>JAGGCT020004224.1:27956-37956 GCA_017654935.2 Phymorhynchus buccinoides
TCTTCATCATCTCTCTCATCTCTCTCCTTCTCTCTCTCTCTCTCCTCTATCTCATCTTCTTCTTCTCTCTCTCCCATCTCTCTCTCTCTCTCCCCCCCTACTCTCTCTCCTCTCTCTCCTCTCATCGCCCTCTCTCTCTCTCGTCGTCTCTCTCTCTCTCTGTAGTGGGGTGCTTAATGACATTTGATTATCATTAAAAGCGCTGGGGTATTTTTCTGTTAAATGTTTGATGCGGATATGTCTTATATTTGTTTGTTTAATTTTATGTTGATATGTATTTTAATGCGGTTTTTATGTGTGTTTAACATGCTTTGAATATTGATTATTTGTCTTGTTTATTATGTTTATTTTAAGTGTTGGGTGTAGTGCTGCCATGGTTATTTTCTCTTTTTTTTAAAATAACTAAGTTCTGTTCAGTTGAGGAGAGTTCAGTGTTCACATGGGAATGCAATAGCAGCAGACGCTCGATTGTTTTTTAATGCATTAAAAAAATCTACTTGCATAACTGTTATTGCTCATTCCTTTGCTGATGATAGCACAGCTTCAAAAATCGGCAGAACCTATTCAACTTGACAGCGCTATTCAGTCTATTGGAGTCATGCATTCATGATGTCAAATCCTGGATGAACTGCAACGAATTAAAACTTAATGATGACAAGACGAAAGCTCTGATTGTTTCCTCTCAGCGTATGTCTGCAACTATCTCTCTTCCATAAACACTTGCAGTTGGCAATGATTGTGTTCAGTTTTCTAAGTCAGCAAAGAATCTCGGAGTTACCCTCGATTCAAATCTTACAATGCATACACAGGTTATTAATCTCATACGTTCCATCAATTACGAGCTCAGACGAGTCAGTGCTGTTCAACACTTTCTGTCTGTTGAAGCCACGACAACTCTTATTTCTGCCTTTATTCTTCCCCGCATTGGCTTTTGCAACTCCCTTCTCTGTGGCTGTCCTCAGTATCTCCTGCAACGTGTTCTAAAACTGCAAAACAGTGCAGCACGCCTCACTCTCAAGATTCCACGCTCTGATCATATAACACCTCATCTTCGTAACTTGCACTGGCTTCCAGTAGAGGCTAGAATCAAGTATAAAATAGCTTGCCTTTGTTTCGGTGCTGTTCAAATTCTCATTCTCAGTCTTGCCGCCGAAGAAAACACATCGCGCGAGAGAGCTCCAGCAAAAAGAAAAGAAGGGAAGAAGAAAACTGTGCAGTCACGCTACTGGCCTGCCTGCCAGCCAACAATACAGCAGTAGAAGGAAAGAAGAGCAGCGCTACCTGCTACTACCATCTACACCTCCACGCATCACGCCACACAAGACAAGAGAGACCCCACACTACACGCTACCACTGAGACATCGGGGACCACGCAAGCCTCGCTTCGGGGCCTTTCCTCTTCAGTTAAACAAAGTTAGTATAAAATTCTCGAGCAGCTCGAGTCCTGTGCACCGTCCAGGTCGAAAATTAATCAAAGTGTAGTCTCTCTTGATCCGGCATGTTGTTTAAATAATTATTTTGTGTGTATATATTTACTAACACCTCGATTTTTCCCTTTTCCTCTTTTGTTCTTCCCATGTTTTTGGTTTCATGATGTAAATAGTTATAGGGTGAACTACATTATTTAGTCACATGATGAGTGAAGCCAACTCTGGGGAGGGAGGGGGGAAACAGAAATCGCTTCCGACTTCGCGTAGCTCAAGCGCTACGTCGATTTGCAGTCTAGATCTCGAATCGCCAAGGGACAATGTTTTCATGACACCAACTGGCAAGGGGGGGGGCCACGCCCAAGAGACCCCCCTTATCCACTCACGCAAAAGATCGAGATCGATCAAATCAATCGATAGTTCAACAGAAATTGAGGTCCCAGGAACCAAAAAAACAAAAGAAAATTTGACAGAAATGGAGGGGGAAGGCTCAGCCTCCACTCGCATTACCACCACTCTCAGTACAGTCACTCAGGAGGTACAGGAGCAGGGGGACTCCATGGTGACCCCTGTACCTGCCTCCGAGGAGAGCGTGACCACAGATACACAAGCCAATGGACTGGATTCGGCTGGGGACTCCTCGGAGCTCCCACCGGAACGTCCACAAAATCACAACACGCGCACGCTAAACAAAAACAACAACAAGGGGCGCCATGCCGTTCCCAATCAGCCCCAACCAAAATTTGCCAAACATCCAGTGATCATCGAAGATTTTGGTACCGGACCAGCCACCATTAGTGGCCTTGGTCCGGTGTCTCAGATGAAACTTTTCCAAAACACAATAGGCAACATTCTGAGCCAGATATCCCTGGCAAACAGTCGTTGGCTGGTCGGCTGCCAGTTGGCCAGCCAGCAGGCCAAACTCGTCAAAATGACACATATAGCTGACATACCAATTCGTTCCATCATACCTACCGCAACTACAGAGGGAGTTATTAAACCAATTCCACTCGAAGAAAACGCACATGACCTATTACCTCACATTGAAAATGCCAAACACATTCTCAGGCTCAACAACAGAGACGGGACTAGGTCCAAGGCCGTGAAAGTAGTTTTTGATAACCCAATTCTCCCCAAAACAATCAAGATATACGCATCCAAATACTTTGTTACACCTTTCGTGGCCCCCGTCAGGAGGTGTAGGAAATGTGCACGATTCGGCCACAACATCAGCCAGTGCCACGCACAAAAACAAACATGCACACGGTGTGCCTTGGCCGGCTATGCGGCCAAGGACTGCACGGCCCCCACGGCCAAGTGTATCAACTGCGGGGGCCCTCACTCGGCAGCCTACTATGGCTGCCATTTGTACCAAGTTCGCCTTAGGGCGAACAAATATCGTGCCGAAACATTCATTCCATACACAGAAGCCATTCGTAGGGCCAAATTGTCCCTAGAACAAGAACGTTTAAAACAAACCAGAAACCAGAGACCCCCCCCCCCCCCCCCTCTCCTCAACCTGTAGTCGACCCAGCAAACTGCTACAAACCTTCACGGACAAATTGACTAACACCAAACAGACCAAAGTACAACAACACTGTCCCACTACAACCTCCTCCCAGCCCCCCCCCCCCCCCCCCCCCCTCAACCCCCTCTCAGAAATAGACTATGCAATCTAGTACGGAAAATAATACAGATCAATCCCAATCCGAAGCCTTCATCACAAAAATTCTCATACATATTGCTAAAGCCCGCACAGTTAATAAACCTAATTTGCTTGTGGAGGGGTTGGTCTCCCTCCTCCCCTCCTCCAACCGCCAGGATTCCATCTCCCTGGGCCCTGGGTCCAACATCATGCGTCTCGCAGAACTGGCATGTGGCCTTTCGGGGGGAGAGGGAAATAACCCCCCAAAACGGAGAAACTCGGTCAGATTCAAAAACAAATAACCCCCAAAGCTAATAATAGTAATAATATAGTGAATAACCTCCCTTGTCCTGGTCAAGTTCCAAAAGTTTAATATATTGCAGTGGAATTGCCGTTCTATTAATAGAACGGCGGATCATTTCTTACACTTTTTAAGTTCTAGTAAAACATTTTATCTTATTTTGTGTTTACAATCACTTAGTGTTAAATATTCTGATTTACCGATATATAAATATTCTGATTTTTATTATTAATTCAAGGGTATCAATACCCACCAAATGTCAGTAATACTGATAACAGAGAATATACCGCCACATACATCTGTTTACAATTAAAATACACCAGTGTTTCTTCACCGATTGAAAATGTGGTAAAAACTGTGTATTCCAACACAATACAACTCAGAATTGATGGCAGAAATACCAACATTTTAAACATATATTTCCCCATGGGTTATATGCAAAATAAAAATAATAATTGGATGAACTCTCTTTCTGGGACGGTCTCCTGGGTCGTGGCGGGAGACTTTAACGCCCACCACCCCTCCTGGGAGGCCTTCCATAGCTGGAGGTATACATTTGTTCGAAGAAATTAATAAATCAACCCTAGTTATTTGGAACGATGGTTCATCCACGCGTTACCCCGATAGCACTAAACAGCAACCCACAGCCATAGATTTGACTTTAATTTCCCCCGACTTACTAACTAACTATCAGTGGTACCCCCTTTCTGACAACCTTTTTTCAGATCACAAACCTATTTCAATAGAACTTAGCGTAACCCCTGAACTTACCAAAGACACCCAACAACAACAACCCAAACACAACTTTGACAAAGCTAACTGGCCTTTATTCCAATCAATCCTTAATAAAAAATAATGTAGATGATGTTTCCAACCCCGACCATGAAGTACATTATCAAAATATTAGACTAAAATTTTTTAATGCCTGTGATAGTGCTATTCCACTATTACCCATAACTGATACTGATAAACTCAAAGCCAAACCATGGTGGAATGAGCAGGTCAAAAAGGCAGTGCAGGCAAAAAAAAAGACCTGTAACTGCTTTGACGCTCATCCCACCCACCCAAATCACATTAAAAAAAAAAAAAAGCTGAAAAGAATTACGATGATATTATTAATGCAGCAAAACGTGATTATTTTAATAAAGAAGAAATTACAGACTACAGAAACCTTAGCAAGGCCTGGACAAAAATAAGAAAGTTGAACTCTAAAAATAAAGTATGGGAGCCGAGAGTGATAATAAATAATAAGAGTACTACTACAAATAAAGAAACAGCGAATGCCTTGGCGGAGGTGTTCCCCAATGCTAGTCAGTTCAAGTCCCTCCCGACTAAGGAGCGAATTGAACGACAAAGCACACCAAATCATAACAAATCAGATAATAATGAACATTATATAAATGCCCCTCTCAAACTTGCCGAGGTTGTTGCATCCATTACACAAATTAAGAAAACCAGTAAAGCCACAGGAGATGATCCCATCTCCTACAAAATTATAAAACAACTTCCCCCAATTTTTGGTGAAATACTTTACAGTTTTTACTCCAGATGTTGGAGTGAGGGAACAGTGCCACAATCCTGGAAGGAAGCTCAGGTGGTAGGGATCCTGAAGCCTGGAAAACCGGCCAGGGATCCCAAAAGTTACCGCCCCATCTCCCTCACCCCTCACCTTGGGGAAATTTACGAGCGAATCGTAAAAAATAGACTCGAATATTATTTGGACAAAAATAACATTATTCCCAAGTTCCAAGCAGGTTTTAGAAGACACAGAAACTGCATGGAACAAATAGTAAGACTCACCTCCCACGTCAGACGATCTCTTGCGCATCGCAGAAAAGTCTTTGCCACCTTTTTTTATATAAAAGGGGCATATGACTCCGTCTGGCATGGAAGGCTTTTAGACAAACTCAGCAGCCTCGGCATTGAGGGTAATATGTTTAATTTTGTGCTATCATTTTTACAAAATAGAAGCCTAAGGGTGAGGGTGGGCCAGTCCACATCATTAAAACATTATTTGGATATGGGAGTGCCTCAGGGCAGTATTGTAGCTCCCACCCTATTTAACATAATGATACACGATGTTTCCAAACTAAAATTAGAAAATTGTAAGATTTCCATGTACGCGGACGATATCGCGATATGGTCCATAAATACTATTCGTGGAAAAAGGGTCACTCTTGACCCTGAACTTTCCATTCATCAAATTAATACTAATAAAATAATAAATTATTTATATAGTAATGGTTTCACACTTTCTCCACAAAAGTGTGAATTTATGTTTTTTTCAAACACAAAAGAACATGATTATAGTATTAAGATTATTAATCAAGTTAAAACACCAGCCCCCGTTGTTAAATTTTTAGGTGTATTTTTTACACGTAATTTATCCTGGAACGTACATGTAGAACATTTGATCAGTAAAGCTTCCAGTGGATTAACAAAAATTAAAATTATATCATGCCAAAAGTGGGCTCAAGACCCCAAATTTTTAATATACCTGGTACGTTCTATACTTTCTTATGGCATGGAGACTTTTTACTCCCTGTCTAAGACTAATTTATTTAAACTTCAGAGAATGGAATCCAGGGCTTTCAAATCTGCCCTGGGTCTTCCATTTTACGCCGTACCAGCTTTGGTCTATAGGGATGTGGATTGGCTGCCCTTAACCCACCTAATAAAATTTAATTGCGCTACTTTCTTGACAAGATTATACGCAACCAATAAATTTTCCCTTAATTAATTTTATGCTACCTTTTCAGACCATTGGTTTGCCCCAAAGAATAAATTTATTAATATGATTGATTACACATATGATTTATTTAAAGAGGCTGGTCTCTCTTTTGAGGACATAGCCTCTTTTCCACAACATAGACCCCCACAGTGGGACTGGGACCCACCATTTGTACAATAAAGAAAATGATATAAATTGCCTAATAGTAGCTGCTAAAGAAAAAATATATAATTTTAAACATTTACTAACCATTTTTACCGATGGATCACTAATGAACAACGGGCAGGTAGGATGTGCATTTGCCATCCCCAGTCTTAAAATTACTAAATGCTTTCAACTCAACCAAAAGATATCTATTTTTTCAGCAGAATTATGGGCCATATTAGAAGCACTGGCCTATATAAATAACTTACCCAACCCACCTTTCCATATTGTAATTTTGTCAGATTCCCTCCCTTCAATTAAATCCCTTCAAGGTAATAACAATAACCGTTCCGAAATAAAAAGTGAGATTAAGTGCCTCATACATCTACTTCACATAAAAGGTACTCAAATAGATTTGGTGTGGATCCCGTCCCACTGTGGTATAGTTGGCAATGACCTGGCCGACCAGGAGGCCAAGATGGCCGCCACCGGTCAGGCGGGTATCGTTGTCAATATCAAACTTTCAACGTTAGAATGTAAAACTTTACTTAAAAGATCAGCTTCCCAGGGGTGGGCCGGGGAGCTCGAGAAGCATGCCAGGGCGCACACCTGGGATCATCAGATTGTGCGGGGGGGACTTTTTTGTCTGTGCCACCTCATATCCTATCCCAAATTTTCCGCTTAAGAACTGGATCACATTATTGTAAATTTAAAAATCTTAATTGCGAATGTAATAACATCCTAAATTTAGATCACCTATTTGAGCCCTGTACTCATATTAAAAATGAACTTATAATAGAATTCTTCCTAAACTTAAAAACACTCGAGATTCAATATAACCAACACACCATTCTAAGACATGGCACACAGGGATGGTCCCCCCTGATAATGTTTGCAACGGCCCTTGGCCAGACCTCTTTTGGCCGCCATTTTTAGTCTGATGTTTTCATTGTTCTAACTATATTGAAATTTTATATTCAACTGGTGAGGGTGGGGTCCCCCCAGACAGCGGGCTGAGCACCCCACTACACTCCCCCCCCCCCCCCCCCCCCCCCCCCCCCCCCCCCCCCCCAGGCAAATTTAATTTTAAAACGCTTTCGTGCTTTTTAACTCCCCCTCCCTCCCCGTAGATGGGTGCCCGGCGCGAACTCCGGGGGGGTGCCTTCGCAGTCGTGGCGACTTTTTAGCCTAGCCCGAGTCCCCCCCCGTTTGGACTCCTACGACGCCTCTCCACTGCTCGCGCGGGGAAGGAGGGGTCCCTCTCCCTCCCTCCCCCCCGTCCGAGTAAGACAGAATCGTTAACCACCCTTCACCACCACCATCATTAGTCCTATTTAAATATAGTATAGTAATGGATCCAAAAGTTGAGGAGTGTCCCCATAGTCGTGGCGCATTTGTCAGCCGAGCCTGAGTCCCCCCACATGGACTCATACGACGCCTTGCCACTGCTCGGTACGGGGGCGGGGGGGGGGGGGGGGATTACACGCACAGTGCCTCCCCCCCCCCCCCCCCCCCGGCCGAGGAAGCAAGAATCGGTGGTCACCCCTCACCATCATTACTATTATTGACATTATTTATATTGTTTGTGCTATTTAAATATTAAGCTTGTACTTGATACTCACTCGGCTCCCATGCCAAATAAATTAGTAGATACATTTTAAATACCTATTATATAAAATTGCTTGGCCGGGGCAGGGAGGTTGTTCGTGCGGTCACCTTGGACCTGGTCCCCCTACACTCTGCACATAAATACACACTTTTAGGTCACTCATACATATGACTTTTTACTAGTAAACATTTTATTCCTAAATATTTTACCCGTCACAATTGCCATACCCCCAGGGATCTCTGGTTGTATGGTATAACATCCGCCATACATTTTAATATAATATCTTATTGCAGATACAAAAGTTTTAGGATATCTTACCTTTTAGGGCTGTCTTGTTTCAGCCCTCGAATGAGATTATTTTACTCTTGGAGCGAGCCGTTTAGCCCTCCATACATTTAATAACCTCGGGTCCCTTTTGTACATATTTTCTCCATGCGGTGGTCCCCCCATTGAGCAGACGGGCCCATTGACGGTTGTCACGAGAGGATGGCTTGCGTATGCCTCCGTCAGTGGATGCGCCTCTACTTGGCGGTTGTGGACCCCCGGATACAGGCCCACTCCACCCTTTCCCCTACCCCCTCATCCCTTTTCCGTGAGCCGATCTCCCCCGGGGGGTGTGGGCCCATGGTTGCTTGTTGACGCGGGGATGGCCTGCGTACCGCTCCACCTGTGGGTCTGCCCCCCCACGGGGTGTTTAGATCCTCCGGACCCAATCCCCCCTTCTTTTTTCCCCTTCTCAGGGACCGGATTCCAAAATTAAAATTAAGTCCAAGATGTAAATATTGCCCCTTAGTAGGGAAGTCCTGGGGGATGGAGTTCCTTCCCCCGGTCGGACAGTATATTTTTAATGCTTTATATACTCTAACTGTTGTATATAGCTATAATAAAATTACAACCATGTAAATAATAGTAAAGTTTTGTAAATATATACTTTTAAAATAAATGAAGGGCTAAAATTTGGCTTTTTATAATAAAATAAAAACAATATTTTTTAACATGTAGCCCTGAGATTTTAATCGATAAGAGGTTTCGGTTGGGTCTCGGTTCTCTGCCAGAGTAATAAGATCATTTTAACATACATAATTTTATAATATTGAATACTATTTTACATTTTCAAATTGCATAAGTAGTAAGATTTTATAATCTCAGACCCTCTCAAATATAAATGCTGTTTACTTGACATGTCGCTAAGAGTTATCTCCACCCCAATTTCTTTATGTTTTGTCTGCGTGGTTGTGATGTCTGTCAATTTTTGTTTTGTCTTGTACATGTCTTATGTTCTAATTTACAATTAATACCTGTCCCATATGTGCCCTGCCGGGTCGAGAGGACGTAAAACACCAATTTTCATTCATTCGGTGCTGTTCACTCTTCTGGTCCTGTCTATCTCACCGAACTAGTAACTGTCTACACATCTGCTCGCTGCCTACGTTCTTCCTCTGACTGCTGCACACTCAAGGTTCCTCGGATCCACACCAAATCTTTTGGTGAACGATCCTTCTACTATTTAGCACCTCACCCCACAACATGTCCGCGCATCTGACTCTATCTCCGCCTTTCGCGCTGCCCTTAAAACTCACTTGTTTCGGACATATTATGATTGATTTGTTTTTGTGTTTATGAGGTTTGGGGTGGGGGGCAGTTTCATTGCACAACTCTTGTGAAATGTTGTTTTACAATTCTTTTATATTTCGTAAGTTGTATGTAGAATGTCTACGTGTTGTAAACTTTAAACGCTTGTAAATGAAGTAGAAGGGTATCTTTGTTTTAGCAAAATTTGTCTATTATAACTAGTCACGTAACTTGTATGTCGATGGCAGTATGATTTTATTTGCAGTATTGTATCTGAACTTGATTGAGAAGGTGAATGTGGTCTATGTTTCTTCTTAGAATGTTCATGCTGTAACTATTTAATTTACTCTTGTATAATTGTGTGAGTGTGTGCGTGCGTGTATGTATGCGTGCGTGCGTTCATGTGTGTGTGTGTGTGTGTGTGTGTGTGTGTGTGTGTGTGTGTGTGTGTGTGTGTGTGTGTGTGTGTGTGTGTGTGTGTGTGTGTGTGTGTGTGTGTGTGTGTGTGTGTGTGTGTGTGTGTGTGTGTGTGTGTGTGTGTGTGTGTGTGTGTGTGTGTGTGTGTGTGTGT
>JAGGCT020004224.1:47956-50456 GCA_017654935.2 Phymorhynchus buccinoides
TTTATTTGTCAAAGGGTACGTGCGGTTACTTTTGGCCAAAACAAAACGTCCGAACAATGAAGTAATGAAAGGTAACTCTCTTTGTAATTAACTCCCTTCACCAAACGGCTCTGGTCGGGTCTTGCTCACAGACACTAGGCATTACATGGGCATTGTACAGCTCCTTACTGTTTTCACAAAGCGGTCGTGGTGAACTTTACAAACGGTTTTGTCTCCTTTCTTTCTTTAGCGTTTGTACAGTTTATAATATTTTTCTTTGCATAGAAATAACATAAAGACCTTTAATGATTTTTTCGTGAAGTCTCGTGACATAATTCATAACACTCTTTACATATCTGTCGCAATTCTGCTCTGCATTTGCTGTCAGTCAAACAGTACAGGTAGAATTTAGCAGCACTGTTGCAGTAGAGCAGAGAATGACTGACAACATAGAAGACCCAGAACTGTCCGTTTTGAATGGGGTTGCCCATATCAAAATAATAATCATATGCATCCATTATAATGCATATAGCACAAGGTGATGTCAGCAGGACAAAGCACACACTGGCAGCAATCAGGGTGACAGTCAATGAGGACACTTTCTGTTCTCTCAAATCCTGGGAGCTTTGTTGCTTCAGAACACGGGTTCTGGTCCGGACTGATCTGACCAGTGTCCACAACAGAACGCTGTTGGAGATGACCAGTATTAGGAAAGGGATGAAAGTGACTAGAAAATGTTTAGTCCGAAAGTAATATGCAAATGATTTATACAAATTGCAAACTCTTCTTTCTAAATTGTAATATTTGAGAACGTGCCAATTCATCGCAAAGATAAAGACGACCAGTATGGCTGCTGTAGCTCTTGACTTTTCCTTGGTCCAGACAGCACTGACACGACGTGGCCACATCACAGAGGCAGCTCTGAGCACGGCGAGTGACATCAGCATCCATAACAATAGAGCTTGCACCGTGTAATATGTAATGTTGTGCAACTTGCACTGCCAGGAGCTACCATCTTGGAAGGACTGTACACCTAATTTTCTGTCAAGCAAATCGTCCAGAGGCGCTAGTATCAGCATCAACTGGTCAGACAGGGCCAGGGTTTTGAAGAACACACTGGACGTGGAGGAAGGAAGACGACGCATCACGATAATTATCATACAGTTCCCTATAAAACCAAAAGTACATACAATAGTGTGGCATATATCCCTGATAAGATCAGCTAGGTCTATGTAGGGCTGGCGTTGAGCATACCAGGAAGAACCACCCCGTTTGTAACGGTCTGAGTTGTGTAATGACCTGGTCACTTCAAACACCGGGTCACTGAAGGCAGCTGGGCTGCTTTCAGTCATCATCGTAGATCACGTCAGTTATTTTAGTGAATCTTCACCACAACTGAGACGCAGTTGCTTTAGCTGTTATTTATAAGTAAATTAATTGATTCTACGTTTGTTCTGCTTGATGTCGGTTTCCTTTGTGGGTGACGATGGGATCAGACGTACAGATCTTTCTTGGAGATGGAGAGCGCTTATCTTCTTCACCACACAGCTGGGTAGCACCGGGGTGATGGGTGGTGGGAGATCGTGGAGGGACAACAGTCAGTTGACACACTGGATCTTCAGCTTTATGGCCTTCCTTCAAGCACTGTCTACAGTTGATTTCGTTCTGGCATTGTTCAGGTGTGTGGGACTGGTAAAAACAAGTTAGAAGTTTCAGATTTTTCATTGATTGCAACATTGGGTGCCTGAAGTAGTTGAGAAACAGTGTTGCTTAAACAAAAATATTTATAATGATAGTTATCCGCACCCTCCAGGAGTGCATAGGATGAGATGGGACACGAACATTTCCTTTGACCGCACCCTTTGATGAGGAAATGGGCACTGAAGAGGACTGCTCTGTCCAATAAAACTGTGCCAATACAGCCCAACAGGAATGCGTTATAGTGTTATAATTGTGTCCATGACATGTTTAATAAAAAAAATGGTTTCATTTGTTTATACACAAAGTAAAACAAAAACTGGTAAACAGGTTTGGGGAGTGAACGACTTGTGCCAAATGCACATCTGTGTTAAACAATCAACCAGTTTTCCACCATCAAGTTTCAAACCCTGGAACATTCTGTGGCGTCATAAAATTTTTGATTGCAGCAATGAAGTTGCAAATAGGTTTGAAACTTATTGTCTAAATCATCATTTCTATAGCGCATAATCTCCCGTGGTGGCTTTAGGCGCTTCACAAAAATAATATATTTTACATGAGCGGATGTGCTGTAAGTCAAATTATTTCACTGAAAGAGAAGGTGTGTGCCGTCTCTTTTGTAATGGCGACCAAACTGTTTGCACGATTTTTTCGCAATACAAGCCTTTGTATTTACTTATTTAAAATTGTATGCAGTTTATCTAAAAGGGTTTCGCTCACAACAAAGGAAATAGCTTCACTTTTTTTTTTACTGCACTACTAAAAAGAAAAAGCTTCAACCACAATGGGTTTGGCCCCCACCTACCCCATCCAAAATGGCTTC
>JAGGCT020004224.1:52956-57956 GCA_017654935.2 Phymorhynchus buccinoides
TTTTGACAACATATGTTGGTCACATTTTTTAACTATGTCTGCCCGCATAAACAATCCTTTCCTACTTTTCCCGTTCAAAGTTCTTCATTTAATTCTACACGCTTTCTCCCCTCCCCCCTTCATCCACCACCCCCTTTCTTTCATTCAAGGTAACAGTGACTCTAGCGTACACACTAGTGTTAGGTGAATTAGTACCCTGAAACATTTGAAGTGATTCTGTGTCTTGTTTCATGAAATTATTGCTGAAGAAAAAGAGATGAAGGAGAACAATTCGCGTGACTCGTCGACATACTTTGGTTATAATTACATGGTGGGACAAATCAGATTCAGATAACATACCACACTGCGCAATTTGAAGTGATTCTGTGCCTGTGGTTCATGAAATACCACACATACAGAGAAACTAGTTGCAAACGAACGAAACCATAGTGCTGCTCCACTGTCATGTCTCAATCTGCTAAATCTCCTTGTATGCTACAGGCGTACCTGATCGATAACTTTACTGGCTAATTCACAACTCGCGTAGAAATAGCGACTGTACACATTTCGTTCGAAAAGCATTGCAAATATCAAATGAGAGGGATCGAATACTCAACAGGAAAGAAACTCTCTCTCTCTCTCTCTCTCTCTCTCTCTCTCTCTCTCTCTCTCTCTCTCTCTCTCTCTCTCTCTCTCGCTGCCCCCCAAGTATGTGTAGGCTATAGTGTGTGTGTGTATATATATATATGGGAGAAAAAGTAAATCAGCACAATTTATATAATTTTTTATTTTTGTATTTTTGTATTTTTTGAACACGGAACATTACTCAAAGTTAACGTTAACTGGTTTTGTTTCTGAGGTTCACAAATAAAGACATTGGACACAGAAAAGCTTTATCAAAGCAAACTATATATATATATATATAGTATATGGTAAAAATCGCATTGCATACAGCAGAAAACATTGGTGATTAAAATTCATTCTTAAAACAAAATAAAATAAAATCCCGTGAATGTTGAACATACAGGTAAAAATGAAGCTCATGCGAGAAAGAGATGAAAAGTGAACGAGTTAAGGTAGGTGAGATGTGTGTGTGTGTGTGTGTGGGGGTGGGGGGGTGGGAGGGTGGTTGTGTGTGTGTGTGTGTGTGTGTGTGTGTGTGTGTGTGTGTGTGTGTGTGTGTGTGTGTGTGTGTGTGAGTGAGTAAGTGTGTGTTTGTGTGTGTGTGAGTGTGAGTGTTTGTATGTGTGTGTGTGTGCGTGTGCGTGTGCGTGTGCGTGTGTGTGTGCGAGTGTGTGTGTGTGTGTGTGTGTGGGTGAGTGTGTGTGTGCGTGCGTGCGCGTGCGTGTGCGTGTGTGCGTGTGTGAGTGTGTGTGTGTGCGTGCGTGTGTATGTGTTTGAGTGTGTGCGTGTGTGTGTGTGTGTGTGCGCGTACGCGCGCGTGTGTGCGTGTGTGTGAGGAAATGGGCTAAGGGGGTTGGGGGAAGAAAGGAGGGACTAACAGAGAGCAAAAGGAGTACACAATAGAAGACAAAGCCTTATTTCAACGTTCGCGGAAACTCTGATACATGTTTTAAATATCCCATTAAATTATGCCACGGGCTATATAAATATATTTATCCCATTGGATAAATAATTTCCGCTGAAAGGAGGTATAACATAGATAGTGTATACCATATCAAATTTCATTAAAACAAAATTTAATAAATCAAAAATAAATTAAAAAAAACTAATGTCAATGTTACATTCAGACATTGGGACAATAGGCCAGTCAAATCTTGCATATCCATAAACTAAATAACATGCTATGAAGATGGCATATGAGACAAGTAGCCTACGCTATGACATTATCGCTGTCTTTGCTGATCTACCCATCAACATCGCAATGAAAGGATAAGGCTAACTCCAAAAAGAAACACATTATATTATTTAAACATCTTTTTTATCTTATATTTCTATTAGCTTATCTGCCCATAATAGGAAGACCCGAAACATTTATGCTATGTCTTGGGGGTATCTTACATTAGTTGATGTTGACCAATTCCGCAACATAATCGGAATGAAATCCATAGTTTGAGAAATATAAACAATGCAAAGCATGTACTTATATTATTTAGTTTTGTACTTATGTACTTATATTATTTAGTTTTGATCAGGAAACTGGCTCCGATCATCCACTTGGTAAATGACAAGAATAGGCGTAAGGAGGCAAAAGGAGGGAAGATGGGGAAGTAGGGAAGAGGGGGTGTTGTAAGAAGGTTTTGGGCAGCCAAACAGAGGCCTGAATTCCAGAAGGCAGTGGATTAATCAATGGCATTCAGGCCAAAAGGGACTAGGGTTTTGAGTTTTTTCATCCAAAACTTTTCCCTGCTGAGTCTGTGTGTGAGATTGTCTGAAGGGAGCTGCTCTATGACTAGGCATTTCATGTTGGACAGAGTATGGTTGGGTAGATTGAAGTGAAGGGTGACTGGAGTGCCTACATTCTTCTTGATGTGGGAACGGTGGAGGTAGAAGCGTGTTTGGAGTGAATCTTTTGTTTCCCCCACGTATTGGGTCTTGTCACAGAGATTGCAGTACAGGAGATAGACGATGTTACTGGTTTGACATGTGGTGTGCTGGCGGAGGGAGAATGTTTCCCCAGTCTGGTGGCTGTGGAAGGTGTTTGTTTCTGCGGCATGCTCTCTGCATGTTACACACTTTTTTGTGCATTTGAAGAAACCAAGGGGGGCATTGGGAATTTGTTTGGGAAGTGCTGAGGGCATGAGAATGGTTTTTAGTGTTCGGCTGTTTTTTTCGCCCAAAATGGGAGGAAGGGGAATTGCTTTCTTAAGTCTGCTGTTGGTGAGAACAATGTTCTGATGGAGCTCTTGAAACCACTGATGCAGTGGGGGGTTGCAGGGGTTGTGAGTGACAATGACTGGTGTTCTGCTGTTAGTGACTTTGGGTTTATAGGTTAGTGTTTCTGTTCTTGGAATTTGTTTGGTTTTGTCTAGAGCTTTCTGCAGTACTTTAGGTTTGTATCCTCTAAGAAGAAGGAATTTAAACATTTGCTCTGAGCGGAGGGTGAAGTCTTGAGGTTTGGAGCAAATACGTTTGATTCTTAAGAACTGACTGAATGGGAGATTCGTTTTGCAGTGGACTGGATGACTGGAACTGTAGTGTAGGTATGCATGCGAATCAGTGGGTTTGGTGTGAAGGTCTGTGTGTATGAAGTGATTGTCAAGGAAGAGTCTGATGTCGAGAAATGGGAGTTGGTCAGAAGAAGTGCTGTGGGTAAATGTGATGGTGGGGTGAGCAGTGTTGATGTATGAGAGGAATTGTTGGAGTTCTGATTGGGATTTGGTCCAGAGAAGACAAATATCATCAATAAATCTTTTCCAGACAGTGGTGGGCACTGGAACAGGGCTATTAGCAAGGAGCTTAGTTTCTAACCACCCCATGAAAAGGTTTGCAACAGAGGGGGCCATAGGAGTTCCCATTGCAGTGCCAGAAACTTGATGGTATGTTTTCCCTTCGAATGTGAAGTAATTGTTTTGCAGAATGTGGTTCATGATGTCAAGGACTGTCTGCGTGGGAGGTAAGTCGGGGTCATCAGTCAGTCGAAGGTAGTGTTCTACTGCGTCGTTCAGGTCTGGGTGGGGTATGTTGGAGTACAGTCCCACAACGTCAATAGTCACAAGAGTCACGTTATGGAATGGGCCGTGTTGGAGGTTCCAGTCGTTAATGGTTTGGAGGAAATGGGTTGAGTCTTGGATGTAGCTGGGGAGGGAAGAGACTGTGTCACGTAACCAGTGGTCTACCAAAGCAGAGAGTTTTTCGGTTGGTCCTCCCACCCCTGAAACTATAGGTCTACCTGGAGGCTGTTGCAAGGACTTATGGATCTTGGGGAGGTGGTAAAACAGGGGTGTCCTAGCCGCTCTAGGGTCAGTGAGGGCCCACTTGTGCGTGGTAGTATCTATGATGCCTTTAGTCAAAAGATCATTAACAACTGCGTTGGATTTCGTAACTATCTGGGCAGTGGGGTCTTTGTTTACTACTTCATAGTGGGCTGTATTGTCTAACAAGCGATTAGCTTCACTAATGTAGTCACCTGTGTTTTGCACCACTACCTTCCCTCCCTTGTCAGCCACACTTATCCGGATGGATCTGTCCATTACCTGTTGGCGAAGTTCATGAACTGCTTTCCGTTCTGGTTGAGATACATTGTAATATTTAGCTTTTTCTGCTTTAAAGTTCTCAACACGATTTAGTAGAGTGTCACAGAAAATGTCCAGTTCTTTTTCTCTCCCTTTGGGTGGTGCAAACCCGGTTGGCTTGTAGAACTTTGGTGCTGGAGGCTGCGAATCTGGCGGGGCGTCAGGGTCGTAGAACAGCTCCTTGAGGCGCAGTTTCCTGCACCCCTCTGCTACGTCTTCACACAGCTGGTCGTGATCAAGGGTGCGGGGTGTCGGGCAGAATTTTGGGCCCAGGAATAACACATGGTATTGTTCATCTGTTAACTGATGGTCTGAAAGGTTAACCACAAACTGTCTGTCTGATTCACGTTTTGTACTGGTTGGCATGCCCTGAAGGTTCGTTTTGAATTTTCTGTTTCTGGGTTTGGAATTGACAGAGGGATTGGGCGTTGGTCCGGGTTGTGGTTCTTCCTGAAGGGTTTTCTCGCGTAGCAATGCCTGTAGTTTTCTTTGTTTTCTTTTGAAGCAGGTTTTCCTTTTCGAACAGTATAGGTGGTATTTGAATCGAAAAACCGCTTCAAAAGTGAAATAGTCTGATTCTTTGAATAACTGATAGAGTTTTTCGTCCAGTATCCCTCTTTCCTTGTCAACAAGAGTCTGATAACTGTCCTTACAAGTCTTGAGAATGTCCAAACTAGCAGCAGCCAAGGTGGTTTTGACGGATGAATGAAGAAATTCAACCTTAGGAAGGGCGTCGTGTCCAAATTTGACTCTCATCCCTTTGGGGATCACTTCTTGCTGCAGACAACTCGTGAGAAAATGCACATGTGATTCATACCTGGTCAG
>JAGGCT020004224.1:60351-62851 GCA_017654935.2 Phymorhynchus buccinoides
TTATTTATTTTTTATATTTGTTTTGTCTAATATCACTTGCGGGTGAACAGACGTTAAACTAAAGAACGAACACAAACACACAGGAAGACACACGCACGCAAACACACTCCCACGTACACGTGCACAAACACGCGCGATACACGCATGCATACATACATGCACACACACACACACACACATCATAGCGAGACTGAGCAAGAGATACAAAGAGAGAGAGAGAGGGGGAGAGAGAGAGAGAGAGAGAGAGAGAGAGAGAGAGAGAGAGAGAGAGAGAGAGAGAGAGAGAGAGAGAGAGAGAGAGTTTATTTCATGTAGAATAAACCCTCACACTTAATACTGCAAATGTTTACAGATGAAATGTGTGCAGCCGCTGTTTCTTGCGAGTTGTAGCGCATTACCATACAGTTATATATCAAGCACGCATGTTGCATGACTTTGTCTTTAATATTGTTGACAACGGAGGGCTTCCCTTTTAATACCACTACTAAGTAGTCGCGGCGATGTTTGCCTTCAACTGTGAAATATAGGGGCACGTGTAGGTGCTTAACAGTTCTTCCAAGTGAAATTCGCCAAGTCGTCGTTTAAAGCCGGGATTTCACATAAAAGTTGCTTAACGGAGGGAGTGATTTGAAAGAAAGACAGTTTCACGGAAAGTGGAATAGCCGTGACGTCATATCCTTAACGCGAAACTTAGATTGTTTGTGCTTGAGGGAACAGCCGTGACCTTTATGTCGGAGGCCCCCAACAACAATCACCAGGTAAAAACACTCAAATTGTCAAAATGTTTTCAAAAACAATAGTAGATTAATCCTTAATGGGGCCCCTTCGTACATACCGAGGGGGGGGGGGGGGGGGGCAAACACGATGCTGCAATAGCCTGAGTAGCAGAATGTGTCGTCTGCAAAAAGCAGTTTTTAGTGTTTTAGCGTGTGATAAAAAAAAAGCCGAGGCTAGGCCTAACTCACTGCACCTAGAAACTTCTATGGTTGCTTTGGTTAGAAGAAGGGAGAGGGGGAGGGGGATGGGTGGCTAGAAAGGAGAAGAGGGAGGCGAGTAGGGCTTTTTTTTTACAAATAGTTCCTCTACGTTCTGGAAGTTTGGTGTCGGGTCTAACCATATTTGTTTTGAAAGGTGCATAACGGAGAACAACGCATCTGCGCTCATGAATTGACAGGAAACCGAGCAAGCAATGATTAAGTGTGTGCTGTCTACTACAGTGTGTGTGTGTGTGTGTGTGTGTGTGTGTGTGTGTGTGTGTGTGTGTTTCACAACATTTAGGCACCTACTTTTCTCAAAGTGACAAAACCTAAGTCTGTTTTGTGCGAGGCTTGCAATTGCTTTCATGAAGCTGGGTCAGGTGTCCGACTTGACTGCTTTCCCTTCTTCCTCTTATTTAAGTTATAATACATTTTTTACATCGACTGTCTAAGAAGCCTTGATAGCTCAATAGGTAAAGCGGCGCAAATCAGTAGGTCGCGGCACGCACAGATCTCTACACACGTCCGTGGTCGCGGGTTCGAGTCGGCCAATCACCACATTTTTGGGTGTGTTTTTTTTTTTTTTTTTGGGGGGGGTCATCATCTTTTTTAAAGGAGAGGGGAGTGGGCGGAAGGGAGGGGGCACCACCACATATTTTTGGGTCTCTTTTCTTCATTATTTACATCTAACCAGTTCTTCTTCTTCTTCTTCTTCTTTTTCTTCTTCGATCGCTCAGACAGGTTCCTATCAATTATGAACGCAGATGCTTCATGCTGCCGTGCGGAGCACGGGTTTATCTAGTGAAAGATAAATGACCAAAGAAGCTCGACAAATGGCCATAAAATTGCGTCAAAAACGGAACTGGCTTTAGTATTCATAAAAAAGGAATTGGTTTCTGAATTTGAAGCAAGATATTACGATGCACCATGCATAAAACAGGCATATGATGTGAGTATCGCTAGCTTCTAATGCAGTGCTAAACCCATGCATTTTAAAAAAAAGTCCATCTCTTGCTTTTCCAGTGATAACATCATGCCCAGAAAGGTAGAAACGTTGCTTAAGTGTTCAATGTTTGGTGCCAGTCCCCTTTTCAGTCACCAGTATCAAATAATGAGTCAGCATACAAAGACAGTTAGCAATATGATATTTGTGTTGGTGCTCATATTTTTTGTGGATATGGATTGGTGGGACAGGGTGGCACTGCAGTCTATTTCAGCTTTCCTGAGAGTCCGAAACTCCTGTTTTTCAATAATTTTGTCATATTTATTCCTCTTTGGGCAAAACTTGGTGGAGCTGATGTCATTGCAAGACAAACCTGTTCAGATACAATTGTATTCAGGAGTGCTGACTAATAATTATTGCTCAACTGCCAAAATATTCTTATGATGTTTGGTGATTTTGGCCTTGAGGAGCATTGCAGCGGTGGAATGGATTCATATTATTGTTGCCACAGGGCCCACACTCTGCAATAAGTTGAATCACTTGGTCTTGTGAGATGGTGCAAGCAACAGATGAATTATCT
>JAGGCT020004224.1:72851-82851 GCA_017654935.2 Phymorhynchus buccinoides
CTCAGAAAACAAAATAACAAAAAAATAGTGTCAAAGAGCACGCTGCACGCACTTTTTTGAAGTTATTTTGCCCCCCCCCCCCCCCCCCCCGATCCAGTCCAAGTATTCCATAGTTCTCCCCCTTTGCACGTACTTTGTAGGAGGTTATTTTTTTCCCTGATCCGGCTTGGGTATTCCAACATTCTCTTAAGACATTTCTTTCTTCACAAACACTTATACTGCCTAGGGTAATCTGTTTTTAACACTAGTTTACAATACTTTTGATTACTTAGTTTTTGCTTAACCAACTTCCTTTCTTCTTTTGATTCAATAACATTATTTTCATCTAAACATTCTTCAAAGCTATCTTTATCTTTAGTAAAAAACAAAACAACCGTCTTTAATTGTTCTCTAGAGTCTTTTAAAACCGAAGAAATGTTGAACCGCACATACAGACTGAGAGAGAAGAGACATACAGACAGACAAGGACAACACATACAATTAGGAGACAATATGACAGAGTCAGACATGCTCAGTCTCAATTATAAGACACCGGTCTAACACTGCTAACAACCAGTGTCCATTTCTTTTGACGTGTAAGCTACTCATTAGCACTATGACTAAGCATAGTACAACGATGGTTGCCAAGCCCCTAAAGCCAATCAGAACGCTGTGTTAAAGCACGTGATAGAAAATAATTAATTCCCGGTCGGTTTTGTAACACGTGACAGAGCACCATCCACAGTCAATCAGCCAACAGTGAAGTGTGCGGACGTGTTAGAAAATGAAGAGTTTTGTCAGTTTTGCAAAGATCTTTAAAGATAGGCTAGGTCAGGCTAGTTGCATCTAACAGGATGGGGCGGGATAGTGGGTGGCACCACTATTTCTATAAAATACCCCAAAGGTCCTATGGCAGATGTAACTAACTAGCGAGCAGAGCCGCTAAAACAAGCTCAGCCACTCTTAAATTAGAGTAACGTGTCAGTACAAGCCCAACAAAAAGACAAACAGTTAAAAGACAAGACGGGACAAGAAAAAACACAGTAACTATGCTGATGCCGGTCCCAAGCCCAGATTTTAAAAATAGGAGGGCTGTGTTGTTATTAAGTAAAAAAGGTGGGCCAGTGCTATATAATCAATAGTATCAGGTGGGGTTGTAGTCAAGATAAACAAACCGTACGTTGTGAGAGACCTGTTGAGTAGCTTAATGAAGCTCTAAAATTAGAAACCTGGGCCACAACAAGTAGGTCAAGTAGTCATGCATGACTACTTGACACAGTTTTAGTTAACACAAACTGCGACTGTTAGTTTTATTTTGCTATCTAAAACTGTGCCAAATAGTCATGTATGACTACTTGTCCTAGTTTGTGCTAGCTAAACTATGTCAAATAGTCCTGCGTGACTACTTGTCCTAGTTTGAGCTAAAACAACATAAACAAATTGCATGCATCGATCCTACACACGTGTATAAGCGTACAGCCATAGCCCTGTTCAAAATAAAGGCAAAGAGGCTGTATGCACACAACTCCCCCAAAGTCAACAATTTACCTTCCATGCATCACTTTCATTGCGCCCCTTCCCTATGTGTTACTATCATTGTGTTCCCGTCTCTATGTATATCTATTATTGTATGCGTCCCCATCTTAAGTTTGTTTAATATCTTATCAAGTTATTACTCAGTTCTTAATCAAGTTCTTGTTAAGTCAAACTTCAAGTCACTAATAAGTCAAACTTCAAGTCACTAATAAGTTTTTAGCAAGTCCCATCAAGTACTTGTTAAGTTCTAACTTAAGAACTTATTAAGTTCTAGCACAAGTACTTATTAAGTTCTAACTCAATAACTTATGAACTTCTTATTAAGTTCTAAAACGAAAATTTATTGCATTAAAAATGGATCGCTCTCAGGTTTTGAGCTATTTTGCTTTTGTTTTTCTTGTTTGTCTGTTGCTTTTTCTGTTTGTATTGTTTGTACTTCTACTCGTGTTTTTAACTTTGGTTGCATGTGTGTTTTATATAATTTATAAGACAAATAACCAACACCGGCAACCACACCAACAGTAAGCAATACAACATCGTAATTCGTACTGTTTTGTTTGATTTCTTCTTTTTTAACCAGCATTGCGCTTATGGTTGATTCATCTTTATTCTGAGACAACAGTTTTTGTTTTGTTTGTTTATTCATTTTTTCTTGTCGATTCCACTCTGATAACCTTTTACCTGCTTCAACTCGCCCTGGACTCTTCGTTACCTTGATCACTGTCGGACTGGGGCTTGTTTGCTGTTTCTGTACTGCATTCTGCTCTTGATTCTCTGTCACGTCCATTTTTAATAGCAATAAAATCTATATGATTAAAAGTAATTAACCCCATGACAACTGGCGACAACAGCCCACCAAACCTATAATAAAGATCGCATCCAAGAGACTCTAATGACTTTGTTAAAACAGGATCTTGATTTAATTTGTACATTAAATCCTGTTTTGAATCGACGGGAAGAAACTGACTAACTAGCTTAGTGTACAAGCCTAACACAGTTTGACCCAAACTTTTAACCATTTTAGATCCTAACTGCGCTTCATATCTGTTGTGGTACTTTTCAATGTTAGCAGAAGACATTTGTTGAATCTGTTCTATACTAAATTCTATTCCTAAGTATTGCTTCGTTTTTCCACATGCAGCCAGAGAATACAACCTTTCCTTTTTATTCATAACACTTGCTGACACTTCATTAGAAATTACTGCTTCCTGCGTATTTAATAGTAGTTCATCACAATTCATTTTTAGTTGATTTATATTTTTATTTGATAAACAAAAATGAGTGCTGAAAAAACTGTTGTTAATCTTGTATATCAATCTGCTCTGATTGGTGGTCTTTCTGTTGGGTACACGATGGTTGGCAAGAAATTATTGAAAATGAAATCAGCTGACCTTGGAAAACTTGACCTAGAGGACTCTGCTAAATTAATCGCTATAATTACAGCTTCAATCGCAACAAAAGACTTTCTTGTTAAACAAGGAATAATTCCAGAAAATGTAAATATGTAAAATAAAATGGCTTCACTCGTAATGATGATTGGTGGTGCTGTAGTAAACGCACTTGCTTTTTCAGGTAGTAATTACATGTTTAGTAAACTAGAAACAAACGAGGAAAGAAAAGACACGACAGAGCAATAGAACAATTAGCTGCAGCACAAGACGCCTATGAAAAGCAAAGACTTGCACAGCTAGATTTCATTAACAACAAATTAAAACTACAAACCCATGCAGCCTACACTTTTAAGAATGTTGACGACGCCATTAAAGAGTATTATTTAGTGACGGGAGAAGACCTCCAACAGCAACCACCACCAAAATTAAGCGACTTCTACCAGCCATCTGAAAAACAAAAGATGCAGGAAATAACGTTTATTGCAATCGGTATGACTGCTGTTTATTTCATTGCAAAAAATGTATAGTATAAAAATGAGCAACCATCTATCTAAAATTTATTATTCACCAAAAGGCTATTGGAAAGGTTTAACAGCTATTCAAAAACTCAGTCAGGCAGCAGGAGTCAGTGAATCCTCAGCAAAAGAATGGCTATATAAACAAGCTATATGGCAAATCTATTTACCAGCGACTAAGCGAATTAAAAGACCACACTTCATTAATTCAACACCGAATGACACTCATCAAATGGATCTTCTATACCTCCCTCATGACACTATCAGAAGAAAAAGATTTAAATATGCGCTTACAGTCATCGACATTGCTTCAAGATATAAAGATGCTGAACCATTAACTGATAAAAGTGCTACTGCAGTTGCTGTGGCTTTACAAGAAATCTACAGACGTGGTCCATTAACCTATCCTCGTATGGTTCAAGTTGATGAAGGAAAATAATTTAAAGGACAATTCAATCAGCTACTATTACAACATAGAGTGTCTATAAAAAGGGGTATTCCTGGAAATCATAAATCTCAGGCCTTAGTCGAAAACTTTAACAAACAATTAGCTGAACGACTTTTCTCTTATCAATACCATAGAGAACTCCTTGATTCAACTAGAAACACTGACTGGGTAAGAAGACTGTCTAGTGTTCTGCGAGTCATGAATAATGAAGAATCCACGGTTACAGGACTCCAACCAGTAAAAGCAATACAGAAAAAAACAATGGACTTACCAATTCAGCATTCAATTACAAAACAACTAATACCATTTGGAGTAAAAGTAAGGTTTCTTTATGCACCTGGAGAAGCAGAAGGAGACACTCGTATAAGAGCAACAGACCCGATATGGAGCATTGATTCCTATGAAATAAAAAGAATAATACAAATGAATCCACCCGTGTATTATTTAAGAGAAACTGATACAACAAAACGACCAGCCCCGCAAAGAGCCTTTGTTAAAGAAGAACTACAGATAATCCCACTAGACACAGTTCCAATTTAAAAAGAGCTTAAAATGGAGACTTAGAAGAATTATTTCATTTACTTCTTTTTGTTTCTTCTTTTTTTTTGTGCTTTACAGTTAAATCCTAAACCTTTTAGTGCATTTTCACAAATAATTATTTTTAATTTAATAAAATAATTTGAGTTAGAAAAAGAAACTCAACATGTCAATGTCACTTGATGATGTACTCGAACATTTAGACAGTATTTTTAAAGAAACAGAATTAGAAGTTATTGATCCAGAAAATGTACTAGAAAGTGTAAAACATGCTATTTCACAAATACCTAAAAAACTAATAATAGAACCACCAGTTAAAGTAATGTTAACAGTTTACGTAGATTATGAAACAGTTAATAAGGAGCAGCTACAAGTATGGGTCTCTACTAAACAACAAGTAATTCTTTCTTATAATGACTTTATAGAAACCTGGGCAGACGAAATGATCACTCAGTTTATTAATGCATCAGAAGAGGCAAAACTGAGAGGATCTGGTTGGTCAGAAGGTGAAGTGTTAGAAATTAAATTAAAGGAGAGTAAATATGCTCCCATCGTAGGAAACTCGTTTATTTCTTTACCTAAAGATTTAATTTCAAAACGAGCAGTACTAAACATTAAGAATACAGATAACAAATGTTTTATGTGGTGCGTTTTAGCCAAACTTTATTATGTCAAAAAGAACGCAGAGAGAGTAATTAACTATCAACCTTACATAAATGAATTAAACTTTAATAAAATCGACTTCCCTGTAAGCCTAAACAAAATTGATCAATTTGAAGACCAGAACACCCCAATCACTGTTAACATCTACACATGGTCTACAGAAGAAAACCTTAAACCAATTTGGATATCAAAGAACTCTCCCATGATTGGTGATTCAGACGAAAAACATATTGATCTACTCTTAGTAACAGATGGAATCAAAACACACTACACATTAATCCGAACAATGAGCAGACTTATAAACTATACTTCAAAAGATGGGCATAAACAGGAATTCTGTCGAAGGTGTTTACTGAGAATTCCAAGTATTCATGCTGCAGTTGAACACAGAAAACATTGTAAGAGCTCTGTTGACTGTAATACTAAACTTATTACTCCAAAAGAAGGTACTAAGGTGTCGTTTAAAAACTGGAAGAAACTGCAAACAAGTCCGTACGTTGTGTATGCTGACTTTGAATCTGTCATCGTTCCGTATCAAGGTCCTGCTCCTAAAAATCTTCCTAAAACAGTTTTATTGAACAATCATCAAATCTGTTCATATGCTTTTATTGTTGTTAGATCAGACGGGAAACATTCAGTACCGGAACTTTATAGAGGACCTGATGCAGCAAAACGATTCTTATTAAACATCCAAAAGATACGAAATACATTATCTAACCAACTTAATCTATGAGATTTAATTATGTCTCCTGAAGACCAAGTTCAATTTGAATCAGCTACGGTTTGTTGGATTTGTAAAAAAGAATTTATGTTAGATGATGATTCGGACTATTCAACTAACCCTAAAGTTCGAGATCATGATCGCATCAGCGGAAAATTCCGAGGAGCTGCACATAGTAAATGCAATCTACAACTTAACGTTAAACCGGAGACTTGGAAACTGCCTATATTCTTTCACAATCTACGTGGATATGACTCCCATTTAATTATACAGGCAGTGACAGATTCATTTAGAACCGTCAGTTGTATTGCTCAGTCTTCAGAAAAGTACATGACATTTACATTAGGACAATTGTCTTTTTATGATACCTTACAACATCTGATGGGATCACTAGAGTCTTTGGGGCAATCGTTAAGCAAATGTTCTATAACAGAAAAATACTTTGATCCTAGTCTTGTGAAGAAAGGAGTATACCCTTATGAATACATGAGTAGTTGGGAGCGGTTTAACGAAGAATCCTTACCACCTAATGGCGCATTCTACTCTAGTTTGAAAGGAAAAGATATAAGTGACTCTGACTACATCCATGCACAGACTGCGTGGGAAAAGTTAAACTGTAAAACCATGGGAGACTACCATGACGCCTATTTAATGGTTGACGTTTGTTTACTTGCGGACGTATTTGAAAACTATAGAAAAACATGTATGAAACATTACAGTCTAGACCCAACACATTATATTTCAGCTCCTGGTATGAGTTGGGATGCATTCTTAAGATTTACTAGAATACAGATTGACTTGCTTTCTGATCTACCAACTCTCCAGATGATTGAAGACGGACTACGTGGGGGAATAAGTATGGCTTCACACAGTTATTGTAAGGCTAACAACAAATACTTAGACAACTATGATCCTACTAAACCCTCCAACTACATCATGTATTTAGATGCTAACAATCTCTATGGCTGGGCAATGTGTCAGTCACTTCCAATACGGAACATTAAAATGTATACTGCTCCTTTTAATTTTAACATCATCAACTTTTTACAATGGCTGTTGAAATTACCAGATTGTTACAAAACAGGCTTTATTTTAGAAGTCGACTTGGAATATCCTAAAGACCTCCATGACATCCACAACGACTACCCGTTAGCAGCAGAAAGACTTCAGGTAGGAACAGAGCTACTAAAACTTGTGCCTAATCTACATAACAAAAACAAAAATGTTTGTCATTATAGACTCCTCCAATTCTATTTACGTCACGGATTAAAACTAACAGCAGTTCATAGAATCATTTCGTTTAGTCAGGAGAAGTTCATGGAACCGTATATAATGAAAAACACTAATCTTAGAACGAAGGCTAGTGACACCTCAGAAAAAGACTTCTTTAAGTTAATGAATAACAGTTGTTTTGGAAACACTATGGAAAACCCACACAAACGCAAAGACGTTAGATTAGTCACCCAAGAAAACAAAGCAATCAAACTAACTTCAAAACCCAATTATCAAGACTTCAGGAAGTTCCATAACAACCTTTACGGTATAATGATGAAGAAACGTACAGTAGCACTGGACAAACCAGTCTTCATTGGGTTTGCTGTTTTAGAATTATCTAAGTTATTGATGTTAGAATTTTTATACGACTACTTTAAACCACTGTATCCAGACTCTAAAGTATTGTACACAGATACACAGATACAGATTCATTTATTCTAGACATTCCGACTGAAGACTTTTATGAAGATTTAAAAACAGAAGTAGTAAAAGGCGTATACTCTAAGTATGATACATCTGACTACTCAAAAGACTCTCCATTACATTCAACTGTAAATAAAAAGGTGATTGGAAAAATGAAGGATGAACTGAATGGAACTATAATCAAAGAGTACGTTGGACTAAGAGCAAAGATGTATAGCGTTGCTAGTCAGACTAGCATTATTAAAAAGGCTAAGGGAATCAGTAGACCGGTTGTTCAAATGGTTATGTCACACAACAACTATAAAGAAGCGTTGTTCGACAGCAAGACGTTTTATCATGATAACATTAAAATACAATCTAAGTTACATGAAATAAGCACAACAGTTGTAAATAAGAAATCACTTGACTCAAACAATACAAAGCGTGTGTTTAAATCACCAGAGTTTTCGTATGCAGTTGGACACTGGAGGACTAATTGTCATAGTCAGTAGATTTTCTAATCTTGTAATCATACGTTATTGAATAAGCACCCTTTGGAGTTCTTATTGTTATTTCCCTAGAACAGAGTTTAATGTTTCGTTTACTCGTCTGTTGCATTCTTTTTTTTATCGCTTCTATGTCTTGTGGTTGTGAAAAAGTTGTCCTTGACTTTTTTTGAAGTTCAAACTTTTGCATTTTGTAGTCGTTGTAGTCTGCTTGCAATCGATTGAACTACTCATCTGTAATTTGAGAGTCTTGCAAAGCTTTACTGATTATCAATCGAAATGAACTAAGTTTTGCCATTATTAATTGAACTATGGCTGTATGCTTTTGAAGTTTTATTTTTATTTTTTTGTTGAAAGCAGACGTACTGATTGAAAACAACCCGAGAGTTAATGACACACACCCTAATGGCAAAGCTGCGGGCGATCCAACACCTGTTGCTAACAACCCTACAGAGCTTCCTGCTGTTAAAGTACCTAGAGTTCCAAATCCTGTATTTAAATAAGTTGCAGCATTAAAGATAGAAGAGTACCTTCGTTTGGTTCTGTTATTATTAGTGAGGTCTTTTTCCAATTCTCTTTGTATTTCTGTAATGGTAAACAATCTGAACTTTCTGATTTCAGGATCATCACCACTCTCAGTCTTTTCTTTGTCAGTATTTTCTGTTGGTATTTTTGGATATACTTTAACGGACATCTTTTTATATTTAAAAAAAATTTAACATTTAATTTGCGCTTGTTATCATTTTAAGAAGATCATCAGACAAAATGCTTTCAGTGTAATAAAACCCAATGAGATCTAAATTAGTATGGTTAATGAACGTTAATTCTTTAAGATTGTTTGGATCAACACTTAATATAACTTTATTACTAGTCGACACTGCCTTAATTTCTTCACCACTATTTTGAATAACAACAGTACATCTCACTGATTCAACATCCAAGTTTTGCCAAGAAATGTTAATCCCTTTCATCAGGACGTCACTAACACCAGCAGGCGGGGAATCAGGATCATCCGCTCTAACAGAAAGTTCAAATATCATAGTAAATTCGTCTGCTAAAACCATTTTAGGAATGAACTCTAATTGTGTGGCTGCGTCTTTTGTCACTGTCTTTTTTCTATGCAGCATGTACTGCCTCTTGTTATAAGGTTTGATCGCTATTTCTCTTCTGCTGTTGTTTTGTGGAATCAGACTAATATGTAGCGGTCCTGAGTTAAATGATTTACGAAAGTGTTTGTTACTGTCGAAGAACGTAAACGGACTTAAAAATTCAAACTTAATTTCCCAATCAACGAATGGAATTAAATGCCACTTGTTATCCCTTTTTTTAACAACTTTATATTCAAACTGACCGACATTATCAGCTACTACATTGCGCAATTGCTCTAGTTTAGGAACCTTTTTATCACTTATTTCTGTTCGTTTATAATAGCCGTTTATTGTAATCACTTTGAACACATAGTAATATTCTGCACGACTTTAGAATACAACAAGTCTTATAAAGAAAGAAAGTTTATTTGGGTGGATGACAAAATCTATTTAGTCAATCCAAGTGATAAACTAAGCGAATGTTTAGAGCATTTTTATAAACTGTTTAAAGGAACATCAACTTTGTTTATTATTGATGATTGCTCAGCTGAAAGAGACATTGTTAAAAAAAGAAATAGTTTAGCAAAACTAGCATTCAGTGGTCGGTATGCAGGAATTAGCGTATGGATTTTAACGCAGAAGTATAATTCGGTTTTAAAAGACTTTAGAGAACAATTAAAGACGGTTGTTTTGTTTTTTTACTAAAGATAAAGATAGCTTTGAAGAATGTTTAGATGAAAATAATGTTATTGAATCAAAAGAAGAAAGGAAGTTGGTTAAGCAAAAACTAAGTAATCAAAAGTATTGTAAACTAGTGTTAAAAACAGATTACCCTAGGCAGTATAAGTGTTTGTGAAGAAAGAAATGTCTTAAGAGAACGTTGGAATACCCAAGCCGGATCAGGGAAAAACATAACCTCCTACAAAGTACGAGCAAAGG
>JAGGCT020004224.1:84598-89598 GCA_017654935.2 Phymorhynchus buccinoides
TACACAAGATTTTTACCATTTCTTTTGAATTAAGTGCTGGTTTGCTTTTATTGTGGACTTTCAATCTGGTGCAAAGAAGACAACCTTTCTCTTGGAGAAAGTTTTCTAGCTCAGTTTGAATGTTCACTGTGGACATTCTTTGCAGGCCGATATGCAGACTGAAGAGTATTTCTCAAAGACGAAACAGCTGTCTTTGCATAGGCATTGTCTATCTCCCCCATTGGGAGAAAAAGTAAATCAGCACATTATTTTATTTTATTCTTTTCAGAACACAGAACAAATCGTAAAGTTAAAATTAAAGTTATTGAGTTTCTTTCTTAAGTTCACAAACTGATACATTGGACACAAACAAAGTTTTATTAAAGCAAACTATATATATAAGAGGAAAGTTTAATGGTGTGGTTGTTTTTTCTTCTTCAATTCTTGTACGTTTATATCATACTTTGAAGAAGGAAAGTGCATCAGTCTACCTGATCCAGGCACACCTCTCTACATTCCTCCTCACCGGGAGTATGTTGGTGTTTACTACGATTTCTATGACCTCCCCTATTGAATCCTTCACTGGATCCACCAACATGGCATCCCATCTCTTCTACTCTCTTCGAGGGATTGTAATTTTAGAACATTACTATTTTTGTTATTTTACACAAGATTTTTACCATTTCTTTTGAATTAAGTGCTGGTTTGCTTTTATTGTGGACTTTCAATCTGGTGCAAAGAAGACAACCTTTCTCTTGGAGAAAGTTTTCTAGCTCAGTTTGAATGTTCACTGTGGACATTCTTTGCAGGCCGATATGCAGACTGAAGAGTATTTCTCAAAGACGAAACAGCTGTCTTTGCATAGGCATTGTCTATCTCCCCCATTGGGAGAAAAAGTAAATCAGCACATTATTTTATTTTATTCTTTTCAGAACACAGAACAAATCGTAAAGTTAAAAGTAAAGTTATTGAGTTTCTTTCTTAAGTTCACAAACTGATACATTGGACACAAATAAAGTTTTATTAAAGCAAACTATATATATAAGAGGAAAGTTTAATGGTGTGGTTGTTTTTTCTTCTTCAATTCTTGTACGTTTATATATATATATATATATATATATATATCATGAAAGAAAAATCTCAGTGAATAGCCAGCTCCGTACCCCTACTCTGAAGGACTGAAAAGTTAGTGCATTTGAAATGCAGAATAGTTTGCTTTGATAAAACTTTTCTGTGTCCAATGTCTTTATTTGTGAACCTCAGAAACAAAACCAGTTAATGTTAACTTTGAGTAATGTTCGTGTTCAAAAAATAATAAAATAAAAAAATTAAAAAAAAAAAAAAAATTAAAGTTATATAAATTGTGCTGATTTACTTTTTCTCCCAATGGGGGAGGGACAGTGCCTTATGCAAAGACAGCTGTTTCGATCTTGAGAAGATCTCATCAGTTTGCATGATTGGCCTGCAAATTGACTGTCCAGTGGATGGCCAACCTGAGCAAAAAAGACATTCTACAAGAGAATGGTGTCCTCTCTGCATCAAATCGAAAATCCACAATAAAAGCAAACCAGCACAAAGTTAAACCAGAAATAGTAAAAATCTTATGAAAATCTTATGTAAAATGAACAAAATAATAATGTTCTGAAATATTAATTTCAAAACCTAATAGACATGACTAGGGAGGGTTAACTACTGAGATGGTATCCAAATTAAGGATAAAAATAGCATGAAAGAAAAATCTCAGTGAATAGCCAGCTCCGTACCCCTACTCTGAAGGACTGAAAAGTTAGTGCATTTGAAATGCAGAATAGTTTGCTTTGATAAAGCTTTTCTGTGTCCAATGTCTTTATTTGTGAACCTCAGAAACAAAACCAGTTAATGTTAACTTTGTGTAATGTTCGTGTTCAAAAAATAATAAAATTAAAAATTAAAAGAAGTTAGAAGATTTTTCTTTCATGATATATATATATATAAACGTACAAGAATTGAAGAAGAAAAAACAACCACACCATTAAACTTTCCTCTTATATATATATAGTTTGCTTTAATAAAACTTTATTTGTGTCCAATGTATCAGTATTTGTTATATATATATAACTTATTTTAACTAAAAATGCAAAGTCGGAAAAACAACTCCAAACTAGTCTTGTTTATTTATTTTAAATATTGTCCAAATTTTCGTCTACACCCGTAGACTTTTTCTAGGACAAACAAATGACGCATAAGGTTACAATTACGTCAAAAAACAAAACGTCATGCAAAGGAATTACGTCTATGTTATACAGTCAGAGAGAGAGAGAGAGAGAGAGAGAGAGAGAGAGAGAGAGAGAGAGAGAGAGAGAGAGAGAGAGAGAGAGAGAGAGAGAGAGAGAGAGAGAGAGAGAGAGAGAGAGAGAGAGAGAGAGAGAGAGAGAGAGAGAGAGAGAGGGGTGACCAGCTCATGTTTACAATATTAGAGTCTATCTATAGTAGTAGTAGGAGCACACGTACTCATACACACACACACACACACACACACACACACACACACACACACACACACACACACACACACACACACACACACACACACACACACACACACACACACACACACACACACACACACACACACACACACACACACACACACACACACACACACACACACACACACACACACACACACACGCGCGCACACACATACACATACACACACACACACGCACGCACGCACGCACACACACACACACACACACACACACACACACACACACACACACACACACACACACACACTCTCGCGCGCGCGTGCGTGCGGGTACACACACACACACGCACACAGAATGAAATTAAGTCTGCATGGAACAATAGGCATTGGGAAGTCTAGGCTTGATGTTTAGATTTATAGGAACCTTATATTATATTATTTATATATATATATATATAACAATATATATATAATATATATATTATAAACTAGATATCTATAACTATATTCACAATTTCTATTTCGTCACCATCATAAACTATTTTTCTGTTTTAGCTTTATATCCTCCTTTCCTGCAAATCATTTTTTTGTTTTACTTAAATTTACTTCTAAGCCAAGATATGTTGATGCTTTTTCGAGATTATTTATCTGATTTTGTAACCCTGCTGGGGTTGATGACAGTAAAGCAATTGCATCAGCGAACATGAGCAAACAGATTTCCCGAAGCCCTGGTAAAAATTGAAACCCATGTTTACGTTTACTGTTCACATCATCAGCAACCTCGGTTATTAAAAGTGAAAACAGTACTGGTGATAACAAACAACCTTGTTTCACACCCGTGTTGCAATCAAGAGAGAGAGAGAGAGAGAGAGAGAGAGAGAGAGAGAGAGAGAGAGAGAGAGAGAGAGAGAGAGAGAGAGAGAGAGAGAGAGAGAGAGAGAGAGAGAGAGAGAGAGATGTTTTTATTGTCTCGTGGTGTGAAGCGAAGCAACAGGTCATTGTGACTACCGGTGAGACAGTCAGACAAACTGTCAGGCAGCGAGGTAGATGAAGAGATGTGCCCTCGCACAATTGTCAGGTCCTGTCCTTTTTGTTATCAAATTAAACACTCACACGCCTTCATAAATGTGTATGCAACACCTGCAAAGAACTTGTCATGGAAAGGTATTGCTAAAATCTGAAATAATTGATACGCTATTTATATTTAATGCAGTAATTTACACAAAAAAGCATCTGGTAGCTGTATTTGATGTGGAATATTCGACATATAAGGTTCAAATTCATAACTGATAATTAGATATGTTTGTGCATGAGTTTCTAATGTATTTGTGTAAGTGCATTGTGATCACTACAAAATATTTTGGACTCTAAATGCTTTTGAATTGTAATTGAATCGTTTTCTACGGCATGCAGCTACTTGCTTGCAAAAAAATCGGAATCTTCCAGGGAAAATTCCGAATTTTCCCAAGGCTGGGAAGATTCGGAATTTATCATTCCGGGAAGATTCGAAATTTTCCCAGCCTTGAGGAAATTCTGAATTTTCCAGGGGGAAATCAGAAATCTGATTTCTTGCTTTGTGATTGGTTGATAGTTAAGGGGGCTAATGCTTTACCTCCCTTTGTTGTTTACCGGTAAATACTTTATAAAACAAATTCTGAAGCAGTGCAAACTTGACGGAATTAGATTATAATATTATTTCTCTTCCAAGTACAACTCAACATTTCTCATCTACTTTTAATGTGAGCGGGTGATATAAAAACTCAATCTATCTTTTCACCTGCATGGCATGATATGTACAATGATTTTTTTCTTTAGTTTTCTCTGTCAGTCAAGGGGTTAAATAACGTCGTTCACATCTAATCTTATGACAAGCCGGGCATAAAACTAAAACCATCTCATCATATTTCTACCTTCCCATCTATAATCTTTATTTTTTAAAGGCGTGAAAGTGTATGGCATAATTTGAATCCGTTTCAAACAAGCTGAAAAGACAAAACTGTAGTAGGGGAAGACGGGGTAAAAAGCCCATGGGCGGGTAAGAAGCCCATGCCAATTATCTCATGAAATAAAGAAACTGTCAGTCACATTTGCCCACGAGACAAATGCTAAGCATTAACACTCGTCTCATGGGCAAAATGTGACTGAAATTTGCTTTATTTCATGAGATAATTGGCATGGGCTTCTTACCCGCCCATGGGTTTTGACCCCGTCTTCCCCTATAGCTTGTCTCCCTGTAATTGTGGGGACGAAATAGTTCGTTTTTAAAACTTCAAGTTCTTATTATTTTACACCCTAGTTGGAGGTTGATAATAGTAAATCTACACTCTTGTCTTAAGGTAGCGCAGAATCACTTGAACTTTGATTTTTTAAAAATCTCTTCCTTTTTTAAGATTCTAAATTGTAATGGATGTGTTTGCATAAAAAAAAAAAGACTGAATTGTAACACACAGGTTACAGAATTTGTTTATTTTTCGTAGTTTTTGAGAAAAATTGATGTAAAGATGGGGGTAGTAGGGGGTATTAGGTACCATGATTATGAAGGTCGGCCGAA
>JAGGCT020004224.1:99598-101549 GCA_017654935.2 Phymorhynchus buccinoides
AATTGAAGAAGAAGGAAAAAAAAAACACCATTAAGCTTTCCTCTTATATATATAGTTTGCTTTAATAAAACTTTTTGTGTGTCCAATGTGTGTGTTTGTGAACCTAAGAAAGAAACTCAATTAGTTTTATTTTAACTGAAACATTTGTACTGTGTTCTGAAAAGAATAAAATAAAATAATGTGCTGATTTACCTTTTCTCCCAATGGGGGAGATAGACAATGCCTATGCAAAAACAGCTGTTTCGTCTTGAGAAAGATTCTTCAGTCTGCATGTCGGCCTGCAGAGAATGTCCATGGTGAATATTCAAACTGAGCTAGAAGACTTTCTCCAAGAGAATGGTTGTCCTCTTTGCACCAGATTGAAAGTCCACAATAAAGCAAACCAGCACTTAATTCAAAAGAAATGGTAAAAATCTTATGTAAAATAACAAAACTGATAATGTTCTAAAATTACAATCCCTCGAAGAGAGTAGAAGAGATGGGATGCCATGTTGGTGGATCCAGTGAAGGATTCAATAGGGGAGGTCATAGAAATCGTAGTAAACACCAACATACTCCTGGTGAGGAGGAATGTAGAGAGGTGTGCCTGGATCAGGTAGACTGATGCTCTTTCCTTCTTCGTAGTATGATAATATAAACGATCAAGAATTGAAGAAGAAAAAACAACAAAAAACCATTAAGCTTTCCTCTTATATATATAGTTTGCTTTAATAAAACTTTTTGTGTGTCCAATGTGTGTGCTTGTGAACCTACGAAAGAAACTCAATTAGTTTATTTTTAGCTTTAAGATTTGTTCTGTGTTCTGAAAAGAATAAAAGAAAATAATGTGCTGATTTACTTTTTCTCCCAATGGGGGAGATAGACAACGCCTTGCAAAAACAGCTGTTTCGTCTTGAGAAAGACTCTTCAATCTGCATGTCGGCCTGCAAAGAATGTCCACAGTGAACATTCAAACTGAAGATGCTGGCTACTCGTTACCTGTTGACCACCACATGAGTTCTGAAGATGTGTTTGTGTCTAAGTTTGGATAGTTGCCTAGCCTAAGTCTTTTAACTTATCTTGTGCATAGCCTTCAACGTAACGTTTTTAAAACAAAATTTACTCCCAATATAACTTGTGTGTGTGGTGGGAATTTGTGTTTGTTTGTTGCTGCTGTCCGATCTTCTGGGCCGTACAGTCGCGTTGCCCCCACGCCGCTTATTCCGAATCCCAATTCGCAGCCACACCCCAGCTTGTTCAGGTCGCCGAATCCAAGACCAGCAGTCCAAGGGGAGCGAATCTACATTCGGCCGTCAGGAGGCAACCAACCGATGAGACACTGCACTGCTGCTGAGTCACTTCGGTGGAGTTTCGTGGAGCCTTTTCAGGACACCACCTACTAAGCCCCCTACTTACTCCCAATATAACTTGGGTGAGCAGTGGGAACATTTATAATAATAATAATAATAATAATAATAATGAATAAAGCTTCTATAGCGCTCGTTGATGATAACAAATCATCCTCAGAGCGCTTTTCAAATATTACCAGAGAAAACAATCAAGAAGAAAAAAACCCAAAAAAACCAAAACACATTATTACAAAACAATATTATTTTTAAAAAAGTCACGCCGTTCATCCCACCCAATGACCACATTATTTTCCACTGCATTGCAGAAGTCTGAAATATTTACCATAAAATTTAAAGTACAATTGTTATGCATCCATATGAGAACATGACATATTTACCGAATCGTGTGTCACGCTCCATGTATCTCCTGATGCACGTGAAATTTGTTTATCTTATTTTTTATCAAGCTTCTTCTTTTTGTCTCACCTCATGCATGTTAACAAAACTAAAATTCACTCCACATGCAAGATTACATCATACATATCGAACATACACACATGCGCTCGCATTCTCATTGTCACCCCCACGCAAACACATGCATACTTATAGATATACAAACATGC
>JAGGCT020004224.1:107049-112049 GCA_017654935.2 Phymorhynchus buccinoides
ACTCCACAGAGTGTAGAACTGGAACTGCAGTGTATTTTTTTTTTTTTTGTGGGGGGGGCATTCTCCACACACTTTAGTATTACTTGAAAAAAAGAACAATCAACAGTGACCATTCTCCACACACTTTACTGTTACTGAGGTACAACAGTGCATTTAGAGCTGAACAAGTTCTGCACAAGAAAAAAGTAATGTGAGAACCCCGCCACACAAAGACGCTCGCACAAACGCGTGTACGCACCTCCCCCTCCCCCCACTTAAAGGCGCTCGCATCAACACACACACTCACACACACACACACACACACACACACACACACACACACACACACACACACACACACACACACACACACACACACACACACACACACACACACACACACACACACACACACACACACACACACACACACACGTGCGCGATTCCACACAATTGAGTATTACTTGAAAAAAAGAACAACCAACAGTGACCATTCTCCACACACTTTACTATTACTGAGGTACAACAGTGCATTTAGAGCTGAACAAGTTCTGCACAAGAAAAAAGTAATGTGAGAACACCGCCATACAAAGACGCTCGCACAAACGCGTGTACGCACCTCCCCCTCCCCCCACTTAAAGGCGCTCGCATCAACACACACACACACACACACACACACACACACACACACACACACACACACACACACACACACAACACACACACACACACACACACACACACACACACACACACACACACACACACACACACACACACACACACACACACACACACACACACACACACACACGTGCGCGATTCCACACACTTTAGTATTACTTGAAAAAAAGAACAATCAACAGTGACCGTTCTCCACACACTTTACTATTACTGAGGTACAACAGTGCATTCAGAACCCCGCCACACAAAGACGCTCGCACAAACGCGTGAACGCACCTCCCCCTCCCCCCACTTAAAGGCGCTTGCATCAACACACAAACTCACACACACACACACACACACACACACACACACACACACACACACACACACACACACACACACACACACACACACACACACACACACACACACACACACACACACACACACACACACACACACACACAGACACAGACACACACACACACACACACACACACACACACACACACACACACACACACACAAACACACACGCGCGCACACACACACACGATTCTGACTCGTCTTCAGACAACGTGTTCTCCTACAGTAGGCTAGGTAGATGACGACACTGTGAATGAGATGGAGATTACATACACAATCAAGGGCAGGGCTACAGTCGGGCTTTTTCTGGTAATCTCCTTCTCATTCACAGTGTGCACAGCATCAGCCGAGTCCTACTTTCGGTTGTCCTTATGTGGTAGATCATGACTCGTCTTCAGACAGCGTGTCCCCCTGAAGTAGTGGTAGCTAACCCTAACCCTAACCCTAACCCCACCTGATAGACACCACCACCATTGTGCTGTGCATTGTTTTGAAAACAGAACAAATGAAAGTAACGATTCTGCAAAGTAATGCTGTTCTTTTATTATACTTTTTTTATTATCAGAAAAAACATTGCTTATGCTTGCTAATACAAGTTGAAGATTTTGTGGCAGCTTTTAAAAGAAAACAATAAAGCACACAGCTGCTGAAAACTTGAACTATGTATTGTCATGTCTTTTCCCCCTGATATTTTGAAAAACCTTACATCAGAATTTGGTATTGTGTTACAGAAGTATTACTTCCTCTATCAGAGTTCTTTAACTTGTTCTGTTGTGTCAATGCACTGTACAATGAACATTTTGCACTTGTGCTACAAACAGTTTTGATCAGTACATAATTCAGTAGTACAGTAATATTGAAGAAACAATGGAATTGGGAACGAGTCCATTGTGGATCCAAAGTGCATTCAATTTTAGACCAAGACAAGAGCAATGCTTGGACAATGTTCTTTCAATATTGGATCAACATCGAATCTAAACCATAATCCAAGATTTGCCCAATTTTGGACTCATTTTCACTTACAATACCAGGGCAATAATGTCATTCAACATTGACCCAATATCGCTGCCAATTTCTGATCAATTTTGTCCCAATTTCGGCGTGCTGTCTGGGACGTGACGTTAGCCTTTGTGAAACGGCCCTCTGGTCTCCCCCTATTTTAGTGTGACATCACAAGTGACCTCACTACTGCAGCTACTTTGGACATTTTGCAAGAAAACAGACATTTGCAGAGCTTAGCCGGCCTCCCACCCATTTAATTTTGTTTATTTAGTCCCTTGTTATTTTTCCTACTATCATACATGAAGCACTGGTGAAGGGGCAAGCAGTTATAGAGAGTTGAAGATGCTTGAGCGTTCGTCGAAGGCATTATTTTTTAGATACTTCAGTTGAGCAGGGTTGGTGCCATAACCGTTTGCTTTGAAAGGATATCCACGTGCATGTGTTCTAGTGAGGGACTATTCTAAAAGTTTGACTAGACTGAAGGTAGACGCATAATGCCAGTTATGCACATTGCAGAATATATGGAGTGCCCCTCGTATAATGTAAATTCAAATACCAATAATGTCCATTCAAATACCAGTAATGTCCATTCAAATACCAATAATGTCCATTCAAATATCAATAATGTCCATTCAAATTTTGTTTTCGTAATATGATGTTTCAAGAAAGAGTTCTAGTTTATTTTATAGACTTAAACTTAATTCTTTAAAATGCAAACGTGTTAATGCTGTAAGGTACATTGGCTGCGTGGGGAGAAAGTTGTAACATTCAATAGACTGTTTGACTGGTTGTTTCCTATATGTTGGCCTACGGTTTTTTTCTGTTTCCTTCCTTTGTCGTCTGCTCTCCAGAGTGGGAAAATGTTGAGTGGACGAACCCAAGACAAAGATTTGCATAGGTGAAAGGGAGGTAAGTATGCTGTTCTGGTAGTCGTTTTTGTCCTGTTCGTATCCTGCTATGCTGGGAAATAATGGTTTCTTAGTTTTCACCGGAAAGTGATTCTTTTTGGGCAGTTGCTTTCCAGCTCTCGTGCTTGTCAGTTTGTGTGTGACGCAGACATTTGATTTTGGTTTTCTTTTCGCTCATTTAAATGGTGTATTTGACACCTGTTTGCTGGACTGTTCGTGTGTCTTGTGGCAAGACCTTATTCCGTTCAGTCAGATCAATTTGTCACTGGGACTATTCTGTGGGAGTTGTCTCTCTGTTTGACGATATGTAAGCAAACTGTGAGAACCTTTTGTTCCGGTTGCTCAGGTGTGTGTGTTCGTTTATTTTAGTCCGTGACAATTGTGTTACCGTCAATCAGTAAGTGAAACTTCATGAACTGTAGAGTTCAACTAAGAGAGTTTCGTCGCCAAGTGTCTTGGTGTTTGGCGTTGGTGTTGCGTCATTGACTCTGATCTGATTGTTGGAGTATATCAAGTTTTGATCCAGGTGATGTTCTACCCTGTGTTACTGTTGGACTATAAACAGTGGTTCCAACTCGGTGCAGTGGTGTGACATCGTTCAACGCCGAGTTTGTTCGTAACTCAATGAATCTGTCAAAGATTCAATTCACTGGGGAGTCTGGTAAGTTGCAGTCATGTTATGCTATTATTATTTTTAAGTGTAAACTAATTGCCTTAATTTTCAGTTTTGGTATTAATTTGGTCATGTACATTTTATGCTGACTTCTATTTGTAAAGGTGTGTGTCACGGCAGTTCTCCCTCGTCCACTTAGTCTGGACAGCAGCATTGCACAAACGCGGAGGTCCGGAAAGAAAACTGAACAAAAGCCGAACTGTGTGCCTGGCTCACTGGATACAAATTTGCCACACAGCCCCACTCGCAGACATTTCTCCAATCTGGTCCATCCCACCTCCACCATCCCGTAACCTCTCTACCCTTTCCCTCCCCCCTCCAGCCCTGCAAGGCCAGAGCGACTGTGTGGAGAAACTTCCTCTATTTGTTGAACATTCATGGCTTTTCTTGATTACAGCAAAGCGTGTGTGTGTTGATGGTTTGGATTTAAAGTCTGTTCACAACAATGGTGATATTACTATTATTAGATTTGTAAAACAACAAAACAGACATTCAATTAAAATGCTGTGTGTGCGCGCGCGCGTGCGTGCGCTGCGCGCGCATGTGTGTGCGATGTGTGTGTGTGTGTGCGTGTGTGTGAGAGAGAGAGAGAGAGAGAGGTGTGTGTTGTGTCCCTGAAAAGATCCCGAGGGCAGCTCAGTTTCACAGAACGCTGACTCACCCAGCCGCCTTAGAGCCCTACCACCACTATAATTATTTCCCCCCACACCCTTCTTTCTGATCTTGCTGGCAGCTAAAATTAAAAGCCACTTTGACCCAAACCAGATGACCCTGACACTTCATGCGGTAGAAAAAGAAAGGGATGTGAGGTGGTGCAAAAAAAAAGAGTTTCGTTCACAGAAACAAGTCTTTCAGCAGAATAAGTCAAACAAGATAGGCTCATGAACAAATGACTCTTTAGGCAAAACAATGAATCACAGGAAATGAAAAGAAGTCTTTCAGTCTGAATAATAACAAGAGAAGTTACCTTATTATTTTAATTACAAGAGTCGAATTTGAGAGAGAGGAGAGAGAGAGAGAGAGAGGAGAGAGAGAGAGAGAGAGGAGAGAGAGAGAGAGAGAGAGAGGGGGGGGGATAGGCAAACGGAGAAAACGACATTCGCATGAGCACGTTCGCACGCACATGAACATACACAGTGTGCACACACATGGCCACAGAGAGAGAGAGAGAGAGAGAGAGAGAGAGAGAGAGTGAGTGAGTGAGTAGTGAGTGAGTTAGTTCCAACTGTCAGAGAGAGACAGTGATCAAGACAGATTGTGTGCATGCGCATGCATGCATTTGCGCACACGCGCGCGTGTGTGTGTGTGCGCATGTACGCACGCGCGTGTGTGTGTATGTGTGTGTGTGTGTGTGTGTGTGCGTGTGTGTGTGTGTGTGTGTGTGTGTGTGGAAAAAGACAAGACAA
>JAGGCT020004224.1:114549-127049 GCA_017654935.2 Phymorhynchus buccinoides
TCTTCAGTGTGATATCTTCCGTTCTCGCAAACATTTGCGCTAGCAAAACATCCAGCTGGTGACATTCCTCGTGGAGCATGTCATGGTGTTTCTTGACGATGCCCAGCAGGATGTGGAGGTACGGGGGTGTCACCTGATCCAGAGGGATGTCTGTCAGTGACTTCCTGATGACGTTGTTGTAGGCCTTGGCATGTGCTAATTTCTTCCCTGCCTTCCTAAACTTACCATAGTCCTCCTTGAGCTGATCCACACTTCTCTGAGGGATGTTTCCTTCGTTGTTTTCAGGGGGATGCTGAAGCTGATCCTTGGTCATCAGGCAGTAGAGGCACGGGTGGATGCCCTGAGCTCCTGACAACCCGTACATCTTGGTCAGGAACTCGTAGTCTCCAAACAGAAACAACCTGATCTTTTTGCCCCTCCATTCCATGTCCTGAAGTGTGTCCATCTGATCCTGGTAGGGGTCCAGCAGCCTTCGCAGGTTGTCAGGGGTGTCCTTAACCTCGGCAAGGGTGAAGACACACGTGTTGTGTCTTGAGTTGGCCTTCTCAAGATTGGCAATCTGGAGCATCATTTTGAAGGATCCTCCACCATGGTCACCGCCAATCTTGATCCATACCTCATCCTCTGGGATGCACCCTTGATGCCACGTCAGCCGATTCTGCTTGTCATACTCATCCAGCAGTTTGGCGACAAACGTTGGGACATCAATGACACCTGCTACGGGCGTTGGTTTCAGTTCGTAGACCTTATCTGTATCATTAAAATGCTGAAGGCTTCTAACTCGACCCTCTACTTCGGTGCACTGTGCTTTAAGCTGTGCTTGTCTTTCCTTTTTTTCACTCGCAAACTTAACCCCATATTTCCTGAAAAAACTCTTGTGCAGTCTATATTTTGTCAAACTGAGGCCCAGTGCAGCACGCAAAGCAGCGCCCTCCTTTTTTGTGACAGAAACCTGACCACAACCTGCGTTTTCTAGAACTATCTTCTTACGGGCTTTGCACAAGGACTTCAGTTCTTGGGCCTGCTGTCTGGCAGTGTCTTCTTTGGTGTGTCCTGATATGTTCAAGCGAACCTTCTCCATTTCTTTGGCCCGTTTTTTTCTCAGTGGCGTTCGGGCCTTTCCTGATGGTTTCCTGGGATTTGTGAGCCTACTCAGAAGAATGGGTTGTCCCCCAGTTTTGCATCTAACGGTCTTTTTGTCCTTTGACTCTGAAAGCTTGACCTGGATGAGTTTTGTCAGGTAGAATTCCTCCGCTGAGGTCAGTGGAGCCTTCAGCCGACTTGCAGGTCTCAGAATGTTGCGTTTGGGTGGAGACAACCCTAGGCGACTAGGAGATGGAGCAGCGTGCACTGATGCGCCTCCTACACTTTTGGGTGGAGTTGAGGTGACATCAAAGGAGACAGAGCTTGGTATGTTCAATGGAGACGACTCATCAGTAGGCCTACTTGTTGAAGTAGCTGGCTCCGATTCAAATGATGGTTGTTTGAATTGAGTCGAGTCAACATCAATGCTTGCTGAAGCAGCTGGTTCTGATTCAACTACCGGTGGTTTGGCTGGTGTTGAGGTGGCCTCAAAAGGGACAGAAAAAGAAACATCACTATCTACATCAGACTGTAATTGGCATTGTCGCTTGGCTGGTTGGGAATGCTTTTTTTGAATGGCGGGTGCCCTTCGTTTTTTTCCTGGTCGACCACCTCTGCTCTGATGTTCAAACTGAGCGCATACTCTGCACTCACTGACTGGCAGATCGGCATCAAACTGCTGCCATATCTGTGAGGCTTCCTCGAAAACTGATGATGCTTTGGCTGTTGCATTTACATTTGTTGTTCTTTTCAAAAATGGCAGACTTCTGGCACAATTTGGACAAATGGTTTTTGAGTGCTTTCCCTCCTCATCCTCCAAAACATTCAATCCAAAAATTGTGCGGATGTCAGTAGAAACACTCAAACATGGTTTTAAGGCTCTGCTTTGGTCTTTAATGAGTCTCTTTGATCTTCCCCCACACACTCTACACAAGGAATCCAGACGCTGAAGATGGTCAAAATGAATATGTTTTTTGGGTTCCATATTCATGCCCTCTCTATCTCACTTGTATACAGACACACTCAATGCACGCGCATGCATGTACACACCTACACAGCAATACAACACGCTCTCTCTCTCTCTCTCTCTCTCTCTCTCTCTCTCACACACACACACACACACACACACACACACACACACACACACACACACACACACACACACACACGCACACACACACACACACACACACACACACACACACACAACACACAATCACGCTCCCTACAATACAAAATTACAACACACATATATATATATATAATATATATATATATATAAACACTCTCTCGTTCTATCTCTCACAGAGGCAAAACACGGAAGCTCCCCACTATCGAACTCAGAACTAACACAATAGGCCTAGGCCTAAACACACCCCGTCTTTCTCTCTCTCACAGAGGCAAAACACATACGTTTACACACACAGAAACATACATACACATGACATACACGCACGTGCGTACCAGCCCCTAGGAACACCTTAACAATCCCCCCCCCCTCTCTCTCTCTCTCTCTCTCTCTCTCTCTCTCTCTCTCTCTCTCTCTCTCTCTCTCTCTCTCTCTCTCTCAAACGCTAATCGATGGTATAAGTTTTCATTTGGTATTTTTAAAAAATCACTGCTGTTTCCAATTGTTCACTTTTGATTGAATTGGTAATGAAAGGAAATTTGAACAGTTGGATTTATGTCATTCAAATCTCAAGAGCGAATTACAAATATTGTACGTTGATGAAGACTATTTATTCTTTGAGAGATAAATTGCAAAACCTGATTTTTTTTAGGATGAAAATTTTAGTCAACTATTTTTCTTTAACATGATGATTGAATTACAATCACAATTTTAAGCAAACAAAATAGTGTCAATGAAGGGACGTTTAAAAGACGAGAGGCTTAGGCTTGAGCCAGTCCCACACTATACTATACTATGCTATACTTATAAACACACTCGATATGTTTTGCAAAAAGGTCAGCACCAAAGGTCACGCAAACCCAGAAAGTCGCCGGAACGGCTTGGCTAACACGCACTGCACTCGTGTTCAGCTATCAGACGCTACTCGGATGCTGAAAAGTTCAGGACAAAACACTTTAAACATTTAATATAATCTCCACTTACAGAGTTTGAATCCACGTCTCCTTTGGTCAATCATAACAAAACACACATAGCTATTCACGGATCCAATCTCCGTACTACGGATAGTATTTTAAGCACCAAATCAGGATTTGAATTTGCCGCAAACACAACACGGACTCATTCCACACGAAAACGTATGAAACTGTATAGAGAAGAAGGGTAGCGAACTATGATTTCGCTGCGGTAGTGGTTCAGTGGGAAGGGGGCAGCCGAGTGCAAGAGGGAAATAGTGCATGCTACTAAATGTGGAGAGTTGGACTGAACTCGACTGCCGTGGTGTGTGATGCTGGAAAGAATGTGATGTGGTTGATCTAAGATCAACCTGATGCTTTTTGAAAGATTAAAATTTGTTGTGAAAAATTGTTGGAATTAATTTATTTGTTTCAGCTGTGTGTTATGGTGGAACAAAAGATGAGCTGATCAAGAGTCCTGTTTTGTATTTGTCTGAGTCTATGTTTGTGCTTGAGAGGGTGGAGAAAGTGTGAGCGTGGAGTCTATGAGACTTTTCTGGCTGTGCCAGACATGTACGTTAACTGTGGTGCTACCGCCGCCATGTTGGAGGATGTCTGCTAGGGGCGCAGGAAGCTCTACGCCTCGTTGTTGAACAGTCGGCTGCTACCGCCGCCATGTTGGAGGATGTCCAGTGCTGTTTCTCAGGGAGGGGTGCAGGAAGCTCTACGCCTCGTTGTTGAACAGTCGGCTGCTACCGCCGCCATGTTGGAGGATGTCTGATGCTACTTCAAGAGGAGGGGCGCGGAAAGCTCTACGACCCATCGTTAAGTACAATTTTTATACTTTTTTCCCCCTTCAACACTGTCAGGCGGCGGCTTACAGCTGGTTTTTAGAATATTTATATGATTAATTAAAAGAACAAAGACTTTGTATGCGCGTTCACACATCACTTTTTCTCATAACCAACCGCAACCACACAAACCTGAGCAAAGAATAACCAGATTTAAATTGAGCCCTTTTGTTTATTAAATAGAAAAAAATAATACTTGATTTGATTAGCTCTCACTCACTCTTAGTCATGCTTCACAAGAAATATTTCCAATTACATAATTGCATAAACACTCAACAGGTGTAAGTGACAATAATATTATTTCAAAATACAATTGTCGAATCCAAAACTTATCACTCACCACAATAACAACAAAATTCCACTGTGGTTTTCACAATCAACTCCACAACCAAGGTTCATTCAGAACTCAAATCACTATTCATCTTTTCCCACTTTCAAAGTTATTATTATTAGTATTATCTATCTTTCATTTCGAATCACATCATTCTTAGAGTTTTTCACATAACTCAAGATTATTTTACTCTTTAGAGTTTCTTTCCCATTCCAACTCACTTTCTGGAGTTTTCACACAATTCAATATTATATTTACTAAATACTACTCACTATCTCTTTTACTTCATTTTAGGTTTTTTATTTTAGTTTTTTAATCTCCGGAACAAATGTTCAAACAATCTCTCTCTCACAGAGAGCACCACCGATTCGTCAAATTATAAGATGACGGAATCTCACCCAGGGGAATAAGTAGAAGAGGGGCCGACCGCAGTTACCCAGCACTGGCCAAACCTCACGAATCAGCTTCGCTCACGCACGTAACGTCAGAACGTCAGAACGTCACCCGGCGGAAAAAGCTGAAAGCCAAATATACCTCAATAAGCTTCCACCACAAAAATATCTTCTCTTGATAACCAAATTGAGAATCGATACACATCACACACAGAACGACTGAATCAATCCAATCCGCACACATGAAACCAATAAGCAGACGACAACATTTATACAGACCAAAATCTTCACCAAGCTGAAAGAAAAATATGAGTGATTAAAATATAGCCCTTACAAGCAACCAACCTGCTAAAGCAGCTGTAAGATAGTGAGTAGTGAGTCTGGGACTACGAGCAAAGGACTGGAAATGTTCAGTGTCCTGCACCCGGCAAACTCTTTCCCAGACTGACTAGAATGTGTCAAACACACACGACAACAACTCACAGAATTCAACAACTTAGAATTACAACTTCCTGTTTTAAAAAAACCCACTATTTAGACACTGCAGATTCAAAACAATCAAAATCGCCCAAATCGGTCCGTTGCAAACACAATAGACTATGCTGATATGCAGAAGTAAATTGGACACTGGCAACTCTGAGAGACTTATAGTTTAAGTAATATAGTGGGTTTTTAAATATATTAAAAGGAGAAAGTTGAAAAAAGTGAAAAAAAGTGAATGATTGTTTTTTTAGACTGTTTAGTTGTAGACACATAAAAGACACAAGGAGTTCAGGTAGTATTGGGTCCTTTGGGATGTTTAGTTGTAGTAGTGAAAATTGGAAATAGAAAGAATGGTGCGTGCGGGGAGCAAGTTGTAAATGACAAGACTGCAGGTGAGATGAGAATGCTTAGAAGGTTGTGTATGTGAACATTAGTTATGAATGTGCATGAGACAATTAAATCTTTATTCTCAATGGGGGTTTTTAAACAATTGTTTACATCTTGAATTCTTATCACTGCTACTGTTTTGTTTTTCTTGGAGTGTGACTTGTATTGTCGGCATTTGGAGGCTTTGCACCAAGGAATGGACATGCTCTCGTACTATTTGCAATTTTAATGAATGTTTTAACAGTTATTTCCATTTGTTGTGTTTTCTTTATTTTTGTCTGCTATAAAATATATTATATATTTTGTATATCTTTTAAATTATATGTTGCATGCATAGAAAAAATCATATAGATCTTCAATGATGTTTGTGTGAAGTCTCGTGACAGAATCCATAGAACTCTTTACTTATCTGTCGCAATTCTGCTCTGAACTTGTGGTCAGTCAAACAGTACAGGTAGAATTTAGCAGCACTGTTGCAGTAGAACAAAGAATAACTGACACCATTGAACACCCAGTACTGTCCGTTTTGAATGGGGTTGTCCTTATCAAAATAATGATAATATTCATCCATTATAATGAATACAGCAAAAGGTGATGTCAGGAGGACAAAACACACACTGGCAGCAATCAGGGTGACAGTCAATGAGGACACTTTCTGTTCTCTGAAATCCTGGGAGCTTTCTTGCTTAAGAACACAGGTTCTTGTCCAGACTGATCTGACCAGTGTCCACAACAGAACGCTATTGGAGACGATCAGTATTATGAAAGGCATGAAAGTGACTAGAAAATGTTTAGTCCGAAATAAATATATAAATGATTTATTCAATTTGCAAACTCTTCTTTTTAAATAGTAACGTCTGAGAACGTGCCAATTCATCGCAATGATAAAGACGACCAGTATGGCTGCTGTAGCTCGTGACTTTTCCTTGGTCCACACAGCACTGACACGACGTGGCCACAGCACAGAGGCAGCTCTGAGCACGGCGAGTGACACCAACATCCATAATAATAGAGCTTCCACCGTGTGATATGTAATGTGGTACAACATGCATTGCCAGGAGCTACCATTTTTGAAGGACTGTACACCTAATTTTCTGTCAAGCAAATCGTCCAGAGGCCCTAATATCAGCATCAACTGGTCAAAGAGGGCCAGGGTTTTGAAGAACACACTAGACGTGGAGGAAGGAAGACGACGCATGACAATAATTATCATACAGTTCCCTATAAAACCAAAAGTACATACAATAGTGTGGCTTATGTCCCTGATAAGATCAGCTAGGTCTGTGTAGGGCTGACGTTGGTCATTCCAGGAAGAACCACCCCGTTTGTAACGGCCTGAGTTGTGTAATGACCTGGTCACTTCAAACACCGGATCACTGAAGGCAGCTGGGCTGTTTTCAGTCATCATCGTAGATTACGTCAGTTTTTCTAGTGAATCTTCACCACAACTGAAACGCAATTACTTTAACTGTTCTTTATGAGTAAATTAATTGATTGTACGTTTGTTCGCCTTGATGTCGGTTTTCTTTGTGGAGGTGCGGGGAGGAAACACAGTACAAGGCGCAGACAGCAATTTCATTTTTGAGGAACAGGGATGATCCGAGGTGACGATGGGATCAGACGTAGAGATCTTTCTTGGAGATGGGGAGCTCTTATCTTGTTCACCAGACAGCTGGGTAGCACCAGGGTAATGGGGAGATGGGGAGATGGGGGAGGGACAACAGTCAGTTGACACATTGGATCCCCAGCTTTATGGCCCTCTTCCAAGCACTGTTTACAGCTGGTTTCGTTCTGGCATTGCTCAGGTGTGTGGGACTGGTAAAAACAAGTTAGAGTTTTCAGATTTGTCATTGATTGCAACATTGGGTGCCTCAAATAATAGGAAACAACGTTGTTTAAAAAAAATATTTATAACGATGATTATCCGCACCCTCCAGGAGTGCATGGGATGAGATGGGACACGAATATTTCCTTTGACCGCACCCTTCCAAGAGGAAATGGGCACTGAAGAGGACTGCTCTGTTCAATAAAAGTGTGCCAATACAGCCCAATAGGAATGCTTTATAGTGTTGCAATTGTGTCCATGACATGTTTAATAAAAAAAAAAATGGTTTCATTTGTTTATACACAAAGTAAAACAAATATTGGTAAACAGGTTTGGGGAGTGAAAGACTTGTGCCAAATGCACAAAAACCTAACTTTCAGAAAATATAAATACAATCTGTGCTAAGCAATCCACCCGTTTTTCAATATCAAGTTTAAAACACTGAAACTTGATTTTCTTCTGTGGCGTCATGAAATGTGATTGAAGCAATGAAGCTGCAAATAGATTTGAAACTTATTGTCTAATTGTCTTCACGTCGCTATGGTAGCTCATGTGTGTAGCAGTATTGTTCCTGTATAGTAGCAAACATGTAACTTGTCATACATGGCTGGGATGTTTGCAAAGACAAGCCATTAGCACTTCTTAGTGCTGAATTGAGCTTGTTGTTTTGTTGATGCTCTGGTCAGCAAAGCCAACACTTCGATTATTGCACTGCACACCTTGAGTAAGCTGGCCTGCTTTACACGAATAATGTATCTGTTGCTTACACCATCTCACAACACCAAATCATTCAACTTATTGCAGGGTGTGGGCCCTGTGGCAACAATAATATGAATCCATTCCACCGCTGCAATGCTCCCCATGGCCAAAATTACCAAAACTCATAAGAATATTTTGGCAGTTGAGCAATAATTATCAGTCAGCACTCCTAAATACAATTGTATCTGAACAGGTTTGTCTTGCAATGACATCAGCTCCACCAAGTTTTGCCCAAAGAGGAATAAATATGATGCAATTATTGAAAAATAGGAGTTCCGGACTTTCAGGAAAGCTGAAATGGACTGCAGTGCCACCCTGTCCCACCAATCCATATCCACAAAAAATGTGAGCGTCAACACAAAGATCAGATCGCACATTATAACTCATGGGGTCAGCCAAACGCAACATATGGGTTACACATGTGTACAAAAAAATAAAAATAATGTACCCTCTCGTGCCCAGGGGAGCAAATGATTTTCAAGAAAATGTTATGAAACATTTTTAAATTTCCTAAAAGCTATATATTGGTTGTTTTGTATGTACAATGCTAATGCTAGATATATAAGCATTATGAGAAAATATCTATTTGTAGTATTTTGATGCTTCAAATTTGGAGCCTGATTTTATGCATTCAACGTTTTATCCATCTTCCTTTTATAAGACAAATGCTGTGATCAGCAGATAAATGAAAGCAACAGATAAGGTGTATCAGTAGTTCTGCAAGGACTCCAGAACATGTGTAAATGATTAAACATTTAAAACTGTCATTACTTTTCTGTAGGAAAGTGGTTGTAAATGCACCCTCCCACAGTGCATGGGCACTAATGGGTTAAAGGTGAATGACAAGAAAACTATTGCTTTAAATATGAAAATCCTTTTACAATGTGTCGCAACAATGATTCGTCTGCAGAATAGACACATTTGTTTATAATATGCTTTTGAAAACATTATGTTGGTCACATTTTTGCTATGCCCGCCCACTTAAACAATTATTTCCCACTTTTCCCATTCAAAGTTCTTCATTTAATTCTACACTCTCCCCCCCCCCCCCTTCATCCACCCCCCTTTATTTCATTCAAGGTTGCAATGACAATAACATACACACTAGTGTTAGGTGATTTAGTACCCTGAAACATTTGAAGTGATTCTGTGTCTCGGTTCATGAAATATTGACTGAAGAAAAACAGGTGGTGGAGAACAATTCGCGTGACTCGTCGACACCCTTTGGTTATAATTACAGGGTGGGATAAATCAGATTTAGATAACATACCACACAGTGCAATTTGAAGTGATTCTGTGCCTGCGGTCTATGAAATACCACACATACAGATAAAAGCAGATACAAACGAACGAAACCATAGTGCTGCTCCACTGTTATGTCTCTATCTGCTAAATCTCCTTGTATGCTACAGGCGTACCTGATCGATAACTTTGCTTGCTAATTCACAACTCGCGTAGAAATAGCGACTGTACACGTTTCGTTCAAAAAGCATTGCAAATATCAAGAGAGAGGAATCGAATACTCAACAGGAAAGAAACTCTCTCTCTCTCTCTCTCTCTCTCTCTCTCTCTCTCTCTCTCTCTCTCTCTCTCTCTCTCTCTCTCTCTCTCTCTCTCTCTCTCTCTCTCTCTCTCTCTCTCTCTCTCTCTCTCTCTCTCTCTCTCTCTCTCTCTCTCTCTCTCTCTCTCTCTCTCTCTCTCTCTCTCTCTCTCTCTCTCTCTCTCTCTCTCTCTCTCTCTCTCTCTCTCTCTCTCTCTCTCTCTCTCTCTCTCTCTCTCTCTCTCTCTCTCTCTCTCTCTTTCTCACTATGCCCCCCCCAAGTATGTGTGTAGGCTGTAGTGTGTGTGTGTGTGTGTGTGTGTGTGTGTGTGTGTGTGTGTGTGTGTGTGTGTGTGTGTGTGTGTGTGTGTGTGTGTGTGTGTGTGTGTATATATATATATATATTTATATGTGTGTGTGTGTGTGAGTTTGTGTGTGTGTGTGTGTCTATGCGCGCGTATGTGTGTGTGCGTGTATGTGTGTATGTGTGTGTGTGGTTTCCATTTCCCATTCACAAAACAGGTGATTTATCACCAAGGCAGAAAATGTTATTTTCTGGTTTAGTTTTTTTCCATCTCGTTAAGAGAATCAGTGATTTATGGCAGTCGTGTAGGGGAGAGTCACTGGTGTCGTAACATTTCAAGACAGAGAGTTTAATCTCATGGCCTGACCACCCCACAACTATAAACTTTCACCCTATATACTGACAAAGATGTGCTATAATTGTATGCTACGCTTATGAATATAACAGTTATACTTTTAGATTATGCTAGTTAGTTGGTTTTATTAAAAAAAACTTTAAAAATTATTTAAAAACATATGGCTGTCTAAATGATAACTATGTAATGCGTATATCAGGGATATCATCTTAGTTTATGAAATCACCCCAAAATCACCCAGAGTTGCTTCCCTGAACTTGCGTAGTCAGCCATTTTGAAAACATATTGCAAAAACGAAAGTAGAGTCCAGAAGCAATCTGATTATTGAGCGTTTAAGTGTAGTCAAGTGCAAACAAATAATTTATTTAGAATATTTGGGAAGTCTTCTTCCTAACGCATATTCTTATCGTCCACAGACTAAAAGCAAACGAAAGTACTGATGTGATGAATGGTTTGGGGTGAGCTGAAAGTATGGACAAAGTGACTTTGGGTGACTGGGTCAGTTTATTTGTTATGGACAAATACAGTGTTGTAGTTACATTATATTTGTTTGTTAATACAAACGAAGCAATCTGTGTTGGTTAAATAAATCGCTTGGAGAATGAATTAATAGCAATAAAACGTAAAAGTTGACAAAATAACGTCACCACCACTAGCAATGAGCAAACATTAAAAAGCATGTTTCTTAGTGTTTAGCAATGCAGCCCACAAGAACGTGATTTTCTTAGGTGAAAGCTATAAGTAGATCTAATAAAATAAAAAAATATATGAAGATCTTGGCAAAACATAAATGTAAACAAATGTATTCTCAGCCCAAAAGTTGCCAACATTTGTATATTAAAGTGTGCATTATCAGCAAGAGAACTAACTCTCGTTTTCACATTAATTGACAGTTGGATAAAATAAAATAAAAGATGTGTGAATTCTCAAATGCCTTATATTTACAACAAACCGCACCTACTACCTAAGTCACAGGATTTTACTGTTGAACGACAGCCGCAAACACACAAATATATATGTAACGGTCAAAGCGTAATACTTTCTTACTGGTTCAACTATTCACCAATCAAAATCCGATAATATAATTTGAGGACTCTCACAAAATGCAGATTGGAGGGGTTAGGGTTAGGGTTAGGGTTGGAGACAGGAAACTCAATCAGAATAACAATGCCAGTCGCCCTCCTAGGTTTTAGCGACAACAGTGTGTCTAACAGGGACAAAACAATCATTAATTTTGTAATAATAGTGGCAAAAATGTGCTTAAGTAAATATAGGTATGGAGATAGATATCAACCTACACTTTTACTACAAAAAAAACTTAATCTCAGAAGAAAAGGCCTCAACTTCTGAATAGGCCTAAACCAGACTACCTCTAAAACACCCCCCACCCCCATAGACACACATGAACTAGTGCACGACACACGCGCGAAGCCTATCTCACCAGACTCAGCAACATAAGATAATCAGCAAGACGAAGAGAGAGAACCCGAGCATGACGAATATGAAGTCAACCTACCTACACAACGAGAGAGAGGGGGGGCAGAGGGAGAGAGAGAGAGAGAGAGAGAGAGAGAGAGAGAGAGAGAGAGAGAGAGAGAGAGAGAGAGAGAGAGAGAGAGAGAGAGAGAGAGAGAGAGAGAGAGAGAGAGAGAGAGAGAGAGAGAGAGAGAGAGAGAGAGAGAGAGAGAGAGAGAGATTCACTACGAATTGAGATTTTAGATGAAACGATTTGTATTAGCATACATATTTGACCTAATGCACGAAAACGTACTTTTGGCATGTGCTTGGATATGGTGCACAAAATAAAAGCAGAACAAAAAAGAGGAAAACTAAATAAATCGAGAGATGATGAGAAAACAAGGGGAATCTAATTAAATGTAAATTCAATTTGCATGGCAAGAGAGAGAGACTGTAGCAAGCTGTAAGTCTACACCCCCTTCGCCTGCAGCGTTATTCCCCAGACTGCGCCAGAATTCCACCTACTCCAACCAGCCAATGATGCTGTCCCACCGCTTTTCTGGGACTGTGAAGTGTCCGTACCGCCGCTCAGCTGGACGATCCCGTAGGCTATAGGCCTAGCAAGCAGCCACAGAACCAAGCCATCCTCA
>JAGGCT020004224.1:134402-158153 GCA_017654935.2 Phymorhynchus buccinoides
GTAACAATCACATTCAAATTATTTAATTACATTTGTTTATGGAGTAATGGAAAATAATCCTATACTTCCAAAACATTGAACACATACAACACATTAGCATGCACATTGAAGCTGACACTTGACACACACGTAGCACACACACGACGCACATCACACACACACGCTACAAACATGAGCGCGCGCACGCGCACACGCCAGCACAATCAAGCACACGCACGCACACGAGAAGAACGCGCTCAAACGCAACACAGATGCAGCACACGCACGCACGCACGCACACCACAACACACACACACACACACACAGACACACAACAACACACACACACACAGTAGTTTTGGTAAAGAGAACAGCAAACACTCGGGTAGTGGCAATTTAAAATTTTCGGTTTATTATTAAAACCTTTGTCGATAAAACCAAGTACTGCTAAAGAAAGCGAATGGCTGTGCCTTTTTATGCCCTTTGTTGTCAGCAGAAATCAACACACACACACACACACACACACACACACCCCGACACACACACACACAGCACACACACACACCACACACTTTCTGGGTAGTGATTTGCAGTAGTTGCAGCCCTTGGGGATATTGTGTTATAGTGCGTACAGTATTGTAATTGATAGCCAAATCTGCTATGATCATTGTTTTAATTTGCACAATGCTATTCGCTCGACACATGCTTATTGCCTCGGGCATAAAATGGAAAGAAATATATTAAAAATCAGTGTATAAAGAAACACAGAAATGTTGTGCAGTGTTGTAATAAGCACCCTTATATACTCTTCCAGCATGGAACTCAGTGTAATATGCACAACAGTCAGTGCTCTGCCCACGCTTAGCAGTTTGGTTCCAGCGCGCAAGCAAAAGAAAAGAAAAAATTCAAGATAGATTAGAAAATGAAAAAAAATACTAAAGGCCTGGACCTGTTTGATAGCATTGCATTGAAAGATATTCCAGTTTGTCAATGGAAATACTCCAATAACAAAAACATATTCTTCATAAAAGCAAATGCAACCTTCTTTCAGCTCTGATAAAAATCCATAAACATATAACTTTCTTGTTATTGTATGGATTCTTTTGAAAATGTGTTCAACAAAAGTATTTTAGGGAACTTGAACAAAAACCACATCTCAATCAAGAAACTTCAGAAAGTTCAGAACGCAGCTGCAAGATTGATTTTCAAAGCAAAAAAGACAGCATATCACCCCGCTACTTCACTCTTCACTGGCTTCCAATTTCTGCCCGAATTCAGTACAAGGTCGCATGCCTCACCTTCACTCTATTAATGGAACTGCCCCTCAGTCTCTCACTGACATTGTACAAACCTACACTCCCACCCTACATCTCAGATCTTCCTCCGACTCATGCCTGCTCGCCACTCACCATATTAAAACTAAATCCTTCGGTGGATCTTCTTTCTCATACTCTGCTCCCTGGGTCTGGAATAACTTACCACACAGTGTTCGCCACTCTTCATCTGTCCAGTCTTTCAAAACTTCTCTGAAAACTCATCTTTTTAAAACCTCATACTCTCACCTCTAATTCCCGTAGTCATTGATGATATTACCTGCAGTATGTGCGTGCGTGCGTTCGTGCGTGCGTGGCCGTGCGTGCGTGCGTGCGTGCGTGCGTGCGTGCCGTGCGTGCGTGCGTGTGTGGGGGGAGGGATGGGGAGGAGGGGAGGAGGGAGGGCGAGAGAGATTAATATATGTTATTTTGTATGAACAGTCTCACTTATTTTGAATGTTTTATATTCATTGATACTTGTCATCAGGTTGATTATTCTTGGCTTGTCTCTAATGTGTATGTTTATCTGTATGTTAGTGTTTAGGCCGTTGTTCATCGATTTGAGCTCCCTGCAAAGGGAGTTAAGCGTTCTATACATAACCAGTATTATTATTATTATTATTAAGTATTATTATTATTATTATGTAGGATTAAAATGATCTAGTTCATAGCATTACATTAAAGGATCTCATGATGAACATTTGGGGGGAAATATATTTAATTTGTTTTCCTTCTTAAAATCTTATGCCACCTTCTTTCTGCTATATTGCAAAAACCTTAAGCATAACACTTTTTTGTTATTTAACAGATTATTATTTTAAATGACACTGAGGGGTCTTGGTGATGTATTGATGTGTTCGACAAAAGCATTTAAGTGAACTTGAGCAAAAACCACATCTTATGTAGGATTAAATGTTTTAGGTTTAGGTTAGGTTATGTGAGGTACTTCGTAGTCACAGAGGCGTCTCTCTGACATTTGGGTTGCTCCCACCTGGAGAGCGCGCGTCGCAGCCAGAGGCGCGCAAACCCAATTTGGTTTTTTTTTTAAAATTTGAATGCGATTTTCGTGTGATTGATGAAGCAAAGGGTGGGTTGGTAATTTTTGACCAAATGACAACTGTTTTGTTGTCACTGGATTTAACGTGTGCTAAGTGCATGAGCACACGAGACCTCGGTTTACCGACTCATCCGAAATACTCCACGCACGTTCAGACCGTAAGGCCTAGTGCAAAGTGATATGAAAAAGCTCTCCTGTAACCCAGTTTCGAACTGGGGTTTACTTAACACGAGGCGAACGCAATACCTCTGTGCCACTCTACACATCCCCCCCCTCTGAACACACATAATTGAAAAGCAAAAACAAAAACACAAAAACGAGAAGGAAAGGGAAGAAAAAGGGAAGAAAATATATAGTTCCAAAAAACATATGAACATGTAGCAAGTCGCCAATATATACATATTACTATTGTCAGATTACAATTTATCAACCAGATGCTTCTTTAACCAGCCTTTTTAAAAGCTGGCTTAGATAAACTTGATTTCAAGAATGATGGCAAGTTGCTTCATGTGTTTGTTTATTATGTACTTATATTATACATTTGCTTGTGACATTATTCATATTATTAATTTTATTTGTTTTATGCATATTGTCATATTATTATATACAAACTGTTTGTTTTACTTTAGGCTGTGTGTGTGTGTTGTGGACCGTGTGTGTGTTTGTAATGTGAGTGTGTGTGCATTGGGTGTGTTTCTAAGATGTGCGTGTGTGTGACTCGTGAGCAGTGTCACACACCAGTGCATGTGACGTGTGTGTACTGTACATGAGGTGCGCGTGTCGTGTGGTACGAACGCGTGTGTGGGTGTTGCGGTGCGTGCGCGTGTGCGTGTACGTGTACGTGTGTGTGTGTGTTGTGTGTTTGTGTGTGTGTGTGTGTGTGGTTTGGTGGTGTGTGTGTGTAGTGTGTGTGGTGTGTGAATCTGGGTTTATTTTTCATTGTAATTTAATACTATATTTATTTATTTAATCATTTATATAAGGAACAATGTGCGGAAAGTTTTGATTTTGGATGAGTTTGTAAATGAGAGTTTTCTTATTATGTTTATGTTTTATGTGCATGCCAGAAAAAGATTTTCTTTATCTTTTTAAAGACAATGAATTTTGATTGATTGATTAAAACACTGAAGGAGCATGAAAACATACACTGACTTCGTTGACACGAGTGAGCCAAACACTAAAGGAGTATGAGAACATAGACTGACTTCGTTTGACACTGTTGTTGAGCATGAGCCAAACGAATGTGCACTACACTGAAGGAGCATGAGAACATAGACTGACTTCGTTGACACGAGTGAGCCAAACACTGAATGAGCATGAGAACATAGACTGACTTCGTTGACATGATTGAGCCAAACACTGAATGAGCATGAGAACATAGACTGACTTCGTTGACATGAGTGAGCCAAACACTGAAGGAGCATGACAACATATACTGACTTCGTTGACACGAGTGAGCCAAACACTGAAGGAGCATGAGCAACATAAACTGACTTGGTTGACACGAATGAGCCAAACACTGAAGGAGTATGAGAACATAGAATGACTTCGTTGACACGAATGAGCCAAACACTGAATGAGCATGAGATCAATAGACTGAACTTCGTTGACACGAGTGAGCCCAACACTGAAGGAGCATGAGAACATAGACTGACATCGTTGACACGAGTGAGCGAAACACTGAAGGAGCATGAGAACATAGACTGACTTCGTTGACACGAGTGAGCCAAACACTGAAGGAGCATGAGAACATAGACTGACTTCGTTGACACGAATGAGCCAAAAACAACAACACTGACTGTGGATCCTCGCTAGCTCAGTGTCGGGTTAAACATGAACGACACAGTGAGATAGACAGGGGCCCAGAGTGCTGAGTCTGTTCTGGTTAGACATGAACGACACAGTGAGATAGACATGGGTCCAGAGTGCTGAGTCTGTTCTGGTTAGACATGAACGACACAGTGAGATAGACATGGGCCCAGAGTGCTGATTCTGTTCTGGTTAGACATGAACGACACAGTGAGATAGACATGGGCCCAGAGTGCTGAGTCTGTTCTGGTTAGACATGAACGACACAGTGAGATAGACATGGGTCCAGAGTGCTGAGTCTGTTCTGGTTAGACATGAACGACACAGTGAGATAGACATGGGTCCAGAGTGCTGCTAAGTCTGTTCTGGTTAGACATGAACGACACAGTGAGATAGACATGGGCCCAGAGTGCTGAGTCTGTTCTGGTTAGACATGAACGACACAGTGAGATAGACATGGGTCCAGAGTGCTGAGTCTGTTCTGGTTAGACATGAACGACACAGTGAGATAGACATGGGTCCAGAGTGCTGAGTCTGTTCTGGTTAGACATGAACGACACAGTGAGATAGACATGGGTCCAGAGTGCTGATAAGTCTGTTCTGGTTAGACATGAACGACACAGTGAGATAGACATGGGTCCAGAGTGCTAATAAGTCTGTTCTGGTTAGACATGAACGACACAGTGAGATAGACATGGGTCCAGAGTGCTAATAAGTCTGTTCTGGTTAGACATGAACGACACAGTGAGATATACATGGGTCCAGAGTGCTGATAAGTCTGTTCTGGTTAGACATGAACGACACAGTGAGATAGACATGGGTCCAGAGTGCTGCTAAGTCTGTTCTGGTTAGACATGAACGACACAGTGAGATAGACATGGGTCCAGAGTGCTGATAAGTCTGTTCTGGTTAGACATGAACGACACAGTGAGATAGACATGGGTCCAGAGTGCTGATAAGTCTGTTCTGGTTAGACATGAACGACACAGTGAGATAGACATGGGTCCAGAGTGCTGATAAGTCTGTTCTGGTTAGACATGAACGACACAGTGAGATAGACAAGGGCCCAGAGTGCTGATAAGTCTGTTCTGGTTAGACATGAACGACACAGTGAGATAGACATGGGTCCAGAGTGCTGATAAGTCTGTTCTGGTTTTACATGAACGACACAGTGAGATAGTCATGGGTCCAGAGTGCTGAGTCTGTTCTGGTTTGACATGAACGACACAGTGAGATAGACATGGGCCCAGACTGCTGAGTCTGTTCTGGTTAGAAATGAACGAACCAGTGAGATAGACAAGGGTCCAGAGTGCTAATAAGTCTGTTCTGGTTGTCTTCCCCTTGTCATCCCGTTGAGTCATAGGAGTGCATTTCCCACACACATTCAATACTTCGCATGTATGTGCCAGAAAGAGAGAAAGTGAAAGAAAATGGAAAGACAGCATTCTGACATTAAGCGCTCGTTGGGTTGCTATGATTTGGCTGCACGCACACATGAACGACACATATGTGCACACACCAACTCACTCTCTCTCTCTCTCTCTTCTCTCAGGTCTCAAGAGGGGCGGTCTCTGCTCTCTCTCGTTCTCTCTCTCTCATCTCGTTTCAGTGTGCTCTGCTGGACTCTCGCTCTTTCTCTCGTGTCTGGTTCTATCTCTCTCTGAGATAGACTTGCTCATCCGTCGTCTTTATCTCTCTGTCCTACTGGCACAGAACACTCGCAGCCACACATGCCGTCACACACACTCTCTCACACTGGCACACCACACAACCACACACATTGGTACACACTGAGGACACACACGCCACAAACACACAACACACAGACACACGCACACAACACGAGTCTGTTCACACAACGCGCGAACGCCCTACGACACACGCACACCAGGCCGCGACACGACACACACACACACACATGAGTCTAATAGTTAAGATAATAAATACATTTTTGTTCTTCAAATAAGCAGCATTAAATGTTCTTCATTGACGGTCGAATAAGTCAAACAACGCGCTTAGCCAATGTAAAACACATTGTTTAATTCTGCTTCTGGTTAGACATGAACGACGCAGTGAGATACACAGGGGTCCAGAGTGCTGAGTCTGTTCTGGTTAGATATGAACGACACAGTGAGATAGACATGGGTCCAGATTGCTTGAGTCGTGTTCTGGTTAGACATGAACGACACAATGTGATAGACATGGGTCCAGAGTGCTGATAAGTCTGTTCTGGTTAGACATGAACGACACAGTGAGATAGACATGGGCCCAGAGTGCTGAGTCTGTTCAGGTTAGACCTGAACGACACAGTGAGATAGACATGGGCCCAGAGTGCTAATAAGTCTGTTCTGGTTAGACATGAAAGACACAGTGAGATAGACAAGGATCCAGAGTGCTAATAAGTCTGTTCTGGTTAGACATGAATTGACACAGTGTGATAGACAAGGCCCAGAGTGCATGAGTCGAGGAAGGTTAGACATGAACGACTCAGTGAGATAGACATGGGTCCGGAGTTCTGATAAGTCTGTTCTGGTTAGACATGAGCAACACAGAGAGATAGTCATGGGTCCAGAGTGCTGAGTCTGTTCTGGTTACACATGAACGACACAGTGAGATAGACAGGGGTCCAGATTGCTGAGTCTGTTCTGGTTAACTATGATCAAGACTACAGTGAGATAGACATCGGCCCAGTGTGCTGAGTCTGTTCTGGTTCTACATGAATAGCTTACAGTGATATAGACATGGGTCCAGAGTGCTGAGTCTGTTCTGGTTAGACATGAACGACACAGTGAGATAGACAGGGGTCTAGAGTGCTGATAAATCTGTTCTGGTTAGACATGAGATAGACATGGGTCCAGAGTGCTGAGTCTGTTCTGGTTAGACATGAACGACACAGTGAGATAGACAGGGGTCCAGAGTGCTGAGTCTGTTCTGGTTAGAGATGGACGACAACAGTGATATAGACATGGGTCCAGAGTGCTGAGTCTTTTCTGGTTAGACATGAACGACACAGTGAGATAGACATTGGCCCAGATTGCTGAGTCTGTTCTGGTTAGAGATGGACGACACAGTGATATAGACATGGGTCCAGAGTGCTGAGTCTGTTCTGGTTAGACATGAACGACACAGTGAGATAGACAGGGGTCCAGAGTGCTGAGTCTGTTCTGGTTAGACATGAACAGCACAGTGAGATAGACATGGGTCCAGAGTGCTGAGTCTGTTCTGTCTAGATATGAGACGACACAGTGAGATAGAAAGGGCCCAGAGTGCGGAGTCTGTTCTGGTTAGATCATGTGTTTGTTTATAGGAGTGCATTTTCCACACACGATTCAAGACATTACACATGTATATGCCAGAAAGAGGGAAAGCTAGAAAAGCCCCAGAAATTGCATTCAGATATCAATTCACATTATTCGTTCGTGCAGTTTGGCAGCACATCACCACACATACAAACACATTATGTGCAGCTACACAAACTCACTCTCTCTCTTTCATCACACACATCACACTCACATGGCACTAATATGCACACACACACACACACACACACATCACCCACGATACTCCACAGACAAACATTATTTCGTCACACGATAGCACGCCACACACACACACAAAACACACACACACACACACACCACACCACACCGCACGCCGCGCGCGCACGCGCGCGCACACACACACCACACACACATCACACACACACACGCACACACACATAAAACAACACACACACAAACACACAAAACATGTTCACACACACAGAGTGATATAAGAGTATGGACAATTGTTATTTTCCCCAAAATTAACAGCATTAAATTACAGTTCAGGTGACGGTCGACTAAGTCAAGCAACGCGTTTAGCCAAAGTAAAACACATTTTTTAATTCTGCTACTTTGGCTAAAACGCATTCCCATTATCACGAGAAGTGGATAGACGTTAAAAAATGAAAAACACACATTACACGTATTTGATTCAAGGGGAAACTCTATGAAGAGATCGACCGCTATTAGGTTTTCATATATCTAGTCATTCCCCCATCTGTATTCACTCTGTCGTACGCACGCGATGCACATACGCGCGTCACACGTACGCACACCTACACATATGAACCAGCACAAACCACGCCACACAATCACACACACACACTCCCACACACACCACACACACACACACCCACACCACAACACACACCACACCCACACACAAACACACACGTTCAAGTTTCAAGTTTCACGTTTTAGTTTAATATCACTTTAACCTCTATCGGGATCTGTGGATGATATCAAGGAGCAAACAAAAAAGACTACTTTGTGGTAGTCATACATTCTAAACGATAAAATAAATTAAATCACCTTGTTTCTAGTCACATTTGGATTGGAATTACGTTGTGTTTTCTTGTTGCTTGGAAAAAATTGCCAAAGATTAAACATTAATAAACAAGCATCGATGTTGTATTTCACACACACACACACCCACACACTCACACAACACACACCACAACCACACACACACACACAAAAAAACACATACACACACACACACATACACACACACCACACAACACACACACACATACACACACACGGTCGCACACACACACACACGCACACAACCCACACACACACACACCAACCACACACACTGCACACACCAAACATAGCCATTTATGTAAGACAAGGTAACTTTCAGGTGTAATTTATAACTGGGAACGTCTTATCGGTCGGATTAGTCAAATAACGCGTTAAGCCAAAGTGAAAAAATAACGTTTTCCTCCATGACTCTGGCTGAAGCGTATTTTGATGGTTGTACAATGACGCTCTGGGGAGGGCGGAGAGGGGGAGGGGGAGGGTGATTAGATAATAAACACACTTAGCTCCTCCTCCCTCTGTGCAACACATTCATTCTCTCTGTTCTATGTGTGACCGAGTGACGTAAAGTAGTCCACTCGTCACTAATTATTCATAGCACAGTTTACTAGGTCACAGGATTGTTCAAAGCAGACGGTTCAATCTGCCGACAGACAGCTTGATTGCAATTCGCTAGTTTTGACACCTATTGTTACCGTGTCAGCAGACAACACGATTAGGTTGTCTCATTTGTAGTCACAAGATTTTATTCAAATTCAAATTTGAACAAGTCATGCGCTAAGGCAAGCTATAATTCAAATTTGACCACCAGTTGGTCGCGTCAGTTGACGCTAGTAGTACAAAGGGCGCTTAGCTTAGGTTGCCACTTCATGCTGCGGTACTGCGCCTGTGTGCTATTAAATCCGTGGGCAATGAGCTGAGGCTACTTTATCCCCTGCTGCCTATTATGTATTTATGTTAATCTAAGCCTTTAGTGGTTTTATTTGTTTATATTTGTTTTATTTACAAACTGTTGGTTTCACATGTTGTCTTAGCTTAATCAGTGATCTGACCTTGTCACTATAAAACTTTTAGGGAACTGAAAGCTGTCTGCTATTCTCGTCACAGACGTCAGTTATTCATAAGCATAACAGCGCTAGGCCGAGAACATTCCGATTGTTCTGTTTCATCATCAAATCCACTTATGTGTGACGCCGATGTACTGTGTAAACAATGAAGGGGCACTTTGCCTACATTATATTGTTTAAAGGCCTAACTTGCTCATTTCCATGGTATTAATATTATTGATCTAGGCTTATACCATCTATGGTGTAGGCCTACTTTCCACTAGTTTCAGCCATAGGCCTAGGTGTGTGTGCTAAGCCTAGTATGGTGTTGTGTTAATACTGCTTCTATAGTATTAATAAGGCAGTTTCTTTTGACTGAGTTTCTTGCTACTTCAATGATAAACTCTCAATAAGCCTACATTTGTTTTTAGTCAGTTTTCCACTTAAAACTGATCAGCCTACTTTGATGTGTAGTCTATTTTTTTTAGTAACATAGCATCTGATGATGTGAGTGTTACAATTGAGTTTCTTGCTACGTCAATGATAAACTCTCAATAGGCCTACATTTGTCTTTAAGTCAGTTTTCCACTTAAAACTGATCAGTCTACTTTGATGTGTAGTCTATTTTTAGCAACACAGCATCTGATGATGTTTGGTTTGGGTTAACTCACATGAACTCAAATGTTTGTGTATGGGTTAAGCAGGCATAGGGTCATGTAAAACCGACCTATTTTATGTTTCCAAGCCCCAACTAGGCTTGTGTCAGTGTCAGTTTAATCATGATATTTAAGTCATACAGTGAGCTCCTTCCACTGCTGTGACCGTCTATTGCCTCGTGTTGTTTAACATTGAGCGCTATGGCGCAAGGCCTACAGTCATACATAATCATTGTTATTTCTTGTTTATGTTTATGCTTGTATATTTTGTATTGCTGCAGGATCTGTCTTCCTGCACTGTATTTCCTAGCTATGTTACCTAGTAAATAAGCAAAAGCTAAACAACTGTCTGGTTTCCTTCTATATGTTCCTGGCCTGCGTGGTGCATGTCTATCTTCACCCTCCAATAATATCATAAATCCTACCCCTCATAAACCATTCCTCATCCCTATACCCTTCACCTTACAACCCATAACAATAGAATAAAAATGAAAAAAATAATTGTCAATTCACACGGAATTCTTTCGAATACTATCTTCTCAACCGGCAAAAATAGTACACGGTCGCATGTTTGTACGGTCTTTAAATTTTGGGGATGTTTGTAAGTATGTTTTTGTATGTTGTTGTCCTCTCCACCATTGTTTATGTGTACTGTGTGGGTGGAGGGTCAAAAAGGCGAACTTGGCACATTCCTTTTTAAAGAATGAAGCTTTGTTTGTCTCACTTTGGTTCTGACCCACGCACTGCAAGGTGATTTTTGGGGGTTTTTCTAATTAACTCACTTTTGTGGATGGGAGTTAATTAGAAAGATAGTATTCACCCTTTGGTCAATTTCGTTATGTGCTGTAGGCTTAATTAATTTCACACACACATACAATTTTTGTTTGTGTGTGTCTAATATCACTTGCGGGTGAACATACGTAAAACTAAAGAACTAACACACACCACACGCACACGCGCACACCGCACACACACACACACACACACATACACACACACACACACACACACACACACACACACACACACACACACACACACACATCACACACACACACGCAACAACACACACACACACACACACAGGCCAGTTATATAAATCAATGTAACTTTCGGGTGTAATTTATAACTGGGAACGTCGTATCCGTCGGAATAGTCAAATAACACGTTAAGCCAAAGTGAAAGAAAAGAAACGTTTTCCTCCATGACTCTGGCTGAAGCGTATTTGATGGTTGTTCAAAGACATCCTAGGGAGGGAGAGGGTGATTAGATAATGAGCACACTTAACGCCTCTTCCCTCTTTGCAACACATTCATTCTCTCGCCAGGGCTGCGTGTAGAAAAGTATGTCTTGTACTTGTGGCCAGTTTATTGGCTTCAGCTTGACAATGACTATCAATGTGGGTGGGTTTTTTTCATATCTGGGCTTGGCACTTTAGACTTTAAAGCCACACTCACAGTCACAACTAGCCTATGCAAACGCAGCCGGGGGGGGGTTCCGATGGATCTATACCGCGCTCGATCTACTCTAATGAGCATTTTTGAGGCAGTTAGCTGTCCGCCGGGTCTAGAGCCCGATTTGATCAATACTGCTAGTTGTCCTTATCAATCTAATCAATTAAACGGGTTCCACCACTATGTCCTTAGAGCCTCTTTTATTATCAACACGGCAAGTTGTCCCGTTAATCAATCTAATTCAATGTAAAAATAATCAATGTACTCATCTCTCCTCGCGCTCTTCTCCTATCAACTTGTTCGAAAAAACGAGTCTCTTCTCTCTTTCTCTCTCTCGTCTCTCTCTCTCTTCTCTCTCTCTCTTCTCTCTCTCGCTCGCTCGATCTCTCTCTCTCTCTCTCTCTCGTCTCTCTCTCGTCTCTCTCTTTGAATCCTTCTCACGCAGAACACTTGACGTTTTTTCAACAGTTCCAAGTCCAAATGCGACAATCTAAGTGCATGCAGAAAGTGGTACAGCTTCTGAGCCGTTTCTTTCCTTCCAAGCAATGGACTACGGAAGATGTGGAACGGGCACATTGCCTGGGACAAAGGAACAACAACTACAATCGCCCACGACCAATAATCGTCCGCCTCTTTCGTTGGCAGGATAAGCTGTTGATTTTGCAGTCTCAAGAATGTAGGAAGGAAATGGCAACCACCCTGAACATTCGTGTTTCCTCAGATCTGACTGACCGCCAGAGCCAGGTGCTCAGAGATGAAAAAGAATGCTGGCAGACATGCTTACGTCTGGAAGGGGCGCATTTTCTACAACAACAGGAAACAGCAGCACAATCATTCCCATATGGAATACCCAAGAGCAGGAGATGTGGACAAAAGAGGGTCTTCGCCAACAATCCTCTCAAAGCCCCCTTCAAAGCCCCCCTCCAACCTGTCCAATCAGCCTGGTAACTCCCACGACCTTATACTCCCAGAAACAACCAGACATCTGGAGACACCCCAGAGACAACAGCAGTCTCACAGTCGACAAGCCCAAGAAACTCCTCAGGGGCAATGTCAGTCTCACAGTCAGAACAGTAGTATGCCATGGACAGCTGATATGAATGCTTTCCCCTGTCTTCAACGTCATGAATCAAAAAAGCAAAAGAAATCTCATGAGACATCTGACCAACCTAGCTCTCACCAACAGAAGGAGTGCACAAAAGATCACACCAGTTCTGAATCTGTTCATGACCTCCCTGAGAAGACAGTGCGCACACCACAAAGTACCAATATCACTCCTCAAATGCAAGCAACAAACACTCCAAAAGGTCAGCGTCCCCCAAGCGTTAAGGCCAGACTAGTGACTGATAAGTGGGGAATCCGACTATGCTCTCCCTCAAGCATCCCTGACAATGTTGACAATGCTGATCCACAGCATAATGACGATCCCAGTGTGACCGGTGATGCAAACTGTCGAACTGCATTGTCCACCAAAGCTTCTAGTCAAATGCCTCAGCACAAAGGTGAAGACGCACTACACAATAATGTTTCAGCTCAAATCAGTTTTGAAAACGTGAACAGCAATGAACCATGTCCTCAAGATACTCCTATTCATCAAGCGTTCAAAGGCAAAACTGATCAAGCTTGTCCCACTCCCACCGACCATCCTAATCTCCCTTCCCCAATCACATCGCCCCCATCTGAACACCAGATGGACTCTAGTCAGACCATCCCCAAACAGCTGTCTGATCCTTGGATCCCCGAAGATGAGATGGAAAGTCAGTCTCCTGAACTTCCACTGGCTGAAACAGGAAAGAAGAAACGGTCTCAAACCCAACACAAATCGGTGAAACCAAACCAACAAAACTGTTCTATAGTCTCTGAAGTTTCTGAAACCCCTTCACCAAGGGGCGTGTGAACACGTAGCAAAATCAAATATAGGCAGTCGCAAGTGACTGACTGTTTCCCACGTGTTGGCACAGGCTCCTCCCGAAATGAAATCAATGCACACTCCTCAAAAACCTAGGGACTTGGCCCTGCCCGTGTCTTGAGCTCTACAAATGACAGCTGTACTCGGCTTATTCATAAACCTAAAGGGGAAAGTATATCCCTTTTGACATACAACATTGAGGGGTTAAGCACTATTTATAAACCAGATATTAGATTGTTTTTGATGGCTTATGATATTATTTTCCTTACAGAAACCTTTGCAACAAATTTTCCAAAACATTTGTTTCCATCCTTTGATATATTTGTTTGTCCAGGTGTGAAAATGTCAGATATTGTAACAGCTCGTTTATCCGGTGGTGTTATTATGATGGTAAAAAAAGTGTATGCTAAATTTGTTCAACATATCTCAATGGCATTAGATAACTGTATTATTTTAAAAATCTCTAAGCAATTAACTGGGTTCAAGTCAGACTGCATGTTGGTCGGAATGTACATACCTCCGTCTCAAAGTATATATTACGCAGAAACAGAAATTGATAATGGTATTTATTTATTAGAACATTGTCTTATTGATATTTGTGAGGAATATGGCGAACTACCTTTCATTGTTATAGGTGATTTTAATGCAAGAACTGGGAACGGCAATGCAAAAGAATTTTCTCTTCCTACTAATTTTTTATGTAATGGTGATGAGGATGATGATGATGATGATGATGAGGATAATGATGATAATAAACAATACCTGAGAAATTCAAAGGATATTGCAACTAATGATTTTGGCCTATATTTGTTGAAGCTATGTGAGCAGCTTTCTCTTGTAATTCTTAATGGTCTTGCATATGGTGATATAATTGGTGAGTTCACTTATGTTGCCCATAATGGAGCAAGTGTTATTGATTATTGTTTGGTATCTAGATCCATTTTTGACAGTGTATTGCGCTTGAGAGTTATACCAAGAATCGAGTCAAAACATATGCCTTTAGATGTATTATTCAATGTTCAAAACCCACAATGCTTTCCTCCTAAATATAAATGTAAAACTTCCAGAGTAGTAGAAAAATATGTTTGGAATGATGAATTTACAGATATGTTCAGACAATCTCTTTCATCTCATGAAGTACAAACTATCCTTCATCATGCAACTGATTTAATTGTTGACAACATTGATATGGCAATGAACAAATTTTACGAAGGATTTGCAATGGCTGGCCAATGCATGAAAAAGAAAATAGTGATTAATCCCGTTAAGTACAATGTGTGGTTTGACCGAGAATGTAGAGAAAACAGAAAATAATTATTTCAGTCATTGAAAAAGGTTCACAGATGCAGAAATCCAAACGAAGCAGAACAACTCAGACATTCATATAATGATGAGCGTAGGGAATACAAACATTTGTTGCAGCAAAAACAAATTGAAGACAAAAAACATGTTCTAGAAACACTAAGCAACACTTCAAATGACCCCAAAACGTTCTGGGGTACTATTAAAAAGAGGGTAAGTAATACACCATTCGATTGCACAATTTCAAATGAAAGATGGTTTGACCATTTTCGAAACGTTTTTAATGATGACTGTGTTGAAAATGATGTACTAGTAACTGATATTAACATATCAAAGGGATAGTTAGACAATCAACTTCTAATCAACGACGATGTAGACTTCTGTTTTAGATAACGAAATATGTGAATCTGAAGTAAAAGATGCTATCAGGGCCCTAAATAATGTGAAGGCAGCAGGACCAGATGGCTTCATTGGAGAATTTTACAAGCATTCCCCACCCTTAGTTGTTTCCTTCCTTACGAAGCTATTCAATGAGCTCTTTAATTCTGGTACATTCCCTCTTACTTGGTCTGAATCAATCATCCATCCTTTACATAAGAAAGGTGATACTAATTTGCCAGATAATTATCGAGGCATTTCACTACTGAACATTTGCAGTAAGTTATATACATACATATTGAACAAACGACTAACATCCTGGGTAGAAGATAACAATTTACTTAGTGAAGCACAAGCTGGATTCAGAAAACATTATAGTACAGTTCACATATTCACGTTGATTGCCCTGATTCAGAAACAGTTCTCATCCAACAAGAAACTCTATGCTGCTTTTATTGATTTTAAAAAAGCATTTGACCTCATAGATAGGAATCATCTTTGGTTAATACTGCATAAAAATGGAATCAGAGGGAAAATGTATAGAGCTGTTCAAAGTATGTATCAAGTAGTAAAAGCTAGAGTTCGTGCTAATAACGATGTTACTGAAGCCTTTATGTGTCCCCGTGGTCTTAAACAAGGGGATAGTTGTAGCCCTATTTTGTTTGCTCTATTTATTAATGAGCTCGCCAATGATATAATTCAGTCTGGCAAACATGGTGTAACCTTATCCCCTGATATTATTCAAATTCTCATCATGTTATTTGCTGACGATGTTGTTTTACTTTCCACTAGCATTATTGGCCTCCAGCGTCAGCTGGACATCTTGTACAACACTGCAAGCAGACTGAATCTTACTGTAAATCAAGATAAGTCAAACATTGTTATATTTAGAAAAGGTGGTCACATTGCATCTAGAGAAAAATGGTTTTATGGTGGTATTAAACTTGAAGTAGTAAATCAATACAAATATCTTGGTTTAATTTTTTCATCAGGTTTAACTTTTTCTTATTCTTTAGAACAAATGGCCCTTAAAGCTAAAAGATGTGTTTTGGGTGTTCTTAAATTTCTGTGGTCTCTTGGAGAAAATTCCCCCAAATTGTTCTTTAAACTATTCGATGCTCAAATCCTTCCCATGCTAACATATGGCTCAGAGGTATGGGGCTTGACTGCAGACCATACAGTTATTGAACGAGTGCATCTACAAGCCATTAAACGTTTGCTCAATGTAAGTATTAAAACACCAAGTGTACTCATATACAGCGAGTCTGGGAGATACCCTCTTTCTATTCTAACGTTTACTAATTCTATAAGATATTGGTTAAAACTCACTAGAATGGAACAGAATCGCTTACCTAAGAAAGCTTATAATATGCTCTATTGTATCTCTGTACCATGGTACCATCTGTTTCATCAACTCAATGTCATATTGGATTATTTGTTGTTGTTTTTCTCTTTAATTTACCTATTTATTTATATCTGTTCATTTATTTACTTACTAATTTGTTTATTTTTGCTTAAATGTATAAATCCACAAGAATTTGTTGTTTTCTAGCTTTCGATGCAAATGTTATGTGTCTTTATAACCCCCTCCCCCAGCCTCCCTATGATACGGGCAGAAAGCCTAGTCATTAAAATTGTTTGAATTGAATCTCTCTCTCTCTCTCTATCACACACACACACACACACACACACACACACACACACACACACACACACACACACACTACACACACGCACACGCACACGCACACGCACGCACGCACGCACACACACACACAACACACACACACACACACACACACACACACACACACACACACACACACACACACACACACACACACACACACGCGCGCGCAGCACGGTTAATCAATCTGTTTAGTGCAATTTTACGATCACAGCCAAGGCGTCCATGTAGCTTAGAAGGTCTCTTTGGCCAACAGAAAACTGCTTCATCACTCTGCCAACCCGGATCTCTTTCTCCCTGTTTGCTTTCTTCTTTGCAGGGGGAGGGCCACCAACATTCAGTCGACCAACAGCAATGACAGTTTCTTTATGTCGTTTTGTCAATGCTGTGATCAACGCAAAGATGTTAGGGTGGGGGCTTCTGAAATTCTTTGCTAATGCTGAGTGGAAAGATTCTACGTGGTTGTCTGTACGGATGGACTGTTCGTCGAGGTTTGTAGCGTGACACCAGATGTCACGCTCAATGACAGGTCCGATGTCATCAATCCATGTCTTTACCATGTAGTCGCACAGATCGTCCACACCTCGAAATTGAGCAGGAGCTGAACCATGCACCAGCAGCCAAGCGTCATCCATGTGTTGCATAGGTTCCATAACTATATAGGCATGACAGCCAGACGTCCAACGAAGGTTATCAGCTCTTGGTGTTCACGGTACAGAACGGATAATCCAAGGGCCTGAACCTGAACATTACTCGTTTTACACTTTTACACCTTATATCCCATTCTCTCTGCCTGCACGACTAATTGTCTGTCTGTCCGTCTGACTGACTGACTATTTATGTGTTGCGCGTAGTGCCTGCGTGGAGGTATATGTGCTCTCTCTCTCTCTCTCTCTCTCTCTTCTCTTCTCTCTCTCCTCTCACTCCTCACCTCTCTCTCTCTCTCTCTCTCTCTCTCTCCTCTCTCTTTCTATCTCTCTCTCTCTCTCTCTCCCGGTGTTAGTATTTTGATTACATAGAAATACAATTCTTACCTTTCTCCCAATACATTGGGTGAAGTGGAAAAAACATCCACGAAGCCTGCTGTGAGGAAACGATATCCGGCAAGCTTGAAGCACAGCTGACTCAAAGTCTGTTTGAATCACTAAGTCTTGTGGGCTGAATGGCAATCCCCTGGCATGACACAGACGACTCACAATATCAAAGAGTCTGATATATGTTTCTGACGCTTTGCTTGGTAACAGAGCAAACACAAGTGGAAACATCTGTCCCAAATAAAGAACGTGGATCGTGTAGAGCTGGGTAAACAGACTTGGAGAAACTGAAAATGTTCCGTCCATGAATATTTCACAGCTAGAAGAAAGAAGCTCCAGACATTTGTCTGTTGAAAAAACCGGACGTTTGTTATCTATTCCTTCATCTGCTAACAAGAACGGCTCGTGATCGATTGTCTCTGTCCATTTACCGGTCAGTGCAATGCTTCGAAGTTGAGTAGGCAGTGGTGGAATCAACTTTTTCCTTTCTCTGTACAGAATACTTTTGACACTGTCGTAGGTTGGAGCAGCAACATCCTGAGGTTCCTCTTCAAATGCTTGATTATACAGGCGTTTTATCAGCTGGTGTTGGTGGTTCTTATCCTTCACTTTCGTTTTGAGTTCAGCCAGCTTCGTCGTTCTCTCCACCTTTTCTTTGTGTTCTTCGCCCCCCCCCCCCCCCCCCATCATTGTGCTTTTCGTTTGGCTGATGACGGAGCTGTTCAGTGTTGGCATACGTTAGCGCTGTTGCTTTGCAACCTGTCCTATATTCTGTACACCTCCAGAAGACTTTGTCATCCACTTTGCGATTGACTGTGCATAAACAATTCTGTATCTTCAGATATCTGGTGTTGCCTCTCCCGGGTACATAGACAGCCATTTCGATTAGACCGTGCATAACAGAACTGATATTCATTACAGAAATCGAAACGGATGAAATACCGTAGTAGTGAACCCAGGTACAGAGAACTCACCTTCGTCTACAAAAAACATAAACAAAAACCGCAGTCTTCGCGAACAGATCGCGCAGTAAAAACAACTCACACTCTATTTTTCCGGAATAAACCAAACTCTTTGTGTTAACATCTCACTCCCGTCCAACCCTGTCGATTAGACCAGAGCGGTACAGATGCCTAGAGACCCCAACCGGATTTAGATTGAACGGGAATTAGACGCATTGGAATAATCCGGCTGGATTAGACCCGAGTGGGATTAGGATCCACTGGGCCGCCCCACCAGGGTACTAGGTGCACTCTCGTCTTTAAGGGTGTGCAACGGTAGTGCCGGATAACAAGGACGACGTCTACCATGTCACATTCCTGTCCCATCATCAGCTCCTCATCATCAGGCAAGAGACTACTGTCCTTAAGTAGGCTAACGCCTAATTGGACGCTGCTCTCATCTCAACAACACACGCTGCGGCTCCTCATTTGTGACCCAGCACCACAAAGGACTCATCAGCTTCGCAACCATTCCCACCGGGAGTCCGTGGTGAGAGGTCGACTATGCTGACTCTCTCATCAGTGATGATCCGGGCAAGTGCAGATTGCTATTCGCGTCCTACTGTGTGGCAGCCGGTGGGAAGGGCGACACAGTCACTCCTCCCTCACCAGATGAGTTGGAGGGACTTCCAAGCTGACATGATAACATGCGCACTTGATTGTCTCGCTGATTGACTTTGTCAGACCGCACGTCACCCAGATGGGCTATGCTTTTGGGGCCTGCTTGAGTGCCCGGGATGCTTGCGCGCTACATCTTCGTGGGGGAATGTCCTTCAGCGCGCGCCACCTCCTGTTTGAGATGGGGACCCCTCTTGAAGACCACGCCCCGCCTGCAGAGCCGACCCGATTCGCCTGTATTTCTTCCTGACAGTTTGTGATGAACCACTTCTGGTATGATAGGTCCGCCCGTGGCCCTGAACGCCTTTGGGGGAGAAGACTGCTCGACTACCCACGACAAAATCAATCGGAACTACGGAGCCCTGGACAACCTTCGGCTTGTCTCACAAGCTCAGTCTCCTCCGCTAAATAGATGCTAACACCTGCATCAAGATCAACAATAATGGATCCCGTCCGAAATTCCGGTAACGGAGGTACTCTCATCTGTGAGGGGGGTGCAACCGTAGTGCCGGAATAATCTACAATGACGTCTGCCACGTCATGAATCCTGCCCCATCAGCATTAAAACATCTATCACCACCACCCTGAGAAGACGTCGTTTTCATGAAGACTGTCCTTAAGGAGGCTACGCCTATAGGACGCTAATCTCATCTCATCATCCCGCTGCGCAAAACCTCATTTGTGGACCCCAGCACTACGCAAGAGACATTAAACTGTTGAAATGACCATTCTGGATAAATGTACAGTTTGGAGACGTCCAGGAACTTGCTCTTTCCAATGAATGTAAAGCCATTTTGTATAGTTGTGTTGTTGCCAGAGTTATGAGCATTTGAATGTGTAATGTGATTGTCGGCCATTTGCGAAAATAATTATCACATCTAAAGTCTATCCTATCCTTAAGAAAATGCCCCTACCTACTAATTTTAAGCCGACCAGCCTCAGTCTCCCCTAAACTGTTTAATGTTTTCTTGTATCTCTTCAAAAACGTTACATTTCTGTTGGTACACTTTGCGGCAAACTAACATAAAATAAGCTACGTAACCGAAAACTTTTGACTCTATTTCTGCATGTATATAATTCAATATTTGCATATCATTTACTATTGAATTACTCTTCTTTAAAAAAATGCACACTAGTCATACTGTCTATTACCTAAATTATATCCAATTACTGTGGTAACTGTTTTTATTGCCATCGTTGTTTGTTTCGGTTGCTGTTGTTTGCTTGTTTTTGAACCAACGCCAAACAACACTAGTTTTCCAACATGTTTATGTCGTGGAACAAGTGATGGCATAGTGGTTTTTGTATTACAAATAATACAGTAATGTGGCTTTTGTGATTCGAACCGCCACCTCTCAGTTTTCATTGAAGACAACCAGCCTAGGGCTTCCCCGTGTCCTCGGTATATCGAGAGCAGTCAGTCTTGTCTGTGCTGCTGCACTGTGGTATTGTTCCAGCATTAGTGTACAGGTTTTGTTCTTACGGGTACAGTTACAGCACATGCGGGCTTACCACCTTTCCTTTTCCAGACAGTGTGAGTAGGGGAGTGACTGCTGCCTACACCCGTCCTTTTCATACAGTCTACAATGTTCCTTGTATGTCCTCTTTCCTTTAACTCCATTTTCCCTTCCCCTTCCTTTGTTTTTCCCACATCTTCTCTTGTTTTTTAATGTGTGTTGTAGGCCACACTGTCCTGTGGTAATTTCCGAGAGTGGTCAGGTCACATTGTGTTTTTATAGTAATATTTCATTCCTGGACCCATAATTCATGAAGAGTGGTAGGTCACAATTGTGTTTGTTATTAGCTACTATTTTCTTACCTGTCCCATAACTCATGAAGAGTTGTAGGTCACATGTGTTGTTTAGTAAGCTTATTTTCCTTACCTGTCCCATATTCATGGAAGAGTGGTAGGTTCACATTGTTTTCGTATAGCTAATATTTCATTACCTGGTCCCATAATTCATGAAAGATTGTAATAAAATTGTGTTGTTATTAGTAATATTTCTTACCTGGTAGCCTAATTCATGAAGCGTTTTGGTAGGTCACATTTAAAAGAAACTGAACAACTACACCTTCACTGACCAAAGTACCACACAAACAAGTACACAACATGCAACTTGACGTTTATTTTATTAATGAGACAAGCAAAACTAGACGAACGACACCATGCTTCCTCTCTTCACACCAGCAGTCTCCAACATGTCTCAAATGTCACCTTGTATATACAATTGTCTGCAATGTGTCATTGCATTCAAAATACGGGATTTCAACGTTGTTGGTGTCATTATGTTGTTGTAACTACATTGCATATTGGACACTAATATTGAATGGGAAATCTTCACGTGATCCTTTCCTGTCAATCAGCTAACAGTCTTTTGTCAGTTAGATTTGATTGCAGCAGGGAGTGCTTACAATTTACCATTTCAATACAGTCCTTTCTCCGTTGTATGTTTAAACTATTTCCCCTTTTGTTTTTTTGCTTTTCATCTTACTTTTGTTTTTTATTTTCATAATATTACATTTTTAAAACTTTTTACCAAAGTACATGTGCACTTCTGCTAAGGTACCATAAATCTTGATTATGAGCCGAATTATTTGCCAGCATCCCAACTGCTTTCAACTTCTAAAAAACACTTTTAATGCTTACCACAATAATGCGGTTGTTTTGTATTTTTTTGTACAATAGTGAAGTGTGTTGGGACGGTGACAAAAATCTATCTTCATACATAAAATCTTTTCTCAAATGTGATGCTGTTACATGCTTGCTTGCTTAAATAAAGCCTGCAACATTAACCGTTCAATGCCCTCTGGTGACATGTATCTCTCATGTCTCGTTTTTGGATATATCTTAATTCAAATTTAACCATTTTTTGGTTTTTTGCGAGCTAAACCACAGACCGCAAAATGTAAGCAATCTGGGTAAAAGTGTTCTCTAGATGACGGTCGCCGCGCGCATAACTGTTACGCCAAAGGGTTCAAGAAACACTTAGGAAACTTGGCGAAGAAGATTACACTCTTGTCTGACTGGTCAAAAAGGTAGTATTGTAACCAACCATCATGTTCATCACCGACACAGACTTGTATTCACCCGTACAAGTCAGGGGGGGGGTTAATACTTTGCTAAGAGATTTCTTTTGGGAGTAGCCGCAAAGCGTTTATTTGGCAAACGTCGGCAAAAGAGTGTGTTTCCTTAGTACATTTTGTGCCGATTTGCCTCACGCTACGTAACGTTAGCGCTTGTGAAGCGGACCCCAGTTTTAAGGTTTCCTTTTATTAAAAGGCAAACTGAGCTTCTTCAAAGTGATCAATCCCTAGATGATTGCACGATCTCTCCATGATTACTATTCACCATTAAAGATTGTAGCTAGTTAATACCTCCGAAACTGCTCTTATTGTTTCCTCCAGCAAGATTCTGAAGTTTGAGAGTTTTCCAATGCCTTGAGATCTAATACTCTGTTCCCGTGAGTCCACGACATCGACAAAGTTGAACACGTTCACTGTTTTCTTCTTCTCTTCCTTCCTTCCCTGTTCCATAAAGCGACCACAGTCACTGTTGAGCTATTATGTCGCTGTTTACTGTAGGAGGGATACTACGGACATGCGCACTGGGGTCTACTGAGAGAAGGAAGTGTTACAGAAGAAGAGACAGAGAAGCCGGCCAGCTGCATAAATATCATTCCATGGACTTCACTACTTGATACTGGTGACTGAAAAGGGACTGCATCAAAATTGGAAAAAAAAATAAGCATAGCTTAATTGTGTTTTGTGATGTGGTTTTTTTCCTTTGTGGGCATGATGTTTCACTCGCAAAGCCAGAGATGGACGTTTAAAAATCATGGGTTTAGCACTGCATTATAAGCTTGTGTCACTCACATCACATGCCTACTGTATGCCTGGTGCAATCCTAATTTTGCTTTGTTTTCATCCTTCTGATTAAAATCATGTTATGAAACGCAACTGAGCGGGTTTTCTACATGCCCCAAACTTAGTTCAGATATCTTAAAAGACAATAAACAAGGACTAGCATCACTCACATCAAGCATACACCATGCCAAATTGAACAATAGTAAGGAATGTAATCATCATAAATGTTTCTAACATGTCTATAAAGACTGTTTCATTTGAGTTTCTCTCTGTA
>JAGGCT020004224.1:158653-168653 GCA_017654935.2 Phymorhynchus buccinoides
ATGAAAACGATACTGTGAAAGAAAATAAGTCTGAGTCATCAAACGTTTGTGCTATCAAAATCAACTGTCAAAAAATGTGCTGCTTGCCTTGTAGGCGGTGTAAAGCCTTGATGACGGTTTCCAAAGTAAATCACAGGCTTTGAAGAAAACTACTTTTGAAAAATTTGAACACGGAGAGAAACTCCACGTGAAATACTTCTGTCATGGACATGTTAGAAACATTTTTGGTGATTACATCCTAGTATTGTTCAATTTTGTGCACGATGTAATGCTGTGATGTGAGTGACGCTAATGTTTGCTTTATTTTTACATGAAAAAAATATTGCAAACTGTAAAACAATAATGCTCTGAACTTTAAGTTTGGGGCATGTAGAATCCGCTCATATTGTGTTTTATAACGTGATTTTACATGTTGTGAAAAAGCTCTTTATTATCATCCCTCCATGGCACCATCGCCACCCCCACCACCCTGTCCCACTCTTCCATATTCCAGAGAAGCAAAGGTAGAATTAATTAATTTACTCATAAAGAACAGTTAAATTAATTGCGTTTCAGTTGTGGTGAAGATTCAATAGAATAACTGACGTAATCTACGATGATGACTAAAAACAGCCCACCAAAAAAAAAAAAAGCCTTCGGTGACTCGGAGTTTGAAGTGACCAGGTCATTACACAACTCAGACCGTTACAAACGGGGTGGTTCTTCCTGGAATGACCAACGCCAGCCCTACATAGACCTATCTTATCTCATCGAGGACATAGGCAACACTATTGTATGTGCGTTTGGTTTGATAGGGAACTGCATGATAATTCTGGTCATGCGTCGTCTTCCTTCCTCCACGTATAGTGTGTTCTTCAAAACCCTGGCCCTCTCTGACCAGTTGATGCTGATACTAGGGCCTCTGGACGATTTGCTTGACATAAGATTAGGTGTACAGTCTTTCAGAAATGGTAGCCCCTGGCAGTGCAAGTTGTACAACATTACATATTACACGGTGCAAGCTCTATCAGCATGGATGTTGGTGTCGCTCACCATGCTCAGAGCTGCCTCTGTGTATGTGGCCACTTCGTGTCAGTGCTGTGTGGACCAAGGCAAAGTCACGAGCTACAGCAGCCATACTGGTGGTCTTTATCATGGCGATGAATTGGCACGTTCTCAAACGATATCGTTTTAAAAACGGAGCTTGTAGTTTTTCACAATTGCATCAAATATACCATTCATTTTGGATTAACCTTTTTCAAGTCACGTTCTTCCCTTTCCTGATACTGATCATCTCCAACAACGTTTTCTTGTGGACACTGGTCAGATCAGTTCAGACAAGAACCCAGGATTTCAGAGAACAGAAAGTGTCCTCATTGACTGTCACCCTGATTGCTGCCAGTGCGTGCTTTGTCCTCCTGACACCATCTTTTGCTGTATGTACTATGATGAATAAATATGATTATTATTTTGATATGTACAACCCCATTCAAAACGGACAGTACAAGGTGTTCTCTGATGTCAGTTATTCTCTGTTCTACTGCAACAGTGCTGCTAAATTCTACCTGTACTGTTTGACTGACCACAAGTTCAGAGCAGAATTGCGACAGATATGTAACGAGTTATATGGATTCTGTCACGAGACTTCACGGACGGAAACATCATTAAAGGTCTATATTGATGTTTTTTCTATGCATACACAATATAATAAGAATATGCAAAGTATATAATATAAAACTTTGCAAACTTTCAAAAAAGAAAGAAAGGAGATGAAACCGCTTGTAAAGAACATCATGACTGCTTTGTGAAAACAGTAAGGAGCTGTACAATGCCCATGTAATGCACAAGTAATGTCTAGTGTCTGTGAGCAAGACCAGACCAGAGCGTACATTAAGCATACGAACGTTTTGTTTGGGCCAAAAGTAACCGCACGTACCCTGTGACATATGAAAGCAGCCCTTGATGATGGGTTTTCGGAGTTTAAATGAAAAATGCCCAAATGAAGGATCAGTAGTCAAACATTTGACTAAGAACTTTTGTCTTGTTACGTGTGCACGCGCGCGCGCGTGTTTGTGTGTGTGTGTGTGTGTGTGTGTGTGTGCTAGATAAACGACATTCTGACACACCTAATTTGATGCAGCCGAAGGCTTCAGCTGACCCTCATACAAAGCAGGAACAATTGCTGGTCGTATTGTTGATCACTCATTTTGGCATTATGTCTTGTTCTGTTCCATAGTTGTATTATTACTATTAGCAGCAATGATTTGTCATGAAAAACGTATTCCATACAATCAGTAGGACAGTTTAAAACCCAAAGCAATAAGCAATGTGTGTTCGTTCTTTAGTTTAACGTCTGTTCACCCGCAAGTGATATTAGACAAAAAACAAGAAAGAAAGAAAGAGAAAAAAAGAAAGAAGAGTGTGTGTGTGAAATTAATTAAGCCTACAGCAGATAGCTATTGAAGTGAGAGTGTGTGTGAGTGCGTGAATGGTAGTGTTATTTATGTGTTTTCCCTACACATCTATTCATACAAATCTAACTGAGTGCATATACAAATTACATTAACAGATATATAAGATGGGAGGGAAGGGAGGACATACAGTAACATTTCAAACTGACTTATGTAACATGAAGAGTTAAACAAGTGTGTCTTAATTTCTAAATGGCTAACAACAAAAATATAATAACACAATTTAAACCAACAATTAATTAGTAACTCAAAGAAAAATACCAACAGGACTTATGTGCAGGATTTCTGAAAAAACTTTTAAGGAGATTAAAGTTGTTTAAGATTTTTTCAATGGTTAAAGGCGTTTGATGGTTCAGCAATTCACCATCAGTTTTGTTGATTTGTTCTTTAATTGTAGGACAATATAGGAGCAAATGATTTATAGATATTTGATTTCCACATATACACTTAACGTCTTTAGAAAATTTTGTTTTAAAAGCATTTAAACGAAGTTTAAACATCAAAGATACAATTTGTCTTAAACGTGTATCTTTGAGCTGTTTTAAAATGAAGTAGGAATTCATTGTACTTGAGCCTTTTATACAATAGCGTGAATATTGACTGTCTGAAGTCATTAACATGCTGTCAAAATTTTCTTTGGATAATTTTTCAATATGTTTATAATATTTATGCAGATCTAAATTCACATTAAGATGAATCGTTCCCTCGGAATTACGCGCTGCACTTCTAGCTGCTCGATCAACCAATTCATTTGAGTATATTCCACAATGGGAGGGAACCCAATATAAAGGTTACACTAATGTCTTTACTCGATAATTGATTAATAAAATGTTTGATCTCTAATATCATTTCAAGGCGTATGTTAACATTTTGACCTTTAATATCTTGTAATGTTGATTTCGAATATACACAAAGTAATATTTTACAAGCATTTATAGGTAATTCTGCAGTATATTGTAATGCCATTAAAATAGCTAACAATTCTGCAGTAAAAATGGAATAATATTTACCTATATAATATCGTTTCTTTATTTTTAACGAGGGTATTACAGATGCTGCTCCTGTATTCCCATTTTGAAGAACAGACCCATCTGTGTATATTTTAATACATCCACTATAACAACTTTCCATATGTAACTTAACTAAGTTTTTTTAATATGTTTGGAGATTGACTTTTGTTAATATCTGTATGATCAATATCAAAAGCAGGTTTAATTTGTTCCCAAGGCGGTACTGGCGAAAAAGATGGCTTAGCTGCAATTTCTTTATTTTTTAATTCTTTACAATTGATAAAATCGGAGACAAAGGAATTAATTGGTTGCAAAGATTGAATTGCTTTAGCTCTTTTAACAAAATCATGTTCAGTATCTAACTTAACTTCTTCTTTACAAAAGGTGTCATATACTGTTCATTTTAATACAAAATTTGCAGCAGAAATCTTTTTATATTCATCGAGAGGTAGAATACCTGCTTCTTTATATGATCCTAGATTATAAGCATGAGTTGGTACCCCAAGTGCCAGTTTAAAAGCGTTACAATCGATACATTGCATCGTGCGTGCGTGCGTGCGTGCGTGCATGCGTGCGTGCGTGTGTGTGTGTGTGTGTGTGCATGCGTGCGCGCGCGCGCGCGCGTGTGTGTGTGTGCGTGCGTGTGTTGGTGCGAGTGCCTTTAAGTAAAAGGGGGTCCGTGTACGAGTTTGTGCGAGCGTCTTTGTGTGGTGGGGTTCTCACATTACTTTTGTTCTTGTGTAAGATTCGTTCCGCTCTAAATGCACTGCTGTATATCAGTAAAAGTAAAGTGTGTGGAGAATGGTCACTGTTGGTTTAAATGATTTTTCAATTTTTCAAATGCACATTAAACAAATATGAAACAAACATAACGGCAACAACAAGCTTAAAGCTTATACTGTGCCACTTTACTTCATATACATTTTAGCATGGCGGCTGGTAAGCACAAAAGGATGTTTAAAACAATTAGAGAAAATAAAGATATACATTTTGAATCCTTCGTGAAACCAACATTCGGAAAAATGATAAATCAAAACTTTGTGATATACTTAAAGCACAGAAACAAAGAATTAAATATATACATGAAACGAAAACAGACATCAGCATATAAAAACAACAACAAAAAACAACAACATGAAGATGACGGGGAATACAAAGCTGTGAAGTGAATCAAATACTAATTGTAAGTGTCATGAAGCATCTATCAACAGAAAGAACTTCATGCACTGATACATTATACATACCCACATGTACTAATGTAAACATAGTTATGCAGCCAACATTTAAATAAATATATAATAATAATAATAATAATAATAATAATAATAATAATAATAATTTAGTTCATTTTAAAAAGTGACGCCTGTCCCTCGCGAGGCTCCAGGCGCCATTACAAAGATAAAAACCAACAGGTTTAAGAAAGAAGAGAAAGGAGACATACAAGATTAAAACATAAAAAATAACTTTGACATCGCTTTTAAATGGTCACTGTTGATTGTTCTTTTTTTCTAGTAGTAGTAAAATGTGTGGAGAATGGTCACTGTTGATTGTTCTGTTTTTCTAGTAATAGTAAAGTGTGTGGACAATGGTCACTGTTGATTGTTCTGTTTTCTAGTAATAGTAGCGTGTGTGGAGAATGGGCCAAAACAAATATAAAACTTTAAAGCACTGCAGTTCCAGTTCTACACTCTGTGGAGTGACCAGTACAATGCACAACTCAGACCGTGTCAAACGGGATTCTTGGTGGGATATATACCAACCCTATAAAAACTTGGCTAATCTCATAATGAACTTTGGTGACCCTGTTGCTGTTTTGTTGGGGGTGTTTGGGAATGTGATGATCATTCTGATCATGCTTCGTCTTCCTTCATCCACGTCCAGTGTTTTCTTCATAGTTCTGGCCGTGTCTGACCAGATGGGGCTGATGTCTGCACTGCAGAACGTCTTCCGAAGTATGTATAACTTTACATCTATAAGGACCCAGGGCACCTGGCAGTGCAAGATTTACAGGTATATAAAGAAAGTAGCATCGCCTGTATCGTCCTGGATGCTGGTGTCACTCACCATGCTCAGAGCTGCGTCTGTGCTGTGGCCACTTCGTGTCGGTGCTGTGTGGACCAAGAGAAAGTCACGAACTGCTGTTGTCATGGTGATCCTCGTGATCCTAGCGATTAATTGTCACTATCTGCATGGATTCCATATCACTCGTAGAGGTGGCTGTTTTCTACGCAAAACAGGAATATACGGGTGGTTTCTTTTCAGAATTGAACCTTGGATTATGTTGATTCAGTTTTGTTTCTTACCTTTCACGATGTTACTCGTCAGCAACGCTGTTCTTGTGCGGACACTGGTCAAATCTGTCAGAATCAACAAACATCTTTCAACACAACAACAACAAGCCAGCCAGGACTCCAGAAAACAGAAAGTGTCCTCACTGACGGTCACCTTGATTGCTGCCAATGTTTATTTCTTCCTCCTGACAACACCATTGGCAATATATATGGTATTTCACGACTACATTCATTGGAGTGACCCTATTCACAGTGGTCAAGTTTGGGTGTTTCACTACACCAGCATCGTGCTGTTGAGATGTAACAGTTCCATCAACTTCTACCTGTACTGTTTGACTGGCACTAGGTTCAGAGCAGAGTTCATGAAAATAGCCAAGGAGTTTAACTACATATTCTGCCACACCAAGAAAATGAAACCAAAGCAGACGCCTTGACAATAGTAATATGAATTTATTGCATTTGTTATATTTTGCTGATGGAGTCTAACCCGGAGTGTTGCTTGGTTTCTGGATCAAACTGAGCAAAGTTTCATCATCATCAGTCTTTGTTAAAATTTGATTGTTTGGGTTTGCCATTTTACTCTACCTCTTTTCTGATCTTCGCTGAGCTGACTGAGCACTGGTGCACCCAGTGGCCATGTCGCTTCTTCTATTCCAAAGACCCAAGCATTCACGTAGGATTTTATCCAGGTTTTCCAATGAATTGCGTTCTTCATCTCATCAGCTCTTATTCCAAGTTCATTTTCAACAACGGAGTTGACACTGGCTAATGTTTGGACACTTAAGGCTCGGCTACACTTCAACTAAAATCTTACGACTGTACGATACGATTCGATCACGTGGTTTCGTGATCGAATCATAACGTACAGTCGTACGATTTTAGTGGACTTCTAGCCTAGCATTTACAGCAGTTACAAGGCAATTGTAACGGTCATACTCTTCTTGCGTTGTTCTGTCAAAAGATAAATTCTTGAGCCAGCTGTGGACGGTTAGTATTGCGAGTGCAAGGTCTCAAAAAGGAAACAAAAACAACAAAGCAAACAAAAAAAGAAACAACCATTACCATCATTTCACATGAGCAGGGGAATTATAGTAGGTATTACACAATCGTCGTGAAAGAGGTTCTCACTTCTTGGGATCAATATTTAGTTTTCCCCAGAAGTCGGAGTGTGGCTGTCTAAATGGCGGGGTAATCAAAAACGGGGAGGTCCCTATTCACCTATTCCCTTTTCACCTATTCCTCTTTCACCTGTTCCTATCTCATCCATTCCTCTTTCACCTATTCCTCTCTCATCCATTCCTCTTTCACCTATTCCTCTCATCTATTCCTCTTTCACCGATTCCTCTCTCATCTATTCCTCTTTCACCGATTCCTCTCTCATCTATTCCTCTTTCACCGATTCCTCTCATCTATTCCTCTTTCACCGATTCCTCTCTCATCTATTCCTCTTTCACCGATTCCTCTCTCACCTATTCCTCTTTCACCTATTCCTATCTCACCTATTCCCCTTTCACCTATTCCTATCTCATCTATTCCTCTTTCACCGATTCCTCTCACCTATTCCCCTTTCACCTATTCCTATCTCACCTATTCCCCTTTCACCTATTCATATCTCATCTTTTCCTCTTTGACCGATTCCTCTCTCATCCATTCCTGTTTCACCTACATTATCTGAGAGGTTCTGTTTCACCTACGGTAACAACAACTTGCTTGTTTCTTGCGTGCGTGGGTGTGTGATTAGATAATGTGTGAGTGAACGTGTGTGTAACAATAACAATAATTTATCAACCCAGTCCTTCCAGGCCAATTTTGGCCCATATGGGACAGTGGGGATGGACCAATACAAGGAAACGATCATTTGAAACTGACATGGAAACCACGTCAATTAATGTTTATATTTTGTACACAATCATTTCACACACAAAATCCGAAATGTCACTGATGTTTCATGCATGTTCTCTTTCACGCAGTGCAGGACTCAGTCAGCCGGTTGCAGTCAGCCAAGGTAGAAAACGAGCAAATCACGTAACGCACGTAACGTTTCAACAGCGTGTGCTCTGGTCTCCGTGTGTAGTGTGTTATCGACGCGTCTTCCTTTCCTCAGGTTGGCCAGTTTAACGCGTTCATTAGGCAACATGTTGTGTTCTTCTTGTTTGATGTACCAGTAAGGTAATCATTATTCAAGCTCTTATCACAGGAGTATTCGATGACAATGTCTTCATATTCGCACAATAACATTATTTTCGTCTGACTCCCTTTGAATCACAACCTTCGTGAACTGTTTGTTTCTCTTTGGGTTTCTTAGCTGCCTCTGCACACGACGATCAGTTAACGTGGCCACGTAGCGTTTCACCTCACCTACAGTGAATCCTGCCACTGATGTTTCTGCACACGACGATCAGTTAACGTGGACACGTAGCTTTTCACCTCACCTACAGTGAATCCTGCCACTGATGTTTCTGCACACGACGATCAGTTAACGTGGACACGTAGCGTTTCACCTCACCTACATTGAATCCTGCCACTGATGTTTCTGCACACGACGACCAGTTAACGTGGACACGTAGCTTTTCACCTCACCTACAGTGAATCCTGCCACTGATGTTTCTGCACACGACGATCAGTTAACGTGGACACGTAGCGTTTCACCTCACCTACAGTGAATCCTGCCACTGATGTTTCTGCACACGACGATCAGTTAACGTGGCCACGTAGCGTTTCACCTCACCTACATTGAATCCTGCCACTGATGTTTCTGCACACGACGACCAGTTAACGTGGACACGTAGCGTTTCACCTCACCTACAGTGAATCCTGCCACTGATGTTTCTGCACACGACGATCAGTTAACGTGGCCACGTAGCGTTTCACCTCACCTACAGTGAATCCTGCCACTGATGTTTCTGCACACGACGATCAGTTAACGTGGCCACGTAGCGTTTCACCTCACCTACATTGAATCCTGCCACTGATGTTTCTGCACACGACGATCAGTTAACGTGGACACGTAGCGTTTCACCTCACCTACAGTGAATCCTGCCACTGATGTTTCTGCACACGACGATCAGTTAACGTGGACACGTAGCGTTTCACCTCACCTACAGTGAATCCTGCCACTGATGTTTCTGCACACGACGATCAGTTAACGTGGACACGTAGCGTTTCACCTCACCTACAGTGAATCCTGCCACTGATGTTTCTGCACACGACGACCAGTTAACGTGGACACGTAGCTTTTCACCTCACCTACAGTGAATCCTGCCACTGATGTTTCTGCACACGACGATCAGTTAACGTGGACACGTAGCTTTTCACCTCACCTACAGTGAATCCTGCCACTGATGTTTCTGCACACGACGACCAGTTAACGTGGACACGTAGCTTTTCACCTCACCTACAGTGAATCCTGCCACTGATGTTTCTGCACACGACGATCAGTTAACGTGGACACGTAGCGTTTCACCTCACCTACAGTGAATCCTGCCACTGATGTTTCTGCACACGACGACCAGTTAACGTGGACACGTAGCGTTTCACCTCACCTACATTGAATCCTGCCACTGATGTTTCTGCACACGACGATCAGTTAACGTGGACACGTAGCGTTTCACCTCACCTACAGTGAATCCTGCCACTGATGTTTCTGCACACGACGATCAGTTAACGTGGACACGTAGCGTTTCACCTCACCTACAGTGATTCCTGCCACTGATGTTTCTGCACACGACGATCAGTTAACGTGGACACGTAGCGTTTCACCTCACCTACAGTGAATCCAGCCACTGATGTTTCTGCACACGACGATCAGTTAACGTGGACACGTAGCGTTTCACCTCACCTACTGTGAATCCAGCCACTGATGTTTCTGCACACGACGATCAGTTAACGTGGACACGTAGCGTTTCACCTCACCTACAGTGAATCCTGCCACTGATGTTTCTGCACACGACGGTCAGTTAACGTGGCCACGTAGCGTTTCACCTCACCTACAGTGAATCCTGCCACTGATGTTTCTGCACACGACGATCAGTTAACGTGGCCACGTAGCGTTTCACCTCACCTACAGTGAATCCTGCCACTGATGTTTCTGCACACGACGATCAGTTAACGTGGACACGTAGCTTTTCACCTCACCTACAGTGAATCCTGCCACTGATGTTTCTGCACACGACGATCAGTTAACGTGGACACGTAGCGTTTCACCTCACCTACAGTGAATCCTGCCACTGATGTTTCTGCACACGACGAT
>JAGGCT020004224.1:173653-178810 GCA_017654935.2 Phymorhynchus buccinoides
GTCTGTTCTGGTTAGACATGAACGACACAGTGAGATAGACATGGGCCCAGAGTGCTGAGTCTGTTCTGGTTAGACATGAACGACACAGTGAGATAGACATGGGTCCAGAGTGCTGAGTCTGTTCTGGTTAGACATGAACGACACAGTGAGATAGACATGGGTCCAGAGTGCTAATAAGTCTGTTCTGGTTAGACATGAACGACACAGTGAGATAGACATGGGTCCAGAGTGCTGAGTCTGTTCTGGTTAGACATGAACGACACAGTGAGATAGACATGGGTCCAGAGTGCTGAGTCTGTTCTGGTTAGACATGAACGACACAGTGAGATAGACATGGGCCCAGAGTGCTAATAAGTCTGTTCTGGTTAGACATGAACGACACAGTGAGATAGACATGGGTCCAGAGTGCTAATAAGTCTGTTCTGGTTAGACATGAACGACACAGTGAGATACATGGGCCCAGAGTGCTGAGTCTGTTCTGGTTAGATATGAACGACACAGTGAGATAGACATGGGTCCAGAGTGCTAATAAGTCTGTTCTGGTTAGACATGAACGACACAGTGAGATAGACATGGGCTCAGAGTGCTGAGTCTGTTCTGGTTAGACATGAACGACACAGTGAGATAGACATGGACCCAGAGTGCTGATAAGTCTGTTCTGGTTAGAAATGAACGACACAGTGAGATAGACATGGGTCCAGAGTGCTAATAAGTCTGTTCTGGTTAGACATGAACGACACAGTGAGATAGACAGGGGTCTAGAGTGCTGATAAGTCTGTTCTGGTTAGATATGAACGACACAGTGAGATAGACATGGGTGCCCAGAGTGCTGAATCTGTTCTGGTTAGACATGAACGACACAGTGAGATAGACAGGGGTCCAGAAGTGCTGATAAGTCTGTTCTGGTTAGATATGAACGACACAGTGAGATAGACATGGGTCCAGAGAACGACACAGTGAGATAGACTAGATGCTGAGTCTGTTCTGGTTAGACATGAACGACACAGTGAGATAGACATGGGTCCAGAGTGCTGAGTCTGTTCTGGTTAGACATGAACGACACAGTGAGATAGACAGGGGTCCAGAGTGCTGAGTCTGTTCTGGTTAGACATGAACGACACAGTGAGATAGACATGGGTCCAGAGTGCTGAGTCTGTTCTGGTTAGACATGAACGACACAGTGAGATAGACATGGGTCCAGAGTGCTGAGTCTGTTCTGGTTAGATATGAACGACACAGTGAGATAGACATGGGCCCAGAGTGCTGAGTCTGTTCTGGTTAGACATGAACGACACAGTGAGATAGACATGGGCCCAGAGTGCTGAGTCTGTTCTGGTTAGACATGAACGACACAGTGAGATAGACATGGGCCCAGAGTGCTGAGTCTGTTCTGGTTAGACATGAACGACACAGTGAGATAGACAGGGGTCTAAAGTGCTGATAAGTCTGTTTTGGTTAGACATGAACGACACAGTGAGATAGACATGGGCCCAGAGTGCTGAGTCTGTTCTGGTTAGACATGAACGACACAGTGAGATAGACATGGGTCCAGAGTGCTGAGTCTGTTCTGGTTAGACATGAACGACACAGTGAGATAGACATGGGTCCAGAGTGCTGAGTCTGTTCTGGTTAGACATGAACGACACAGTGAGATAGACATGGGCCCAGAGTGCTGAGTCTGTTCTGGTTAGACATGAACGACACAGTGAGATAGACATGGGCCCAGAGTGCTGAGTCTGTTCAGGTTAGACATGAACGACACAGTGAGATAGACATGGGCCCAGAGTGCTGAGTCTGTTCTGGTTAGACATGAACGACACAGTGAGATAGACATGGGTCCAGAGTGCTGATAAGTCTGTTCTGGTTAGACATGAACGACACAGTGAGATAGACATGGGTCCAGAGTGCTGAGTCTGTTCTGGTTAGACATGAACGACACAGTGAGATAGACATGGGTCCAGAGTGCTGAGTCTGTTCTGGTTAGACATGAACGACACAGTGAGATAGACATGGGTCCAGAGTGCTGAGTCTGTTCTGGTTAGACATGAACGACACAGTGAGATAGACATGGGTCCAGAGTGCTGAGTCTGTTCTGGTTAGACATGAACGACACAGTGAGATAGACATGGGTCCAGAGTGCTGAGTCTGTTCTGGTTAGACATGAACGACACAGTGAGATAGACATGGGTCCAGAGTGCTGATAAGTCTGTTCTGGTTAGACATGAACGACACAGTGAGATAGACATGGGTCCAGAGTGCTGATAAGTCTGTTCTGGTTAGACATGAACGACACAGTGAGATAGACATGGGTTCTCAGAGTGCTGAGTCTGTTCTGGTTAGACATGAACGACACAGTGAGATAGACATGGGTCCTGAGTGCTGATAAGTCTGTTCTGGTTAGACATGAACGACACAGTGAGATAGACAGGGGTCCAGAGTGCTGATAAGTCTGTTCTGGTTAGACATGAACGACACAGTGAGATAGACAGGGGTCCAGAGTGCTGATGAAGTCTGTTCTGGTTAGACATGAACGACACAGTGAGATAGACATGGGCCCAGAGTGCTGATAAGTCTGTTCTGGTTAGACATGAACGACACAGTGAGATAGACATGGGTCCAGAGTGCTGAGTCTGTTCTGGTTAGACATGAACGACACAGTGAGATAGACATGGGTCCAGAGTGCTGATAAGTCTGTTCTGGTTAGACATGAACGACACAGTGAGATAGACATGGGTCCAGAGTGCTGAGTCTGTTCTGAGATAGACATGGGTCCAGTTAGACATGAACGACACAGTGAGATAGACATGGGTCCAGAGTGCTGAGTCTGTTCTGGTTAGACATGAACGACACAGTGAGATAGACATGGGTCCAGAGTGCTGAGTCTGTTCTGGTTAGACATGAACGACACAGTGAGATAGACATGGGTCCAGAGTGCTGAGTCTGTCTTTCTGGTTAGACATGAGACACAGTGAGATAGAACATGGGTCCAGAGTGCTGAGTCTGTTCTGATTAGACATGAACGACACAGTGAGATAGACATGGGTCCAGAGTGCTGAGTCTGTTCTGGTTAGACATGAACGACACAGTGAGATAGACATGGGTCCAGAGTGCTGAGTCTGTTCTGGTTAGACATGAACGACACAGTGAGATAGACATGGGCCCAGAGTGCTGAGTCTGTTCTGGTTAGACATGAACGACACAGTGAGATAGACATGGGTCCAGAGTGCTGATAAGTCTGTTCTGGTTAGACATGAACGACACAGTGAGATAGACATGGGTCCAGAGTGCTGAGTCTGTTCTGGTTAGACATGAACGACACAGTGAGATAGACATGGGCCCAGAGTGCTGAGTCTGTTCTGGTTAGACATGAACGACACAGTGAGATAGACATGGGTCCAGAGTGCTGAGTCTGTTCTGGTTAGACATGAACGACACAGTGAGATAGACATGGGCCCAGAGTGCTGAGTCTGTTCTGGTTAGACATGAACGACACAGTGAGATAGACATGGGTCCAGAGTGCTGAGTCTGTTCTGGTTAGACATGAACGACACAGTGAGATAGACATGGGCCCAGAGTGCTGAGTCTGTTCTGGTTAGACATGAACGACACAGTGAGATAGACAGGGGTCTAGAGTGCTGATAAGTCTGTTTTGGTTAGATATGAACGACACAGTGAGATAGACATGGCTCCAGAGTGCTGAGTCTGTTCTGGTTAGACATGAACGACACAGTGAGATAGACATGGGTCCAGAGTGCTGAGTCTGTTCTGGTTAGACATGAACGACACAGTGAGATAGACATGGGTCCAGAGTGCTGATAAGTCTGTTCTGGTTAGACATGAACGACACAGTGAGATAGACATGGGTCCAGAGTGCTGAGTCTGTTCTGGTTAGACATGAACGACACAGTGAGATAGACATGGGTCCAGAGTGCTGAGTCTGTTCTGGTTAGACATGAACGACACAGTGAGATAGACATGGGTCCAGAGTGCTGAGTCTGTTCTGGTTAGACATGAACGACACAGTGAGATAGACATGGGCCCAGAGTGCTGAGTCTGTTCTGGTTAGACATGAACGACACAGTGAGATAGACATGGGTTAGACATGAACCAGAGTGCTGCTGAATAAGTCTGTTCTGGTTAGACATGAACGACACAGTGAGATAGACATGGGTCCAGAGTGCTGAGTCTGTTCTGGTTAGACATGAACGACACAGTGAGATAGACATGGGTCCAGAGTGCTGAGTCTGTTCTGGTTAGACATGAACGACACAGTGAGATAGACAGGGGTCCAGAGTGCTGAGATCTGGTTAGACATGAACGACACAGTGAGATAGACATGGGTCCAGAGTGCTGAGTCTGTTCTGGTTAGACATGAACGACACAGTGAGATAGACATGGGTCCAGAGTGCTGAGTCTGTTCTGGTTAGACATGAACGACACAGTGAGATAGACATGGGCCCAGAGTGCTGAGTCTGTTCTGGTTAGACATGAACGACACAGTGAGATAGACATGGGTCCAGAGTGCTGAGTCTGTTCTGGTTAGACATGAACGACACAGTGAGATAGACATGGGTCCAGAGTGCTGATAAGTCTGTTCTGGTTAGACATGAACGACACAGTGAGATAGACATGGGTCCAGAGTGCTGAGTCTGTTCTGGTTAGACATGAACGACACAGTGAGATAGACATGGGTCCAGAGTGCTGAGTCTGTTCTGGTTAGACATGAACGACACAGTGAGATAGACATGGGTCCAGAGTGCTGAGTCTGTTCTGGTTAGACATGAGATAGACACCAGAGTGCTGAGTCTGTTCTGGTTAGACATGAACGACACAGTGAGATAGACATGGGTCCAGAGTGCTGAGTCTGTTCTGGTTAGACATGAACGACACAGTGAGATAGACATGGGCCCAGAGTGCTGAGTCTGTTCTGGTTAGACATGAACGACACAGTGAGATAGACATGGGTCCAGAGTGCTGAGTCTGTTCTGGTTAGACATGAACGACACAGTGAGATAGACATGGGTCCAGAGTGCTGAGTCTGTTCTGGTTAGACATGAACGACACAGTGAGATAGACATGGGTCCAGAGTGCTGAGTCTGTTCTGGTTAGACATGAACGACACAGTGAGATAGACATGGGTCCAGAGTGCTGAGTCTG
>JAGGCT020004224.1:179310-202496 GCA_017654935.2 Phymorhynchus buccinoides
AGAACAGACTCAGCACTCTGGACCCATGTCTATCTCACTGTGTCGTTCATGTCTAACCAGAACAGACTCAGCACTCTGGACCCTTGTCTATCTCACTGTGTCGTTCATGTTTAACCAGAACAGACTCAGCACTCTGGACCCATGTCTATCTCACTGTGTCGTTCATGTCTAACCAGAAACAGACTCTGGACCCATGTCAGCACTCTAACCAGAACAGACTCAGCACTGGACCCATGTCTATCTCACTGTGTCGTTCATGTCTAACCAGAACAGACTTATCAGCACTCTGGACCCATGTCTATCTCACTGTGTCGTTCATGTCTAACCAGAACAGACTCAGCACTCTGGGCCCATGTCTATCTCACTGTGTCGTTCATGTCTAACCAGAACAGACTCAGCACTCTGGACCCATGCTATCTCTGTGGCCCATGTCTATCAGCACTCTGGACCCATGTGTCGTTCATGTCTAACCAGAACAGACTCAGCACTCTGGACCCATGTCTATCTCACTGTGTCGTTCATGTCTAACCAGAACAGACTCAGCACTCTGGACCCATGTCTATCTCACTGTGTCGCTCATGTCTAACCAGAACAGACTCAGCACTCTGGGCCCATGTCTATCTCACTGTGTCGTTCATGTCTAACCAGAACAGACTCAGCACTCTGGACCCATGTCTATCTCACTGTGTCGTTCATGTCTAACCAGAACAGACTCAGCACTCTGGACCCATGTCTATCTCACTGTGTCGTTCATGTCTAACCAGAACAGACTCAGCACTCTGGGCCCATGTCTATCTCACTGTGTCGTTCATGTCTAACTAGAACAGACTCCGCACTCTGGGCCCACATTTCTATCTCACTGTGTCGTTCATGTCTAACCAGAACAGACTCAGCACTCTGGGCCCATGTCTATCTCACTGTGTCGTTCATATCTAACCAGAACAGACTCAGCACTCTGGACCCATGTCTATCTCACTGTGTCGTTCATGTCTAACCAGAACAGACTCAGCACTCTGGACCCCTGTCTATCTCACTGTGGCGTTCATTTCTAACCAGAACAGACTCAGCACTCTGGACCCCTGTCTATCTCACTGTGTCGTTCATGTCTAACCAGAACAGACTCAGCACTCTGGACCCATGACTAGCACACTCTCTGTGTTGCTCCATGTCTGACCCATGAACAGACTTATTAGCACTCTGGAGCCATGTCTATCTCACTGTGTCGTTCATGTCTAACCAGAACAGACTTATCAGCACTCACTGTAGACCCCTGTCTATCTCACTGTGTCGTTCATGTCTAACTAGAACAGATTCCGCACTCTGGGCCCATTTCTATCTCACTGTGTCGTTCATATCTAACCAGAACAGACTTATCAGCACTCTAGACCCCAGTCTATCTCACTGTGTCGTTCATGTCTAACCAGAACAGACTTATTAGCACTCTGGACCCATGTCTATCTCACTGTGTCGTTCATTTCTAACCAGAACAGACTTATTAACACTCTGGGTCCATGTCTATCTCACTGTGTCGTTCATGTCTAACCAGAACAGACTCAGCACTCTGGACCCATGTCTATCTCACTGTGTCGTTCATGTCTAACCAGAACAGACTTATTAGCACTCTGGACCCATGTCTATCTCACTGTGTCGTTCATGTCTAACCAGAACAGACTCAGCACTCTGGGCCCATGTCTATCTCACTGTGTCGTTCATGTCTAACCAGAACAGACTTATTAGCACTCTGGACCCATGTCTATCTCACTGTGTCGTTCATGTCTAACCAGAACAGACTTATTAGCACTCTGGATCCATGTCTATCTCACTGTGTCGTTCATGTCTAACCAGAACAGACTCAGCACTCTGGACCCATGTCTATCTCACTGTGTCGTTCATGTCTAACCAGAACAGACTCAGCACTCTGGACCCATGTCTATCTCACTGTGTCGTTCATGTCTAACCAGAACAGACTTATTAGCACTCTGGACCCATGTCTATCTCACTGTGTCGTTCATGTCTAACCAGAACAGACTCAGCACTCTGGACCCATGTCTATCTCACTGTGTCGTTCATGTCTAACCAGCAGAGAAGCAACCCAGCACTCTGGGCCCATGTCTATCTCACTGTGTCGTTCATGTCTAACCAGAACAGACTCATCACTCTGGACCCCAGACTGTCTATCTCACTGTGTCGTTCATGTCTAACCAGAACAGACTTATTAGCACTCTGGGCCCATGTCTATCTCACTGTGTCGTTCATGTCTAACCAGAACAGACTCAGCACTCTGGACCCATGTCTATCTCACTGTGTCGTTCATGTCTAACCAGAACAGACTCAGCACTCTGGGCCCATGTCTATCTCACTGTGTCGTTCATGTCTAACCAGAACAGACTCAGCACTCTGGACCCATGTCTATCTCACTGTGTCGTTCATGTCTAACCAGAACAGACTCAGCACTCTGGGCCCATGTCTATCTCACTGTGTCGTTCATGTCTAACCAGAACAGACTCAGCACTCTGGACCCATGTCTATCTCACTGTGTCGTTCATGTCTAACCAGAACAGACTCAGCACTCTGGGCCCTCATGGCCCATGTCTATCTCACTGGTTCGTTCATGTCTAACCAGAACAGACTCAGCACTCTGGGCCCATGTCTATCTCACTGGTTCGTTCATGTCTAACCAGAACAGACTCAGCACTCTGGACCCATGTCTATCTCACTGTGTCGTTCATGTCTAACCAGAACAGACTCAGCACTCTGGACCCATGTCTATCTCACTGTGTCGTTCATGTCTAACCAGAACAGACAGCACTCTTATCTCAGCACTCTGGACCCATGTCTATCTCACTGTGTCGTTCATGTCTAACCAGAACAGACTCAGCACTCTGGGCCCATGTCTATCTCACTGTGTCGTTCATGTCTAACCAGAACAGACTCAGCACTCTGGACCCATGTCTATCTCACTGTGTCGTTCATGTCTAACCAGAACAGACTTATCAGCACTCCCATGGTGTCGTTCACTAACCATGTCCCATGTCTATCTCACTGTGTCGTTCATGTCTAACCAGAACAGACTTATTAGCACTCTGGATGTCCATGTCTATCTCACTGTGTCGTTCATGTCTAACCAGAACAGACTCAGCACTCTAACCAGAACAGACTCAGCACTCTGGGCCCATGTCTATCTCACTGTGTCGTTCATGTCTAACCAGAACAGACTCAGCACTCTGGACCCATGTCTATCTCACTGTGTCGTTCATGTCTAACCAGAACAGACCCCTTCTATCAGCACTCTGGGACCCATGTCTACTCTCATGTCTGTGTCGACCCCTGTCATGTCTAAAACTAGAACAGACTCCGCACTCTGGGCCCATTTCTATCTCACTGTGTCGTTCATATCTAACCAGAACAGACTTATCAGCACTCTAGACCCACTCTGGACCCATGTCTATCTCACTGTGTCGTTCATGTCTAACCAGAACAGACTCAGCACTCTGGGCCCCTGTCTATCTCACTGTGTCGTTCATGTCTAACCAGAACAGACTTATTAACACTCAGGGTCCTTGTCTATCTCACTGTGTCGTTCATTTCTAACCAGAACAGACTCAGCACTCTGAGCCCATGTCTATCTAACTGTGTCGTTCATGTCTAACCAGAACAGACTCATTAGCACTCTGGACCCATGTCTATCTCACTGTGTCGTTCATGTCTAACCAGAACAGACTCAGCACTCTGGGCCCATGTCTATCTCACTGTGTCGTTCATGTCTAACCAGAACAGACTTATTAGCACTCTGGACCCATGTCTATCTCACTGTGTCGTTCATGTCTAACCAGAACAGACTTATTAGCACTCTGGACCCATGTCTATCTCACTGTGTCGTTCATGTCTAACCAGAACAGACTCAGCACTCTGGACCCATGTCTATCTCACTGTGTCGTTCATGTCTAACCAGAACAGACTTAGCACTCTGGACCCATGTCTATCTCACTGTGTCGTTCATGTCTAACCAGAACAGACTCAGCACTCTGGACCCATGTCTATCTCACTGTGTCGTTCATGTCTAACCAGAACAGACTCAGCACTCTGGACCCATGTCTATCTCACTGTGTCGTTCATGTCTAACCAGAACAGACTCAGCACTCTGGACCCATGTCTATCTCACTGTGTCGTTCATGTCTAACCAGAACAGACTCAGCACTCTGGGCCCATGTCTATCTCACTGTGTCGTTCATGTCTAACCAGAACAGACTCAGCACTCTGGACCCATGTCTATCTCACTGTGTCGTTCATGTCTAACCAGAACAGACTCAGCACTCTGGGCCCATGTCTATCTCACTGTGTCGTTCATGTCTAACCAGAACAGACTCAGCACTCTGGGCCCATGTCTATCTCACTGGTTCGTTCATGTCTAACCAGAACAGACTCAGCACTCTGGACCCATGTCTATCTCACTGTGTCGTTCATGTCTAACCAGAACAGATTTATTAGCACTCTGGACCCATGTCTATCTCACTGTGTCGTTCATGTCTAACCAGAACAGACTCAGCACTCTGGACCCATGTCTATCTCACTGTGTCGTTCATGTCTAACCAGAACAGACTTATTAGCACTCTGGACCCATGTCTATCTCACTGTGTCGTTCATGTCTAACCGGAACAGACTCAGCACTCTTGGCCCATGTCTATCTCACTGGTTCGTTCATGTCTAACCAGAACAGACTCAGCACTCTGGACCCATGTCTATCTCGCTGTGTCGTTCATGTCTAACCAGAACAGAATCAGCACTCTGGGCCCATGTCTATCTCACTGTGTCGTTCATGTCTAACCAGAAGAGACTTATTAGCACTCTGGACCCATGTCTATCTCTCTGTGTCGTTCATGTCTAACCCGAACAGACTCAGCACTCTGGGCCCACGTCTATCTCACTGTGTCGTTCATGTCTAACCCGACACTGAGCTAGCGAGGTTCCACATTCAGTGTTATTGGGGTTTTGGGGCTCACTCGTGTCAACGAAGTCAGTCTATGTTATCATGCTCCTTTGGTTTTCCGGGTGTCTGTGTCTGTGTTAGTCTGTCTGTGGCAACATTAAAGTTGTGGGGGTTTTCTAGTGATCTAAAGGCGTTCATTCATAAAAGTTTGCACACGTATAGATGTTTATGCAAGCTTTCAAGAAACATAATTTGCATATCAAGATTAATCAATGACCTTGACCTTTGACCTTTATCATGTAATGTTTTGTTGCCTTGGCCATATCTTACACATGTTTGCAGTTATGGTCACTGCGTTTGGCATGTTGGTGCATCACCTTAAGGTGATATGGTATTCTGGGTGACGATTACCCTATTGACCTTAATCTTTACCTTTGACCTTCAACATCGTCAATGCTTTGTTTGGGCCGTATATTTTACATCCTGGCAAATACATTCCCCAAATTTGGCAAGTAGGTAGACTAGCTTAAGATCATATTGGATGCTATGTATTAATGACCAGAACCATGATGGCCTTGACTTTTCTTTTCTCTATCATATTTAGATCTGGCTTTTAGATCCATCTCCAAAAACACAAAGCGAGTGAGCCTTGAATGCTTTGCCTCTTGTTTCTTGGCCGGCTTGTTTTGTTCGAAGATTGCTGGAATGGTTGGTCGGTTGTTTTGTTGATTTCCTGCGCTCACTCGGTGTTCTGAGCGTGTGTGCGTGTGTGCGTGTGTGCGTGTATGTGTGTGTGTGCTTGCGTGCGTGCGTGCGTGCGTGTGTGTGTGTGTGTGTGTGTGTGTGTGTGTGTGTGTGTGTGTGTGTGTGTGTGTGTGTGTGTGTGTGTGTGTGTGTGTGTGTGTGTGTGTGTGTGTGAGTGTGCGCGCGTACGTGCGCGCGCGCGCGCGCGTGTGTGTGTGTGTGTGTGTGTGTGTGTGTGTGTGTGTGTGTGTGTGTGTGTGTGTGTGTGTGTGTGTGTGTGTGTGTGTGTGTGTGTGTGTGTGTGTGTGTGTGTGTGTGTGTGTTTCCGTCTGTGGTAACTTTAACACTGGCTTTTTCTCAAAATCTAAGAGGCGCTCAATGCTCAAACTTTGCATGCATATAGATGTTTATGCACGCTTTCAAGAAACATTACTTTATAACAACATTAACCAATGACCTTGACCTTTGACGTTTATTGTGTAATTTTTGTCCTGGCCATACATTTCACAGTTGCGCAGTTATACTTTCCAAATTTGGCATGTTGGTATATTAGCTTAAAGTGATATGGTATCTAGGGTGACATTTACTCGCTTGACTTTGACCTTTGACCTTGACCATCATCAATTATTTGTTATAGCCATATCTTGTATATCCTAGCAGATACAGTCCCCAAATTTGGTAAGCAGGTAGCCTAACTTAAGAGCATAATGAGTGATAAGTTTGTTGACCTCGGAGATCATGATAACATTGACCTTTGACCTGATTTCTTTCTGTAAAAAATACCATATGAACCGCTACACAGATTCGTTTAATATTTATTAGGATGGTGTATTACATGAAGCTGATGAGTCCAGTAGTGATTTGGTTTCCATGCCACGCTGAGTGATCTGCTAATTATGTTCTTGTTTTAATATCGTTTTCAATTGTCTTTTGTTCATTGAGGTAGTGATCTAGAGAAATTAAATCATTGTTCTATTGCTCTCTCTCTCTGTGAACCACAGTGCACAATGGAATATGACGTGAATCTGGACCCCTGCCTACCTGACTTGAACACTGAACCCTCCGCAGAAACATCAGTGGCAGGATTCACTGTAGGTGAGGTGAAAAGCTACGTGGCCACGTTAGCTGATCGTCGTGTGCAGAAACATCAGTGACAGGATTCAATGTAGGTGAGGTGAAAAGCTACGTGGCCACGTTAACTGATCGTCGTGTGCAGAAACATCAGTGACAGGATTCAATGTAGGTGAGGTGAAAAGCTACGTGGCCACGTTAGCTGATCGTCGTGTGCAGAAACATCAGTGACAGGATTCAATGTAGGTGAGGTGAAAAGCTACGTGTCCACGTTAACTGGTCGTCGTGTGCAGAAACATCAGTGGCAGGATTCACTGTAGGTGAGGTGAAACGCTACGTGTCCACGTTAACTGATCGTCGTGTGCAGAAACATCAGTGGCTGGATTCACTGTAGGTGAGGTGAAACGCTACGTGTCCACGTTAACTGATCGTCGTGTGCAGAAACATCAGTGGCTGGATTCACTGTAGGTGAGGTGAAACGCTACGTGTCCACGTTAACTGATCGTCGTGTGCAGAAACATCAGTGGCAGGATTCACTGTAGGTGAGGTGAAACGCTACGTGTCCACGTTAACTGATCGTCGTGTGCAGAAACATCAGTGGCAGGATTCAATGTAGGTGAGGTGAAACGCTACGTGTCCACGTTAACTGATCGTCGTGTGCAGAAACATCAGTGGCTGGATTCACTGTAGGTGAGGTGAAACGCTACGTGGCCACGTTAACTGATCGTCGTGTGCAGAAACATCAGTGGCAGGATTCACTGTAGGTGAGGTGAAACGCTACGTGGCCACGTTAACTGACCGTCGTGTGCAGAAACATCAGTGGCAGGATTCACTGTAGGTGAGGTGAAACGCTACGTGTCCACGTTAACTGATCGTCGTGTGCAGAAACATCAGTGGCTGGATTCACAGTAGGTGAGGTGAAACGCTACGTGTCCACGTTAACTGATCGTCGTGTGCAGAAACATCAGTGGCAGGATTCACTGTAGGTGAGGTGAAACGCTACGTGTCCACGTTAACTGATCGTCGTGTGCAGAAACATCAGTGGCAGGAATCACTGTAGGTGAGGTGAAACGCTACGTGTCCACGTTAACTGATCGTCGTGTGCAGAAACATCAGTGGCAGGATTCACTGTAGGTGAGGTGAAACGCTACGTGTCCACGTTAACTGATCGTCGTGTGCAGAAACATCAGTGGCAGGATTCACTGTAGGTGAGGTGAAACGCTACGTGTCCACGTTAACTGGTCGTCGTGTGCAGAAACATCAGTGGCAGGATTCACTGTAGGTGAGGTGAAACGCTACGTGTCCACGTTAACTGATCGTCGTGTGCAGAAACATCAGTGGCAGGATTCACTGTAGGTGAGGTGAAAAGCTACGTGTCCACGTTAACTGGTCGTCGTGTGCAGAAACATCAGTGGCAGGATTCACTGTAGGTGAGGTGAAAAGCTACGTGTCCACGTTAACTGATCGTCGTGTGCAGAAACATCAGTGGCAGGATTCACTGTAGGTGAGGTGAATAGCTACGTGTCCACGTTAACTGGTCGTCGTGTGCAGAAACATCAGTGGCAGGATTCACTGTAGGTGAGGTGAAACGCTACGTGTCCACGTTAACTGATCGTCGTGTGCAGAAACATCAGTGGCAGGATTCACTGTAGGTGAGGTGAAACGCTACGTGTCCACGTTAACTGATCGTCGTGTGCAGAAACATCAGTGGCAGGATTCACTGTAGGTGAGGTGAAACGCTACGTGTCCACGTTAACTGGTCGTCGTGTGCAGAAACATCAGTGGCAGGATTCACTGTAGGTGAGGTGAAACGCTACGTGGCCACGTTAACTGATCGTCGTGTGCAGAAACATCAGTGGCAGGATTCACTGTAGGTGAGGTGAAAAGCTACGTGGCCACGTTAACTGATCGTCGTGTGCAGAAACATCAGTGGCAGGATTCACTGTAGGTGAGGTGAAACGCTACGTGTCCACGTTAACTGATCGTCGTGTGCAGAAACATCAGTGGCAGGATTCACTGTAGGTGAGGTGAAAAGCTACGTGACCACGTTAACTGATCGTCGTGTGCAGAAACATCAGTGGCAGGATTCACTGTAGGTGAGGTGAAACGCTACGTGTCCACGTTAACTGATCGTCGTGTGCAGAAACATCAGTGGCAGGATTCACTGTAGGTGAGGTGAAAAGCTACGTGTCCACGTTAACTGGTCGTCGTGTGCAGAAACATCAGTGGCAGGATTCACTGTAGGTGAGGTGAAAAGCTACGTGTCCACGTTAACTGATCGTCGTGTGCAGAAACATCAGTGGCAGGATTCACTGTAGGTGAGGTGAAACGCTACGTGTCCACGTTAACTGATCGTCGTGTGCAGAAACATCAGTGGCAGGATTCACTGTAGGTGAGGTGAAACGCTACGTGGCCACGTTAACTGATCGTCGTGTGCAGAGGCAGCTAAGAAACCCAAAGAGAAACAAACAGTTCACGAAGGTTGTGATTCAAAGGGAGTCAGACGAAAATAATGTTATTGTGCGAATATGAAGACATTGTCATCGAATACTCCTGTGATAAGAGCTTGAATAATGATTACCTTACTGGTACATCAAACAAGAAGAACACAACATGTTGCCTAATGAACGCGTTAAACTGGCCAACCTGAGGAAAGGAAGACGCGTCGATAACACACTACACACGGAGACCAGAGCACACGCTGTTGAAACGTTACGTGCGTTACGTGATTTGCTCGTTTTCTACCTTGGCTGACTGCAACCGGCTGACTGAGTCCTGCACTGCGTGAAAGAGAACATGCATGAAACATCAGTGACATTTCGGATTTTGTGTGTGAAATGATTGTGTACAAAATATAAACATTAATTGACGTGGTTTCCATGTCAGTTTCAAATGATCGTTTCCTTGTATTGGTCCATCCCCACTGTCCCATATGGGCCAAAATTGGCCTGGAAGGACTGGGTTGATAAATTATTGTTATTGTTACACACACGTTCACTCACACATTATCTAATCACACACCCACGCACGCAAGAAACAAGCAAGTTGTTGTTACCGTAGGTGAAACAGAACCTCTCAGATAATGTAGGTGAAACAGGAATGGATGAGAGAGGAATCGGTCAAAGAGGAAAAGATGAGATATGAATAGGTGAAAGGGGAATAGGTGAGATAGGAATAGGTGAAAGGGGAATAGGTGAGAGGAATCGGTGAAAGAGGAATAGATGAGATAGGAATAGGTGAAAGGGGAATAGGTGAGATGAATCGGTGAAAGAGGAATAGGTGAGAGAGGAATCGGTGAAAGAGGAATAGATGAGAGAGGAATCGGTGAAAGAGGAATAGATGAGAGGAATCGGTGAAAGAGGAATAGATGAGAGAGGAATCGGTGAAAGAGGAATAGATGAGAGAGGAATCGGTGAAAGAGGAATAGATGAGAGGAATAGGTGAAAGAGGAATGGATGAGAGAGGAATAGGTGAAAGAGGAATGGGTGAGATAGGAACAGGTGAAAGAGGAATAGCTGAAAAGGGAATAGGTGAATAGGGACCTCCCCGTTTTTGATTACCCCGCCATTTAGACAGCCACACTCCGACTTCTGGGGAAAACTAAATATTGATCCCAAGAAGTGAGAACCTCTTTCACGACGATTGTGTAATACCTACTATAATTCCCCTGCTCATGTGAAATGATGGTAATGGTTGTTTCTTTTTTTGTTTGCTTTGTTGTTTTTGTTTCCTTTTTGAGACCTTGCACTCGCAATACTAACCGTCCACAGCTGGCTCAAGAATTTATCTTTTGACAGAACAACGCAAGAAGAGTATGACCGTTACAATTGCCTTGTAACTGCTGTAAATGCTAGGCTAGAAGTCCACTAAAATCGTACGACTGTACGTTATGATTCGATCACGAAACCACGTGATCGAATCGTATCGTACAGTCGTAAGATTTTAGTTGAAGTGTAGCCGAGCCTTAAGTGTCCAAACATTAGCCAGTGTCAACTCCGTTGTTGAAAATGAACTTGGAATAAGAGCTGATGAGATGAAGAACGCAATTCATTGGAAAACCTGGATAAAATCCTACGTGAATGCTTGGGTCTTTGGAATAGAAGAAGCGACATGGCCACTGGGTGCACCAGTGCTCAGTCAGCTCAGCGAAGATCAGAAAAGAGGTAGAGTAAAATGGCAAACCCAAACAATCAAATTTTAACAAAGACTGATGATGATGAAACTTTGCTCAGTTTGATCCAGAAACCAAGCAACACTCCGGGTTAGACTCCATCAGCAAAATATAACAAATGCAATAAATTCATATTACTATTGTCAAGGCGTCTGCTTTGGTTTCATTTTCTTGGTGTGGCAGAATATGTAGTTAAACTCCTTGGCTATTTTCATGAACTCTGCTCTGAACTTGGTGCCAGTCAAACAGTACAGGTAGAAGTTGATGGAACTGTTACATCTCAACAGCACGATGCTGGTGTAGTGAAACACCCAAACTTGACCACTGTGAATAGGGTCACTCCAATGAATGTAGTCGTGAAATACCATATATATTGCCAATGGTGTTGTCAGGAGGAAGAAATAAACATTGGCAGCAATCAAGGTGACCGTCAGTGAGGACACTTTCTGTTTTCTGGAGTCCTGGCTGGCTTGTTGTTGTTGTGTTGAAAGATGTTTGTTGATTCTGACAGATTTGACCAGCGTCCACACAAGAACAGCGTTGCTGACGAGTAACATCGTGAAAGGTAAGAAACAAAACTGAATCAACATAATCCAAGGTTCAATTCTGAAAAGAAACCACCCGTATATTCCTGTTTTGCGTAGAAAACAGCCACCTCTACGAGTGATATGGAATCCATGCAGATAGTGACAATTAATCGCTAGGATCACGAGGATCACCATGACAACAGCAGTTCGTGACTTTCTCTTGGTCCACACAGCACCGACACGAAGTGGCCACAGCACAGACGCAGCTCTGAGCATGGTGAGTGACACCAGCATCCAGGACGATACAGGCGTTGCTACTTTCTTTATATACCTGTAAATCTTGCACTGCCAGGTGCCCTGGGTCCTTATAGATGTAAAGTTATACATACTTCGGAAGACGTTCTGCAGTGCAGACATCAGCCCCATCTGGTCAGACACGGCCAGAACTATGAAGAAAACACTGGACGTGGATGAAGGAAGACGAAGCATGATCAGAATGATCATCACATTCCCAAACACCCCCAACAAAACAGCAACAGGGTCACCAAAGTTCATTATGAGATTAGCCAAGTTTTTATAGGGTTGGTATATATCCCACCAAGAATCCCGTTTGACACGGTCTGAGTTGTGCATTGTACTGGTCACTCCACAGAGTGTAGAACTGGAACTGCAGTGCTTTAAAGTTTTATATTTGTTTTGGCCCATTCTCCACACACGCTACTATTACTAGAAAACAGAACAATCAACAGTGACCATTGTCCACACACTTTACTATTACTAGAAAACAGAACAATCAACAGTGACCATTGTCCACACATTTTACTACTACTAGAAAAAAAGAACAATCAACAGTGACCATTTAAAAGCGATGTCAAAGTTATTTTTTATGTTTTAATCTTGTATGTCTCCTTTCTCTTATTTCTTAAACCTGTTGGTTTTTATCTTTGTAATGGCGCCTGGAGCCTCGCGAGGGACAGGCGTCACTTTTTAAAATGAACTAAATTATTATTATTATTATTATTATTATTATTATTATTATTATTATTATTATTATTATTTAAATGTTGGCTGCATAACTATGTTTACATTAGTACATGTGGGTATGTATAATGTATCAGTGCATGAAGTTCTTTCTGTTGATAGATGCTTCATGACACTTACAATTAGTATTTGATTCACTTCACAGCTTTGTATTCCCCGTCATCTTCATGTTGTTGTTTTTTGTTGTTGTTTTTATATGCTGATGTCTGTTTTCGTTTCATGTATATATTTAATTCTTTGTTTCTGTGCTTTAAGTATATCACAAAGTTTTGATTTATCATTTTTCCGAATGTTGGTTTCACGAAGGATTCAAAATGTATATCTTTATTTTCTCTAATTGTTTTAAACATCCTTTTGTGCTTACCAGCCGCCATGCTAAAATGTATATGAAGTAAAGTGGCACAGTATAAGCTTTAAGCTTGTTGTTGCCGTTATGTTTGTTTCATATTTGTTTAATGTGCATTTGAAAAATTGAAAAATCATTTAAACCAACAGTGACCATTCTCCACACACTTTACTTTTACTGATATACAGCAGTGCATTTAGAGCGGAACGAATCTTACACAAGAACAAAAGTAATGTGAGAACCCCACCACACAAAGACGCTCGCACAAACTCGTACACGGACCCCCTTTTACTTAAAGGCACTCGCACCAACACACGCACGCACACACACACACGCGCGCGCGCGCGCGCGCGCACGCATGCACACACACACACACACACACGCACGCACGCATGCACGCACGCACGCACGCACGCACGATGCAATGTATCGATTGTAACGCTTTTAAACTGGCACTTGGGGTACCAACTCATGCTTATAATCTAGGATCATATAAAGAAGCAGGTATTCTACCTCTCGATGAATATAAAAAGATTTCTGCTGCAAATTTTGTATTAAAATGAACAGTATATGACACCTTTTGTAAAGAAGAAGTTAAGTTAGATACTGAACATGATTTTGTTAAAAGAGCTAAAGCAATTCAATCTTTGCAACCAATTAATTCCTTTGTCTCCGATTTTATCAATTGTAAAGAATTAAAAAATTAAAAAATTGCAGCTAAGCCATCTTTTTCGCCAGTACCGCCTTGGGAACAAATTAAACCTGCTTTTGATATTGATCATACAGATATTAACAAAAGTCAATCTCCAAACATATTAAAAAAACTTAGTTAATTTACATATGGAAAGTTGTTATAGTGGATGTATTAAAATATACACAGATGGGTCTGTTCTTCAAAATGGGAATACAGGAGCAGCATCTGTAATACCCTCGTTAAAAATAAAGAAACGATATTATATAGGTAAATATTATTCCATTTTTACTGCAGAATTGTTAGCTATTTTAATGGCATTACAATATACTGCAGAATTACCTATAAATGCTTGTAAAATATTACTTTGTGTAGATTCGAAATCAGCATTACAAGCTATTAAAGGTCAAAATGTTAACATACGCCTTGAAATGATATTAGAGATCAAACATTTAATTAATCAATTATCGAGTAAAGACATTAGTGTAACTTTTTATTGGGTTCCCTCCCATTGTGGAATATACTCAAATGAATTGGTTGATCGAGCAGCTAGAAGTGCAGCGCGTAATTCCGAGGGAACGATTCATCTTAATGTGAATTTAGATCTGCATAAATATTATAAACATATTGAAAAATTATCCAAAGAAAATTTTGACAGCATGTTAATGACTTCAGACAGTCAATATTCACGCTATTGTATAAAAGGCTCAAGTACAATGAATTCCTACTTCATTTTAAAACAGCTCAAAGATACAAGTTTAAGACAAATCGTATCTTTGATGTTTAAACTTCGTTTAAATGCTTTTAAAACAAAATTTTCTAAAGACGTTAAGTGTATATGTGGAAATCAAATATCTATAAATCATTTGCTCCTATATTGTCCTACAATTAAAGAACAAATCAACAAAACTGATGGTGAATTGCTGAACCATCAAATGCCTTTAACCATTGGAAAAAATCTTAAACAACTTTAATCTCCTTAAAAGTTTTTTCAGAAATCCTGCACATAAGTCCTGTTGGTATTTTTCTTTGAGTTACTAATTAATTGTTGGTTTAAATTGTGTTATTATATTTTTGTTATTAGCCATTTAGAAATTAAGACACACTTGTTTAACTCTTCATGTTACATAAGTCAGTTTGAAATGTTACTGTATGTCCTCCCTTCCCTCCCATCTTATATATCTGTTAATGTAATTTTTATATGCACTCAGTTATATTTGTATGAATAGATGTGTAGGGAAAACACATAAATAATACTACCATTCACGCACTCACACACACTCTCACTTCAATAGCTATCTGATGTAGGCTTAATTAATTTCACACACACACACTTCTTTCTTTTTTTCTCTTTCTTTCTTTCTTGTTTTTGGTCTAATATCACTTGCGGGTGAACAGACGTTAAACTAAAGAACGAACACACATTGCTTATTGCTTTGGGTTTTAAACTGTCCTACTGATTGTATGGAATACGTTTTTCATGACAAATCATTGCTGCTAATAGTAATAATACAACTATGGAACAGAACAAGACATAATGCCAAAATGAGTGATCAACAATACGACCAGCAATTGTTCCTGCTTTGTATGAGGGTCAGCTGAAGCCTTCGGCTGCATCAAATTAGGTGTGTCAGAATGTCGTTTATCTAGCACACACACACACACACACACACACACACACACACAAACACGCGCGCGCGCGTGCACACGTAACAAGACAAAAGTTCTTAGTCAAATGTTTGACTACTGATCCTTCATTTGGGCATTTTTCATTTAAACTCCGAAAACCCATCATCAAGGGCTGCTTTCATATGTCACAGGGTACGTGCGGTTACTTTTGGCCCAAACAAAACGTTCGTATGCTTAATGTACGCTCTGGTCGGGTCTTGCTCACAGACACTAGACATTACTTGTGCATTACATGGGCATTGTACAGCTCCTTACTGTTTTCACAAAGCAGTCATGATGTTCTTTACAAGCGGTTTCATCTCCTTTCTTTCTTTCTTTCTTTAAAGTTTGCAAAGTTTTATATTATATACTTTGCATATTCTTATTATATTGTGTATGCATAGAAAAAACATCAATATAGACCTTTAATGATGTTTCCGTCCGTGAAGTCTCGTGACAGAATCCATATAACTCGTTACATATCTGTCGCAATTCTGCTCTGAACTTGTGGTCAGTCAAACAGTACAGGTAGAATTTAGCAGCACTGTTGCAGTAGAACAGAAAATAACTGACATCACGGAACACCCAGTACTGTCCGTTCTGAATGGGGTTGTACATATCAAAATAATAATCATATTTATTCATCATAGTACATACAGCAAAAGATGGTGTCAGGAGGACAAAGCACGCACTGGCAGCAATCAGGGTGACAGTCAATGAGGACACTTTCTGTTCTCTGAAATCCTGGGTTCTTGTCTGAACTGATCTGACCAGTGTCCACAAGAAAACGTTGTTGGAGATGATCAGTATCAGGAAAGGGAAGAACGTGACTTGAAAAAGGTTAATCCAAAATGAATGTATATTTGATGCATTGAAACTACAAGCTCCGTTTTTAAAACGATATTGTTTGAGAACGTGCCAATTCATCGCCATGATAAAGACCACCAGTATGGCTGCTGTAGCTCGTGACTTTTCCTTGGTCCACACAGCACTGACACGACGTGGCCACAACACAGAGGCAGCTCTGAGCATGGTGAGTGACACCAACATCCATGCTGATAGAGCTTGCACCGTGTAATATGTAATGTTGTACAACTTGCACTGCCAGGGGCTACCATTTCTGAAAGACTGTACACCTAATCTTATGTCAAGCAAATCGTCCAGAGGCCCTAGTATCAGCATCAACTGGTCAGAGAGGGCCAAGGTTTTGAAGAACGCACTAGACGTGGAGGAAGGAAGACGACGCATGACCAGAATTATCATGCAGTTCCCTATCAAACCAAACGCACATACAATAGTGTTGCCTATGTCCTCGATGAGATAAGATAGGTCTATGTAGGGCTGGCGTTGGTCATTCCAGGAAGAACCACCCCGTTTGTAACGGTCTGAGTTGTGTAATGACCTGGTCACTTCAAACTCCGAGTCACCGAAGGCGGCTGGGCTGTTTTTAGTCATCATCGTAGATTACGTCAGTTATTCTAGTGAATCTTCACCACAACTGAAACGCAATTGATTTAACTGTTCTTTATGAGTAAATTAATTAATTCTACCTTTGCTTCTCTGGAATATGGAAGAGTGGGACAGGGTGGTGGGGGTGGCGATGGTGCCATGGAGGGATGATAAGAAAGAGCTTTTTCACAACATGTAAAAATCACGTTATAAAACACAATATGAGCGGATTCTACATGCCCCAAACTTAAAGTTCAGAGCATTATTGTTTTACAGTTTGCAATATGTTTTTCCATGTAAAAATAAAGCAAACATTAGCGTCACTCACATCACAGCATTACATCGTGCACAAAATTGAACAATACTAGGATGTAATCACCAAAAATGTTTCTAACATGTCCATGACAGAAGTATTTCACGTGGAGTTTCTCTCCGTGTTCAAATGTTTTAAAAGTGTTTTTCTTGAAAGCCTGGGATTTACTTTGGAAACCGTCATCAAGGCATTACGCGGCCTACATGGCAAGCAACGCATTTTTTGGACAGTTCATAGCACAAACGTTTGATGACTCAGACTTATTTTCTTTACAGTATCTGTTTTCATAAAGAATGTGCGTTCATTTTTTTTTTTTTAAGGACAAATATTGTTTCAAAATTCAGAAACACCAATTCCTTTTTATGAATACCAGCCAGTCCCGTTTTTGACGCTATGTTATGGCTTTTCCCCTCCCTCTCTCTCTCTCTCTCTCCCTCTCTTTCTCCCTCTCTCTCCCTCTCTCTCACACACACTCTCTCTGCCCCCCCTCTCTCTCTCTCTCTCTCTCTCTCTCTCTCTCTCTCTCTCTCTCTCTCTCTCTCTCTCTCTCTCTCTCTCTCTCTCTCTCTCTCTCTCTCTCTCTCTCAAGTATGTGTAGGCTATAATGCGTGTGTGTGTATGTATGTATGTTTGTATGTTCGCGTGTGTGTGTGTACATGTGTGTGTGTGTGTGTGTGTGTGTGTGTGTGTGTGTGTGTGTGTGTGTGTGTGTGTGTGTGTGTGTGTGTGTGTGTGTGTGTGTGTGTGTGTGTGTGTGTGTGTGTGTGTGTGTGTACGTGCGTGTGTCTGTTCGTGTGTGTGTTTATTTTCTGCTTGTACGTGCGCGCGCGCGCGCGCGCGCGCGCGCGCGCGTGTGTGTGTGTGTGTGTGTGTGTGTGTGTGTGTGTGTGTGTGTGTGTGTGTGTGTGTGTGTGTGTGTGTGTGTTTTACATTTCCCATTCACAAAACAAGTGATATATCACCAAGGCAGAACATTTTATTTTCTCGTTTATTTTTTTCCCAACTGCTCGTTGAGAGAATCAGTGATTTATGGCAGTCGTGTATGGGAGAGTTACTGGTGTCGAAACATTTCAAGACAGAGAGTTTAATCTCATGGCCTGACAACCCCACAACTATAAACATTCACCCTATATACTGACAAAGATGTGCTATAATTGTATGCTACACTCATGAAGATAACATTTATACTTTTAGATTATGCTAGTTAGTTGGTTTTCAAAAATGTAACTTAAAAATTATTTTAAAACATATGGCTGTCTAAATGATAACTATGTAATGCGCATACCAGGGATATCATCTTAGTTTATTAAATCACCCCAAAATCACCCAGAGTTGCTTCCCTGAACTTGTGTAGTCAGCCATTTTCAAAACATATTGCAAAAAACGAAAGTAGAGTCCAGAAGCAATATGATTATTGAGCGTTTAAGTGCAGTCAAGTGCAAACAATTTATTTAGAATATTTTGGAATTCTTCTTTCCAACGCATATCCTTATCATTCACAGACTAAAAGCAAACGAAAGTACTGATGTGATGAATGGTTTGGGGTGAGCTGAAAGTAGGGACAATGTGACTGTGGGTGACTGGGTCAGTTTATTTGTTATGAACAAATACAGAGTTGTAGTTACTTTAGATTTTGTTTGTTAGTACAAAAGAGGCAATCTGTGTTGCTTAAATAAATCGTTTGGAGAGTGAATTAATAGCAATGAATACGTAATATTTGACAAAATAACGTCACCACCACTAGTAATGAGCACAAATCTAAAAAGCATGTTTCTTAGTGTTTAACAATGCAGCCCAGAAGAACGTGATTTTCATAGGTGAAAGCTATAAGTAGATCAAATAAAAAATATATGAAGATCTTGGCAAAACGTAAACGTAAACAAATGTATCCACAGCCCAAAAGTTGCCCAAATGTGTATATTAAAGTGTGCATTATCAGCAAGAGAACTAACTCTCGTCTTCATATTAATTGACAGTTTGATTAAATAAAAATATGTGTGAATTATCAAATACCTTATATTAACAACAAACCACACCTACTACCTAAGCGACATGATTTTACTGTTGAATAACAGCCGCAAACACAAATTTTAACACACAAATATATATGTAATGGCCAAAACGTAATACTTTCTGATTGGTTCAACAATTCACCAGATCAAGATCCGATAAATATAATTTGAGGACTCTCACAAAATGCAGATTGGAGTAAGAAATATTGAAACAATTACAGAGATAATTATGTAGTAACATTCAAGAGACCCACGACCACGAAGTTGCCACAAATATTTCAGGGAAGCCTACTTAACGGTCCTTGAGCTGCTCCATTCGAACCAAAAAACGTTCTGGAAAACGTTTCAGCATTATTTCCTGCTATACATAGACACATTATACAAACTCTATCTATGTAACCTACCTTTTATGTCACATTCTTCAAGATAAAGTGAGCGCGCACACTTTTATTTAGCAAAAATCGGTCTCCTGGGGCAGATTTGCCAGCTGCCATTGAATCTCACCAAAAATGGGTGTAAAGGTAAAGATGTACAACCCCCCTGCATTTCTCCGTTAATTTTATTTTTTCCGTTTTTGCCTTTCTTACCATACATAAAGCTGTATTTTAGGAACATTTTCTCTTTTTGGAATACTAACCCTAACCCTAGCCCTAAACCTAACCCTACCCCCCCCCACTTCGTGGTCGTGGGTCTCTTGACCGCGATTTGTCACAGTTGTGGTTCGTTGCGTTTTCCCGTCTTATAGGATGGGGGATAGGGTTAGGGCTAGGGTTAGTATTCCAAAAAGGTTATTAGCTAAAAAGGTTCCTAAAATACAGCTTTATGTATGGTAAGAAAGGCAAAAACGGAAAAATACAATTAACCGAGAAATGTAGAGGGGGTGGCACATCTTGACCTTTACCAAAAATGGGATTTGTGCGATAATCCATTTGGCGTGACGTAATTCGGGTCAAATAAACAAGGCACCTGTGACTGATGTTGAACTATTTGAAGACAAATTAATTTGCCTGTTTGTGGCCATGGAACTTGTTAGGACACTTTCAGACCTAACTTATGACGCAACGCTATACGTATTATTATTATGACGCCCAGTTGTATGCATTCAAGTTCCTGTCTTTTTGTTCTGTGATGGTGGCCAACTAGTGCGAGAACATAACTTTGAAAGGGGCATTGCTAAAAAATATATTGCTTTTAACATTATTTTAGTTGTTTCGAATTCTATTCTGATGAGCCTACGAAACAATCCCCAAAATTGTTAACCAAAATTAAATGAAAGGAAATAAATCGCCGCCCGCATGCAATACAGACGTAAGTCGAAAGACGTTACTTCACAGGAGAAGCAAAAAACTGATTATTTCGGTCATTTCAAGTCAAATTGCTTCAGATTTTTTCATACGGCTTTATTTAGAGCCATCAGATAACTTTGTCACTTCAGTTTTTCAAATAAATCACGCATTATTTAAGTAATATTAAAATAAGAAATTTTGCCCCCAAATCATGGTTTTAGACTGAGAAGAAAATTAAATTAGTGACAGAAAGAGGGACTGGCACTCAAAAATTGAAACATCAACAACAAAGCTGAAAATGAATATTGGGTACTTCTTTCCTTTCCTTTCTGAACACGATTTCAATAGTTGCAAAGCTACAAAATAAATAACCATTGTATGACGTCATTTTAAATGGCACACCATGACGTCATTTTTCCCTGTTTGCAGAAAAGTTATCACAAATTGAATAACAACTATTTTTGACATCATGAACTTTTCCTGACTTGACTTCACTTGATATACGTGACCTCAGGGGACATCCTGCTACCACTACGTATCAGTGACACTACAGGACTAAACCACTACAGCAAACTACTACTACTCCATAAAACTATTACCCGATATGGAATAGGGTTAGGGATAGGGTTATGGTTAGGTTAGGAATAAGGGTTAGGGTTCACATTAGACGTTTAAGTTCCATACGGAAAACCCTAAATAAGTGGAAGAAAGAAGGATGAAAGTTTACGCACATAGGGGAAATTCGGACACATGCTCAAATCTGTTCCCTTCTTTGTTTCACTTATTTATGGATTGCGTATGGGTTTCCGCACGGAATATCCGCTTATGTGTGTACACGGCCTTAGGGTTAAAATAGGGTGTGAAGTGATAGGGGGGGGGCATCATCCAGCTATAGCTACCCGTTATAGTAGTACTTCTTTCGATACATAGTGATACCGCTACGCACCCGTGGCCTCAGAATGACAGGACAAACACAGGACAGCGGAGTGAAGTATTCTTCAGTAGTTTGCCATTTACCAGTTATTCAGTGTGCAATGTAACCGTGAGTAGTATTTATGATAACAGACAGACCAGGAGAGAGCAAGTGGTAGCGCCAGTCTTTTCAATTCGAAGCTTGGCTTAAAATTGTTGAATTGGAAGTTTTCAAAACACACACACGCACGCACACGCACACGCACACGCACGCACACACACACACACACACACACACACACACACACACACACACACACACACACACACACACACACACACACAAACACGTGCATGCGTCCACACACATATGGGTGAAGGATCAAGAACTGTGATGAAAAAGAGCTTTAGAACTGTGTCAATATCAAATCTCACGGGAAAAAACATACTGTTTAAAATCTTTTTACCTGTCACATTTTTAAACATTGACTATAGTTGGTTTATTGGCTTACACGATACATGTTGTAATCAATCAATGACGATATTTTAATAACATTGACCTTGAAATATGATCTTGGAAATCACATGTTCTTATGTTAGTCATATCTCTTACATTGTCATAGTTAAAGATCCAAATCTTGTCAGGTTGGTTCATCAGGAAATATGGTTGACATGTCATGTTAAATAGGGCGAAGTGTTTCAAATAAACTAAAGCATTATATTCAATGTGACAACATAACTGAGTACTGTAAAGCACCTTGTATAAGCCCATGTTCGTTTAAACGCCCACCCCCAACAAGGGTACTTACCGAAGAAATTACCACCTCCCAGTTTGGAGCAAAATTTTACACAAGGGTATGTACATTGACTGTAAACACCCCCCCCCTACTTTGGGTTCAGGATGGGTACTTGGGTAAGTCAACGCCTACAAAACATCGCTTCTAAGAGACATTTCTTTCTCGGTTTGTCTAAATTAAAAACTCGCATTGCAGGACTATAACATCAAAAGCCATGACATCATCAATGACATCATACTTCCTTAGTAGTAGACATGGAGCAGGAAGAAAAAGGGTTAACCCTTTCCCCGACAGCCAATTTTCAGTCCATTTTTGTGTGAAACGTGCCTGGGTCAAGAAAAGTTGGTTTCTGGAATCCCATTTTGTCTTGTATTAGATAAGGCATTTTACAATTTCCTAAAAAAAATTACAACATAAGGTAATAGGATAACAGATCCTAATGTCATGCCCTTTAATGGCATTTCCTTTAGCGGCCAGGTGGCATTGAAAAACCGAATAAACCATTATTGTTAGTGTCACACACATGTACACACACACACACGCACGCATGTACGCACGCACACACACACACACACACACACACGCACGCACGCACACACACACACACACACACACGCACACACACACACACGCACGCACGCACACGCACACACACACACACACACACACACACACACACACACACACACACACACACGTGCGCGTGTGCGCAAGTTCGACGACACATTTACGGTATATCTTTTTCAAAATGTAATAGCTCAAACACACAACAGAAGGAAACCAAGAGCCGAGGAACTACTCGTTGATAGAACGTCATGGCGAGCGTCACTCATTTCACCAGCTTATTTTGGAAGGGTAACTCTTAAATTTCTTTGCCTGCAGCTTTCTGAATTACGTCATGTTGTAAAAATACGTCATGAACGGGTTCTGATTGACCCAGACTAAAAGTTCAGAGCATCATTGATTTACAATTTGTGATAGTTTTTTCATTAAAAAAAATAAAACAGAAAATACCGTCACTCATTTCACAGCTGTGCTGGGAATATTATTATCAAAAATGTTTCCTATTTCTCCAAAACAGAAGTATTTCACTTGGACTATTTCTCTGTGTTTGAATTTTTCAAAGGTGTTTTCTTTCAAAGCCTGGGATTTACTTTGGAAAACGTAATGAAAGCGTTGCAAGGCAGATGAGGCATTTTTTGACAGTTGATAGCACGAAGCTTTGATGACT
>JAGGCT020004224.1:202996-222710 GCA_017654935.2 Phymorhynchus buccinoides
TTAACGGAGAAATGCAGGGGGGTTGTACATCTTTACCTTTACACCCATTTTTGGTGAGATTCAATGGCAGCTGGCAAATCTGCCCCAGGAGACCGATTTTTGCTAAATAAAAGTGTGCACGCTCACTTTATCTTGAAGAATGTGACATAAAAGGTAGGTTACATAGATAGAGTTTGTATAATGTGTCTATGTATAGCAGGAAATAATGCTGGAACGTTTTCCAGAACGTTTTTTGGTTCGAATGGAGCCGCTCAAGGACCGTTAAGTAGGCTTCCCTGAAATATTTGTGGCAACTTCGTGGTCGTGGGTCTCTTGAATGTTACTACATAATTATCTCTGTAATTGTTTCAATATTTCTTACTCCAATCTGCATTTTGTGAGAGTCCTCAAATTATATTTATCGGATCTTGATCTGGTGAATTGTTGAACCAATCAGAAAGTATTACGTTTTGGCCATTACATATATATTTGTGTGTTAAAATTTGTTTGCGGCTGTTATTCAACAGTAAAATCATGTGGCTTAGGTAGTAGGTGTGGTTTGTTGTTAATATAAGGTATTTGATAATTCACACATATTTTTATTTCATCAAACTGACAATTAATATGAAGACGAGAGTTAGTTCTCTTGCTGATAATGCACACTTTAATATACACATTTGGGCAACTTTTGGGCTGTGGATACATTTGTTTACGTTTATGTTTTGCCAAGATCTTCATATATTTTTTATTTGATCTACTTATAGCTTTCACCTATGAAAATCACGTTCTTCTGGGCTGCATTGTTAAACACTAAGAAACATGCTTTTTAGATTTGTGCTCATTACTAGTGGTGGTGACGTTATTTTGTCAAATATTACGTATTCATTGCTATTAATTCACTCTCCAAACGATTTATTTAAGCAACACAGATTGCCTCTTTTGTACTAACAAACAAAATCTAAAGTAAATACAACTCTGTATTAGTCCATAACAAAATAAACTGACCCAGTCACCCACAGTCACTTTGTCCCTACTTTCAGCTCACCCCAAATCATTCATCACATCAGTACTTTCGTTTGCTCTTAGTCTGTGAATGATAAGGATATGCGTTGGAAAGAAGAATTCCAAAATATTCTAAATAAATTGTTTGCACTTGACTGCACTTAAACGCTCAATAATCATATTGCTTCTGGACTCTACTTTCGTTTTTTGCAATATGTTTTCAAAATGGCTGACTACACAAGTTCAGGGAAGCAACTCTGGGTGATTTTGGGGTGATTTAATAAACTAAGATGATATCCCTGGTATACGCATTACATAGTTATCATTTAGACAGTCATATGTTTTAAAATATTTTTTAAGTTACATTTTTGAAAACCAACTAACTAGCATAATCTAAAAGTATAAATGTTATCTTCATGAGTGTAGCATACAATTATAGCACATCTTTGTCAGTATATAGGGTGAATGTTTATAGTTGTGGGGTTGTCAGGCCATGAGATTAAACTCTCTGTCTTGAAATGTTTCGACACCAGTAACTCTCCCATACACGACTGCCATAAATCACTGATTCTCTCAACGAGCAGTTGGGAAAAAAATAAACGAGAAAATAAAATGTTCTGCCTTGGTGATATATCACTTGTTTTGTGAATGGGAAATGGAAAACACACACACACACACACACACACACACACACACACACACACACACACACACACACACACACACACACACACACACACACACACGCGCGCGCGCACACGCGCGCGCACACACGTACAAGCAGCAAATAAACACACACACACAACAGACACACACACACACACACACACACACACACACACACACACACACACACACACACACACACACACACACACACACACACACACACACACACACACACACACACACACACACACACACACACACACACACATGTACACACACACACACGCGAACATACAAACATACATACATACACACACACGCATTATAGCCTACACATACTTGGAGAGCGAGTGAGAGAGAGAGAGAGAGAGAGAGAGAGAGAGAGAGAGAGAGAGAGAGAGAGAGAGAGAGAGAGAGAGAGAGAGAGAGAGAGAGAGAGAGGGGCAGAGAGAGTTGTGTGAGAGAGAGAGAGAGAGAGAGAGAGAGAGGGAGAGAGAGAGAGAGAGAGAGGGAGGGGGGGAGAGAGAGAGTTTCTTTCCTGTAAAGTAAATCCCTCACACTTAATACTGCAAATGTTTACAGATGAAATGTGTGCAGTCTCTGTTTCTTGCGAGTTGTAGTGAATTACCAAACACTTATATATATATATAGCGTCAATAAATATATATATATATACTATCAGGTACGCTGGTAATTCATATCAAATTGGACCAACTGTAAGTTTGTGAAAATATAAGTTGATAGGCAAAGAAGCTTGACAATCATGAATCATTCATAATAAACATAGCGCTATGATTGAGCGCTCAATATTAAAAAAAAAACACAAAAAAACCCAAACACAATGTTGAAAACTGCTATAAAAAAGCCATAACATAGCGTCAAAAACGGGACTGGCTGGTATTCATAAAAAAGGAATTGGTGTTTCTGAATTTTGAAACAATATTTGTCCTTTAAAAATAAAAATGAACGCACATTCTTTATGAAAACAGATACTGTAAAGAAAATACCAAACGTTTGTGCTATGAACTGTCCAAAAAATGCGTTGCTTGCCATGTAGGCCGCGTAATGCCTTGATGACGGTTTCCAAAGTAAATCCCAGGCTTTAAAGAAAAACACATTTAAAACATTTGAACACGGAGAGAAACTCCACGTGAAACACTTCTGTCATGGACATGTTAGAAACATTTTTGTTGATTACATCCTAGTATTGTTCAATTCCGTGCACGATGTAATGCTGTGATGTGAGTGACGCTAATGTTTGCTTTATTTTTACATGAAAATTTTGTTAGCAAACTGTAAAACTCTAATGCTCTGAACGTGAAGTTTGGGGCATGTAGAATCCGCTCATATTGTGTTTTATAACATGATTTTTACATGTTGTAAAAAAGCTGTTTCTTGTCATCCCTCCATGGCACCATCGCCACCCCCACCACCCTGTCCCACTCTTCCATATTCCAGAGAAGCAAAGGTAGAATTAATTAATTTACTCATAAAGAACAGTTAAATTAATTACGTTTCAGTTGTGGTGAAGATTCACTAGAATAACTGACGTAATCTACGATGATGACTGAAAACAGCCCAGCCGCCTTCAGTGACTCGGAGTTTGAAGTGACCAGGTCATTACACAACTCAGACCGTTACAAACGGGGTGGTTCTTCCTGGAATGACCAACGCCAGCCCTACATAGACCTAGCTGATCTTATCAGGGACATAAGCCACACTATTGTATGTGCTTTTGGTTTTATAGGGAACTGTATGATAATTATCGTCATGCGTCATCTTCCGTCCTCCACGTCTAGTGTGTTCTTCAAAACCCTGGCCCTGTCTGACCAGTTGATGCTGATACTAGGGCCTCTGGACAACTTGCTTGACATAAGATTAGGTGTACAGTCCTTCAGAAATGGTAGCCCCTGGCAGTGCAAGTTGTACAACATTACATATTACACGGTGCAAGCTCTATCAGCATGGATGTTGGTGTCACTCACCATGCTCAGAGCTGCCTCTGTGCTGTGGCCACGTCGTGTCAGTGCTGTGTGGACCAAGGAAAAGTCACGAGCTACAGCAGCCATACTGGTGGTCTTTATCATTGCGATGAATTGGTACGTTCTCAGACAATATCGTTTTAAATACGGAGCTTGTAGTTTCAATGCATCAAACGTACATTCATTTTGGATTAACCTTTTTCAAGTCACGTTCTTTCCTTTCCTAATACTGATCATCTCCAACAACGTTTTCTTGTGGACACTGGTCAGATCAGTTCAGACAAGAACCCGCGTTTGCAAGCAAGAAAGCTCCCAGGATTTCAGAGAACAGAAAGTGTCCTCATTGACTGTCACCCTGATTGCTGCCAGTGTGTGTTTTGTCCTCCTGACACCATCTTTCGCTGTACGTACTATAATGAATAAATATGATTATTATTTTGATATGTACAACCCCATTCAGAACGGACAGTACTGGGTGTTCCGTGATGTCAGTTACTCTCTGTTCTACTGCATCAGTGCTGCTAAATTCTACCTGTACTGTTTAACTGACCACAAGTTCAGAGCAGAATTGCGACAGATATGTAAAGAGCTATATGGATTCTGTCACGAGACTTCACGGAAACATCATTAAATGTCTATATTGGGTTTTTTCTATGCATACACAATATAATAAGAATATGCACAGTATATAATATAAAACTTTGCAAACTTTAAAGAAAGAAAGAAAGAAAGGAGATGAAACCGCTTGTAAAGAACATCATGACTGCTTTGTGAAAACAGTAAGGAGCTGTACAATGCCCATGTAATGCACAAGTAATGTCTAGTGTCTGTGAGCAAGACCCGACCAGAGCGTACATTAAGCATACGAACGTTTTGTTTTGGCCAAAAGTAACCGCACGTACCCTGTGACAAATGAAAGCAGCCCTTGATGATGGGTTTTCGGAGTTTAAATGAAAAATGCCCAAATGAAGGATCAGTAGTCAAACATTTGACTAAGAACTTTTGTCTTGTTACGTGTGCACGCGCGCGCGCGTGTTTGTGTGTGTGTGTGTGTGTGTGTGTGTGTGTGTGCTAGATAAACGACATTCTGACACACCTAATTTGATGCAGCCGAAGGCTTCAGCTGACCCTCATAAAAAGCAGGAACAATTGCTGGTCGTATTGTTGATCATTCATTTTGGCATTATGTCTTGTTCTGTTCCATAGTTGTATCTATACTATTAGCAGCAATGATTTGTCATGAAAAACGTATTCCATACAATCAGTAGGACAGTTTAAAACCCAAAGCAATAAGCAATGTGTGTTCGTTCTTTAGTTTAACGTCTGTTCACCCGCAAGTGATATTAGACAAAAACAAGAAAGAAAGAAAAAAAAAAAAATGAAAGAAGTGTGTGTGTGTGAAATTAATTAAGCCTACATCAGATAGCTATTGAAGTGAGAGTGTGTGTGAGTGCGTGAATGGTAGTATTATTTATGTGTTTTCCCTACACATCTATTCATACAAATATAACTGAGTGCATATACAAATTACATTAACAGATATATAAGATGGGAGGGAAGGGAGGACATACAGTAGCATTTCAAACTGACTTATGTAACATGAAGAGTTAAACAAGTGTGTCTTAATTTCTAAATGGCTAATAACAAAAATATAATAACACAATTTAAACCAACAATTAATTAGTAACTCAAAGAAAAATACCAACAGGACTTATGTGCAGGATTTCTGAAAAAACTTTTAAGGAGATTAAAGTTGTTTAAGATTTTTTCCAATGGTTAAAGGCATTTGATGGTTCAGCAATTCACCATCAGTTTTGTTGATTTGTTCTTTAATTCTAGGACAATATAGGAGCAAATGATTTATAGATATTTGATTTCCACATATACACTTAACGTCTTTAGAAAATTTTGTTTTAAAAGCATTTAAACGAAGTTTAAACATCAAAGATACAATTTGTCTTAAACGTGTATCTTTGAGCTGTTTTAAAATTAAGTAGGAATTCATTGTACTTGAGCCTTTTATACAATAGCGTGAATATTGACTGTCTGAAGTCATTAACATGCTGTCAAAATTTTCTTTGGATAATTTTTCAATATGTTTATAATATTCATGCAGATCTAAATTCACATTAAGTTCAATCGTTCCCTCGGAATTACGCGCTGCACTTCTAGCTGCTCGATCAACCAATTCATTTGAGTATATTCCACAATGGGAGGGAACCCAATATAAAGTTACACTAATGTCTTTACTCGATAATTGATTAATTAAATGTTTGATCTCTAATATCATTTCAAGGCGTATGTTAACATTTTGACCTTTAATAGCTTGTAATGCTGATTTCGAATCTACACAAAGTAATATTTTACAAGCATTTATAGGTAATTCTGCAGTATATTGTAATGCCATTAAAATAGCTAACAATTCTGCAGTAAAAATGGAATAATATTTACCTATATAATATCGTTTCTTTATTTTTAACGAGGGTATTACAGATGCTGCTCCTGTATTCCCATTTTGAAGAACAGACCCATCTGTGTATATTTTAATACATCCACTATAACAACTTTCCATATGTAAATTAACTAAGTTTTTTTAATATGTTTGGAGATTGACTTTTGTTAATATCTGTATGATCAATATCAAAAGCAGGTTTAATTTGTTTGCAAGGCGGTACTGGCGAAAAAGATGGCTTAGCTGCAATTTCTTTATTTTTTAATTCTTTACAATTAATAAAATCGGAGACAAAGGAATTAATTGGTTGCAAAGATTGAATTGTTTAGCTCTTTTAACAAAATCATGTTCAGTATCTAACTTAACTTCTTCTTTACAAAATGTGTCATATACTGTTGATTTTAATACAAAATTTGCAGCAGAAATCTTTTTATATTCATCGAGAGGTAGAATACCTGCTTCTTTATATGATCCTAGATTATAAGCATGAGTTGGTACCCCAAGTGCCAGTTTAAAAGCGTTACAATCGATACATTGCATCGTGCGGTGCGTGCGTGCGTGCGTGCATGCGTGCGTGCGTGTGTGTGTGTGTGTGTGTGCATGCGTGCGTGTGCGCGGGCGCGCGTGTGTGTGTGTGTGCGTGCGTGTGTTGGTGCGAGTGCCTTTAAGTAAAAGGGGGTCCGTGTACGAGTTTGTGCGAGCGTCTTTGTGTGGTGGGGTTCTCACATTACTTTTGTTCTTGTGTAAGATTCGTTCCGCTCTAAATGCACTGCTGTATATCAGTAAAAGTAAAGTGTGTGGAGAATGGTCACTGTTGGTTTAAATGATTTTTCAATTTTTCAAATGCACATTAAACAAATATGAAACAAACATAACGGCAACAACAAGCTTAAAGCTTATACTGTGCCACTTTACTTCATATACATTTTAGCATGGCGGCTGGTAAGCACAAAAGGATGTTTAAAACAATTAGAGAAAATAAGGATATACATTTTGAATCCTTCGTGAAACCAACATTCGGAAAAATGATAAATCAAAACTTTGTGATATACTTAAAGCACAGAAAAAAAGAATTAAATATATACATGAAACGAAAACAGACATCAGCATATAAAAACAACAACAAAAAACAACAACATGAAGATGACGGGGAATACAAAGCTGTGAAGTGAATCAAATACTAATTGTAAGTGTCATGAAGCATCTATCAACAGAAAGAACTTCATGCACTGATACATTATACATACCCACATGTACTAATGTAAACATAGTTATGCAGCCAACATTTAAATAATAATAATAATAATAATAATAATAATAATAATAATAATAATAATAATTTAGTTCATTTTTAAAAAGTGACGCCTGTCCCTCGCGAGGCTCCAGGCGCCATTACAAAGATAAAAACCAACAGGTTTAAGAAAGAAGAGAAAGGAGACATACAAGATTAAAACATAAAAAATAACTTTGACATCGCTTTTAAATGGTCACTGTTGATTGTTCTTTTTTTCTAGTAGTAGTAAAGTGTGTGGACAATGGTCACTGTTGATTGTTCTGTTTTCTAGTAACAGTAAAGTGTGTGGAGAATGGTCACTGTTGATTGTTCTGTTTTCTAGTAATAGTAAAGTGTGTGGAGAATGGGCCAAAACAAATATAAAACTTTAAAGCACTGCAGTTCCAGTTCTACAATCTGTGGAGTGACCAGTACAATGCACAACTCAGACCGTGTCAAACGGGACTCTTGGTGGGATATATACCAACCCTATAAAAACTTGGCTAATCTCATAATGAACTTTGGTGACCCTATTGCCGTTTTGTTTGGGGTGTTCGGAAATGTGATGATCATTCTGATCATGCTTCGTCTTCCTTCATCCACGTCCAGTGTTTTCTTCATAGTTCTGGCCGTGTCTGACCAGATGGGGCTGATGTCTGCACTGCAGAACGTCCTCCGAAACATGTATAACTTTACATCTATAAGGAACCAGGGCACCTGGCAGTGCAAGATTTACAGGTATATAGAGAAAGTAGCAACGCCTGTATCGTCCTGGATGCTGGTGTCACTCACCATGCTCAGAGCTGCCTCTGTGCTGTGGCCACTTCGTGTCGGTGCTGTGTGGACCACGAGAAAGTCACGAGCTGCTGTTGTCATGGTGATCCTCGTGATCCTAGCGATTAATTGTCACTTTCTGCATGGATTCCATATCACTCGTAGAGGTGGCTGTTTTCTACCTAAAACAGGAACGTACGGGTGGTTTCTTTTGAGAATTGAACCTTGGATTATGTTGATTCAGTTTTGTTTCTTACCTTTCACGATGTTACTCGTCAGCAACGCTGTTCTTGTGCGGACACTGGTCAAATCTGTCAGAATCAACAAACATCTTTCAACACAACAACAACAAGCCAGCCAGGATTCCAGACAACAGAAGGTGTCTTCACTGACGGTCACCTTGATTGCTGCCAATGTTTATTTCTTCCTCCTGACAACACCATTGGCAATATATATGGTATTTCACGACTACATTCATTGGAGTGACCCCATTCACAGTGGTCAAGTTTGGGTGTTTCACTACACCAGCATCGTGCTGTTCAGATGTAACAGTTCCATCAACTTCTACCTGTACTGTTTGACTGGCACCAAGTTCAGATCAGAGTTCATGAAAATAGCCAGGGAGTTTAACCACATATTCTGCCACACCAAGAAAATGAAACCAAAGCAGACGCCTTGACAATAGTAATATGAATTTATTGCATTTTTTATATTTTGCTGATGGAGTCTAACCCGGAGTGTTGCTTGGTTTCTGGATCAAACTGAGCAAAGTTTCATCATCAGCAGTCTTTGTTAAAATTTGATTGTTTGGGTTTGCCATTTTACTCTACCTCTTTTCTGATCTTCGCTGAGCTGACTGAGCACTGGTGCACCCAGTGGCCATGTCGCTTCTTCTATTCCAAAGACCCAAGCATTCACGTAGGATTTTATCCAGGTTTTCCAATGAATTGCGTTCTTCATCTCATCAGCTCTTATTCCAAGTTCATTTTCAACAACGGAGTTGACACTGGCTAATGTTTGGACACTTAAGGCTCGGCTACACTTCAACTAAAATCTTACGACTGTACGATACGATTCGATCACGTGGTTTCGTGATCGAATCATAACGTACAGTCGTACGATTTTAGTGGACTTCTAGCCTAGCATTTACAGCAGTTACAAGGCAATTGTAACGGTCATACTCTTCTTGCGTTGTTCTGTCAAAAGATAAATTCTTGAGCCAGCTGTGGACGGTTAGTATTGCGAGTGCAAGGTCTCAAAAAGGAAACAAAAACAACAAAGCAAACAAAAAAAGAAACAACCATTACCATCATTTCACATGAGCAGGGGAATTATAGTAGGTATTACACAATCGTCGTGAAAGAGGTTCTCACTTCTTGGGATCAATATTTAGTTTTCCCCAGAAGTCGGAGTGTGGCTGTCTAAATGGCGGGGTAATCAAAAACGGGGAGGTCCCTATTCACCTATTCCCTTTTCAGCTATTCCTCTTTCACCTGTTCCTATCTCATCCATTCCTCTTTCACCTATTCCTCTCTCATCCATTCCTCTTTCACCTATTCCTCTCATCTATTCCTCTTTCACCGATTCCTCTCTCATCTATTCCTCTTTCACCGATTCCTCTCTCATCTATTCCTCTTTCACCGATTCCTCTCATCTATTCCTCTTTCACCGATTCCTCTCTCATCTATTCCTCTTTCACCGATTCCTCTCTCACCTATTCCTCTTTCACCTATTCCTCTCTCACCTATTCCCCTTTCACCTATTCCTATCTCATCTATTCCTCTTTCACCTATTCCTCTCTCACCTATTCCTCTTTCACCTATTCCTATCTCACCTATTCCCCTTTCACCTATTCATATCTCATCTTTTCCTCTTTGACCGATTCCTCTCTCATCCATTCCTGTTTCACCTACATTATCTGAGAGGTTCTGTTTCACCTACGGTAACAACAACTTGCTCGTTTCTTGTGTGCGTGTGTGTGTGATTAGATAATGTGTGAGTGAACGTGTGTGTAACAATAACAATAATTTATCAACCCAGTCCTTCCAGGCCAATTTTGGCCCATATGGGACAGTGGGGATGGACCAATACAAGGAAACGATCATTTGAAACTGACATGGAAACCACGTCAATTAATGTTTATATTTTGTACACAATCATTTCACACACAAAATCCGAAATGTCACTGATGTTTCATGCATGTTCTCTTTCACGCAGTGCAGGACTCAGTCAGCCGGTTGCAGTCAGCCAAGGTAGAAAACGAGCAAATCACGTAACGCACGTAACGTTTCAACAGCGTGTGCTCTGGTCTCCGTGTGTAGTGTGTTATCGACGCGTCTTCCTTTCCTCAGGTTGGCCAGTTTAACGCGTTCATTAGGCAACATGTTGTGTTCTTCTTGTTTGATGTACCAGTAAGGTAATCATTATTCAAGCTCTTATCACAGGAGTATTCGATGACAATGTCTTCATATTCGCACAATAACATTATTTTCGTCTGACTCCCTTTGAATCACAACCTTCGTGAACTGTTTGTTTCTCTTTGGGTTTCTTAGCTGCCTCTGCACACGACGATCAGTTAACGTGGCCACGTAGCGTTTCACCTCACCTACAGTGAATCCTGCCACTGATGTTTCTGCACACGACGATCAGTTAACGTGGACACGTAGCGTTTCACCTCACCTACAGTGAATCCTGCCACTGATGTTTCTGCACACGACGATCAGTTAACGTGGACACGTAGTTAACGTGGACACGTAGCGTTTCACCTCACCTACAGTGAATCCTGCCACTGATGTTTCTGCACACGACGATCAGTTAACGTGGACACGTAGCGTTTCACCTTCACCTCACCTACAGTGAATCCTGCCACTGATGTTTCTGCACACGACGATCAGTTAACGTGGACACGTAGCGTTTCACCTCACCTACAGTGAATCCTGCCACTGATGTTTCTGCACACGACGATCAGTTAACGTGGCCACGTAGCGTTTTTCCCCTCACCTTAACAAGTGAATTCCTGCCACTTGAATGTTTTCTTCCACCACACGACGACCCCCAGGTTTAAACGTGTGCCCCACGTTAGCGTTTCACCTCACCTACAGTGAATCCCTGCCACTGAATGTTTTCTGCACACGACGATCAGTTAACGTGGGCCCACGTAGCGTTTCACCTCACCTACAGTGAATCCTGCCACTGATGTTTCTGCACACGACGATCAGTTAACGTGGCCACGTAGCGTTTCACCTCACCTACAGTGAATCCTGCCACTGATGTTTCTGCACACGACGACGAGTTAACGTGGGGGCCCGTAGCGTTTTCAACCCTCACCTACAGTGAATCCAGCCACTGATTTTTTTTTCTGCAACACGAACGATCTTTTTTACCCGTGGACACAACGTAGCGTTTTTTTTTCCACCTCACCTACAGTTGAATCCTGCCACTGATGTTTCTGCACACGACGACCAGTTAACGTGGACACGTAGCGTTTCACCTCACCTACAAGTGAATCCTGCCACTGATGTTTCTGCACACGACGATCAGTTAACGTGGGAACACTTAGCTATTCCCACCTCACCTCCATTGAATCCCTGCCAACTGTATGTTTCTGCACCACGATCGATTCAGTTTAAACCGTGGACACGTAAAGCTTTTTTCAACCTCACCTACAGTGAATCCTGCCACTGATGTTTCTGCACACGACGACCAGTTAACGTGGACACGTAGCGTTTCACCTCACCTACAGTGATTCCTGCCACTGATGTTTCTGCACACGACGACCAGTTAACGTGGACACGTAGCGTTTCACCTCACCTACATTGAATCCTGCCACTGATGTTTCTGCACACGACGATCAGTTAACGTGGCCACGTAGCGTTTCACCTCACCTACAGTGAATCCTGCCACTGATGTTTCTGCACACGACGATCAGTTAACGTGGACACGTAGCGTTTCACCTCACCTACAGTGATTCCTGCCACTGATGTTTCTGCACACGACGATCAGTTAACGTGGACACGTAGCGTTTCACCTCACCTACAGTGAATCCAGCCACTGATGTTTCTGCACACGACGATCAGTTAAAAACGTGGGCCCCATCGTAGCGTTTTCACCCTTTACAAACCCCTACAGTGAATCCAGCCACTGATGTTTTCTGCACACCCGACGGTCAGTTTAACGTGGGGGGGGACCAAGTAAGCGTTTTTCACACCCTCAACCTTTTTTTACCAGTGGGAATTCCAGGCCCCACTGATGTTTTCTGCAACACGACGATCAGTTAAAACGTGGGGAAAACCACGTTAAGGCGTACACGTAGCGGTTCAACCCTCACCCTTACAAGTGGGGAATCCTGACACTTTGGATTGTGTTTTCTGTCACACGGGGGGGGACGGGACCAGTTAACAGGGGGCCCAACGTAAGGCTTTTGGACCTCAACCTAAACAATTTGAAATTCCTGGTCCCACTGGGGGAATGTGTTTCTTGCACAAACGGACGATCAGCTAACGTGGCCCACCCGTTGAGCGTTTTTCCACCTTCCCAACCCTAACATTGAAAATCCTGCCAATTGATGATGTTTTCTGCACAACCCCCCCCCCGGGGGGGGACGAACAGTTAACCGTGGGCCCACGGTAGCCTTACAATCAAACCCTATACATGAAAATCCTGGTTTTCACTGATGGTTGCTGCCAACCCCCACGACGATATCAGGTAAACCGTGGCCCACGTAAGCTTTTCCACCACCTACATACAGTGAATCCCTGGCCCCACTTTGCATGGGTTTCTTTGCGGGAGGGGGTTTCAGTGTTCTCAAGGTTCAGGTAGGCAGGGGTCCAGAATTTTTCAACGGTTCCATATTTCCAATTTTTGTGCCACTGGGTGGTTCACAGAGAGTGAGAGAGCCCCCCCAAAATAGAACAAATGACTTTAAATTTCTCTTTAGGGAATCCACTACCTCAATGAAAAACAAAAAGTTGTAACAATTGAAAAACAAACGATTATGTTAAAAAAACAAAGAAACAATGAAATTAAGGCCAAATCACACTCAGCGTTGGCATGGAAGGGGAATACCAAATACACTACTGGGGACTCATTCAGCTTCAGGTAATTACCCACCAAATTTCCCTTAAAAAAATTATTAAACAAAAAACGAATTCTGGGTGTATCGGTTTCATCTCCCATATGGTATTTTTTTTACAGGAAAAGAACTTTCAGGTTCAAAGGTCAATGTTTTCATGGGGGATCTCCGAGGTCAAAACAAAAACCGTAATCACTCATATTGCTTCTTAGTTATTTAGTGTCACTAACCTGCTTACCCAAAATTTGGGGGGGAACTTGTAATCTTTGCATAGGGATATTACCAAGAATAGGCACCCAAACAAATTAAAATTGATGATGTTCAAGGTCCAAAGGTTCCCCCCCCCCCAAAAGTTAAAGTCAAGTGAGGTAAAAGGTTCACCCTAGATACCATATCACTTTAAGCTAATATACCAACATGCCAAATTTGGAAAGTATAACTGCGCAACTGTGAAATGTATGGCCAGGACAAAAATTACACAATAAACGTCAAAGGTCAAGGTCATTGGTTAATGTTTTGTTATAAAAGTAATGTTTCTTGAAAGCCGTGCATAAATCGTACATCTATATGTCTTATGGCAAAGTTTTTGAGCATGAAGCGCCTAGCGCTTCTAGTAAGGATTTTGAGAAAACAAAACAGTGTTAAAGTTTACACCACAGACGGAAACACAAAACAAACACACACACACACAACACACACACACACACACACACACACAACACAACCACACCACACACCACACACACACACACACCACAACACATAAACACACACACACACACAACGCGCGCGCGCGCGCGCACGTACGCACGCACACTCACACACACCACACACACACACACACACAACACACACCCACGGGCACACACACACAACACACATCACACACACACAATCACACACACACACACACCACGCACGCACGCACGTCATCCATACACGCATACACGGCACACACGACACACACACACACACGCTCAGAACACCGAGTGAGCGCAGGAAATCACACACACCCACACACCAACAATTCCAACCCACCACAACCCAAACAACCCCGCCAGCAACGCACGCTAAAAAGCATTCAACGCCATAACACGCACACACGGGCACACAGACGCATCAACATTGTCCGCTCTCAGAACATGATATACACAAAAAAAAGTCAAGGCCGTCAGGGAAATGAAGGTCATCAATACTAAGCATTCCAAAAAACCCGAACCAAGTCTACCATTCCAGCCAATCTTCGGAAATGTATCCAAAAAAACAAAAACGTCCGGCCCAAGGAAAAAACAACGATGTGGAAGGTCTAAACAGCTAAGATTTCCCCCCCCCCATTGGTGAAGGCGTCACTCGCTTTTTGTTGGTTCACCTTAAGGTTAATTAGCACCAACATCTAAACGCTAGTGACCATAACTGGCAAACATATGTAATGTAGATGGCGCTAACGGCAGAGAAAAAAAGGGATTAAACATACAGGGCCCATTCATGGTTCATGGGTCACTGATTAATCTTAACATGTGCATATTCCAATATGTCTTCGCAGCTGGTTTTCTACATCTATACTTGTGCCAATAAATTATTTGGGGGTATGTAATTATTATCGCTCTAGGATGTAAACAAAATACTTTATACGTTGCCCCCACAGACATCCCTAGGACAGTAGGACATCAGTACACCAGAAAACCATTGGAGCATGATGGGGGTTGCAGTTAGCTTTTAACTTCGTAAAGATTAAAGGTCCAATGGGCGGTAAATCGGGGTCACCCCCAGGAATTACCATATCAACTTAAGTGATGCAACCACACATGCCAAATACACGCAGTGGGAACCCAGAAACTGCAAAACAATGTTAAGGATATACATGAAACGACTTACAGTGAGCATAAGACAAAGGTCAAGAGTGCTGATAAGTCTGTTCTGGTTAGACATGAACTGACACAGTGCGACAGATCCTGGGTCCTAGAGTGCTGAGACATCTTATACTGGTTAGACTATAGAACGACAACAGTGAGATAGACATGGGTCCAGATTGCTGAGTCTGTTCTGGTTAGACATGGAAGACACAGTGAGATAGACATCGGCCCAAGAGTGCTGAGTCTGTTCTGGTTAAACATGGACGACACAGTGAGATAGACATGGACCCAGAGTGCTGATAAGTCTGTTCTTTGGTTAAACATGAACGACACAGTGAGATATACATTGGGCCCAGAATGCTGAGTCTGTTCTGGTTAGACATGAAAGACACAGTGAGATAGAAGTGAGCCCCAAAAAACTGAGTCCAATCTGGTTTAAAAACCACTGGCACAGTGAGACACCCATCGGTCCAGCCTCCCCATAAGGGTGTTCTGGTTAGGACCATCAAACGGAACACCCATTGGAGGATTAAGGGGGAACGTGGGGCCAGTGTGCTGTTTGTGTTATAGGTTAGGGGACATTGACAACCACAAACACGAGAAGAAGGACATGGGTCCAGGGGAGTGGCTAATAGGGTATCCTTCTGGGGTTAAGGCGCTGGTACAATGAAAAAACGACACATTTGAGACATACATGGCCCAGGTGAGGTGCCTGCTTCTGTTCGTGCAGTTACGACAGCACACGGACACAGCCGAAAATACATATGTGCATGCACAGTTTTTGGCTGGAGGTTCTCTCTCTGGTCACTCCTGAAAAAAAAAACGAAAACCAGTGGAGATTACACATGGGCCAAGGAATGGCTGAACGGGGGTCTGTACCGGGTTAGGACATACAACCGGACACAAGTGAGGGATAGAAACTTGGGGTCCAGAGTGGCTAATAAAGTGCTAATCTGCTTTTTAGGGGGACATTGAACGACCCCCACAGTTGAGTAAGGACCATTGGGGTCAAGGGTGAGTTGAAGTGGAGTCTTTATGGTGGTAGGGGGGGGACATGGAAACGGGATCTTCAGTGACAGAAAAACTTGTCCTCACAATGCTAATTAAATCTTGTTATAGTGTTTGGGGAACTGAACGGGACACAAGTGGGAGATAGATGAAGGTTCAACCTGGGGTTCCAGGGAGTGTTGAGGGTTTGTTGAAGGTGTTAAACATGGGAAACAACGAACAGTGGGACCCATAGAAATGGGGGCCCAAGGATTTGCGTAGTCTTGGTTAGACGATGGTTTAGGACGCGAGACAAAAACGACGACCCATGTAGTCTAAGAAAGGACATGGGGGACCAGAGCGGTAGAAGATCTACAAGCTCTGGTTTTGATTAGTAAATTGAAAGGGGACCACAGAGAGGATTAGGGGGGAACAGGGGGTCCCATGAAGTGCTAATGGACCAATATGGTTAGACCCCATTGAACGGGGAACCATAGTTGGTAGGGGGACATGGGGCCCAAGGAATGATCAGGTATGGTTATGGTTAGCAGCAAAAAACACGGGGGGACATCCAGTGGAGAAGTGAACACATAAATCTCCAGATTTGCTGGAGTCTGGCTCGGTTTTTAGGGGGGGACATGGGGAAAAACGGACCACAGTTGGTGATTATTATCCCTCGGTTAATCGAGTGCTTGAAAATTGTTCTGTTTGGGAAACGGGGGGACTTGAAAAAACGGGACCACAAGTGGAGTATAAAAAGACCATGCGATCCATATGGTCTTATGCTTGGATGTCTGATGTTAATGTTGTAGGGGACATTTAAACCGGGACACAGGTGTAACGAAATACGTTGACTTTAAATATGTGCTTAATAGGTCTGTTTCTGGGCAAACATGGGACGGGACACACGTGGAGATAATTAACCATGGGGTCCCAGCCGTGGCTGGGATGAGGGTCTGTTTTCTGGGTTTTAGAATTGGAAACGGTAGTTTTGCTGGATTCTATCACATGGGGGTCCAGAGTGCTAATAAGTCTGTAGCTGGTTAGACCCCATGGAAAGAAGGTGGGGGGGGAAAAAGGTGAGGGAGTAGAACCCCAGGGGGTCGAAGAAGGTGGGCTAATTACAAAGGTAAATTCAATATTAGGGGGCAATTGTATGACACATTAAAAAAACATGGGCCAAGTAGTGTAAACAAAGGTAAATTCACGGAAAACCACATTTCCAAAGATGTAAAATGCGCTTGTGGTCACCCACAGTCCATTATATCATATGATTTTTGAATGTCTACAGGGAGTGGACTTCCCTAGTTCTGACCTTTTTAAGATAGTGAACATAGCAACCCCCCCCCCCCCGGGGGGGGAAATCGTTTACAGGTTAGAATAGTGGGACATTGCAAAGCTCATATCCAGTGCTTGAGGTTCTGTTCATTTTGTTGAAATGAAAACGGGGGGGAAAAAACGGGGGGGGGGGGGGGAACTGTGTGAAATAGAGTATCGAGGACATACAGACCCACGAGCTGTTAATAAAGCACACACACCACTGGTTACAAACACACGACACACACACACACACACACACACACACACAAACACACACACACACACACACACCACACACACACACACACTACCACACACATACATGCAAGACCTGTAAAAAACTTGAGTACGACATGGGCCCTGGAATGCTCAGTCTGTTCTGGCTTAGACATGAACGAGACATTGAGATAGACATGGGTCCAGAGTGCTGAGTCTGTTCTGGTTAGACAGAAAGACACAGTGAGATAGACATCGGCCCAGACACAGAGTCTGTTCTAAGTTAGACATGAACGACCCAGTGGCAGATAGACATGTGTCCAGAGTGCTGAGTCTGTTCTGGTTAAACATGAACGACACAGTGAGATAGACATGGGTCCAGAGTGCTGATAAGTCTGTTCTGGTTAAGACATGAACGACACAGTGAGATAGACAGGGGTCCAGATAGATGAGTCTGTTCTGGTTAGACCATGAACGACACAGTGAGATAGACATTTGGCCCAGAGTGCTGAGTCTGGTTCTGGGGCTAGACATGAACGACACAGTGAGATAGACATGGGTCCAGAGTGCTGAGGGTGTGCTGCGTCTGGTTAGACATAGAACGACACAGTGAAATACGACATGGGTCCAGAGTGCTGATAAGTCGCCTGTTCTGGGTTAGACATGAACGACACAGGTGAGATAGACATTGCGGGTCCCAGTGTGCTGAGTCTGTTCTGGTTAGACATGAACGACACAGTGAGATAGACATGGGTCCAGAGTGCTGATTGAGATCTTCGGATTCTGGTTAGACATGAACGACACAGTGAGATAGACATGGGTCCAGAGTGCTGATAAGTCTGTTCTGGTTAGACATGAACGACACAGTGAGATAGACATGGGTCCAGAGTGCTGAGTCTGTTCTGGTTAGACATGAACGACACAGTGAGATAGACATGGGCCCAGAGTGCTGAGTCTGTTCTGGTTAGACATGAACGACACAGTGAGATAGACATGGGTCCAGAGTGCTAATAAGTCTGTTCTGGTTAGACATGAACGACACAGTGAGATAGACATGGGCCCAGAGTGCTGAGTCTGTTCTGGTTAGAAATGAACGACACAGTGAGATAGACATGGACCCAGAGTGCTAATAAGTCTGTTCTGGTTAGAAATGAACGACACAGTGAGATAGACAAGGATCCAGAGTGACCAACATGCTAATAAGTCTGTTCTGTGTTAGACATGAACGACACAGTGAGATAGACTCAAGGTCATTGAGAGTGCTGATAAGTCTGTTCTGGTTACACATGAACGACACAGTAAGATAGTGGGTCCAGAGTGCTGAATGAACAGGTTAGATCCCTGAGAAACAGTGACAAAGACAGGGGTCTAATGTGCTGCCAAGTCTGTTTTGGTTAGACATGACACAGACACAGAGAGATAGACATGGCATCCAGAGTGCTGATTCGTCTGTTCAGGTTAGACATGAACGACACAGTGAGATAGACATGGGTCCAGATTGCTGAGTCTGTTCAGGTTAGACATGAACGACACAGTGAGATAGACATGGGCCCAGAGTGCTGAGTCTGTTCTGGTTAGACATGAACGACACAGTGAGATAGACATGGGTCCAGAGTGCTGATAAGTCTGTTCTGGTTAGACATGAACGACACAGTGAGATAGACAGGGGTCCAGAGTGCTGAGTCTGTTCTGGTTAGACATGAACGACACAGTGAGATAGACATGGGCCCAGAGTGCTGAGTCTGTTCTGGTTAGACATGAACGACACAGTGAGATAGACATGAGTCCAGAGTGCTGAGTCTGTTCTGGTTAGACATGAACGACACAGTGAGATAGACATGGCCCCAGAGTGCTGAGTCTGTTCTGGTTAGACATGAACGACACAGTGAGATAGACATTGGGTCCAGAGTGCTGAGTCTGTTCTGGTTAGACATGAACGACACAGTGAGATAGACATGGGTCCAGAGTGCTGAGTCTGTTCTGGTTAGACATGAACGACACAGTGAGATAGACATGGGTCCAGAGTGCTGAGTCTGTTCTGGTTAGACATGAACGACACAGTGAGATAGACATGGGTCCAGAGTGCTGAGTCTGTTCTGGTTAGATATGAACGACACAGTGAGATAGTACAGGGCT
>JAGGCT020004225.1:0-7500 GCA_017654935.2 Phymorhynchus buccinoides
TTCACATTGGAGGCATCAATGAGCAGACCGGAGTCTATCCTTGATAGATTTTAAAGACTGGCCCAGGAATTTGAGCTTGCTCCGGAAAAGTACAACCTCACGCTTGCCCAAAGTCTCAGGGGTGTGGCATATGAGGTGTACAGTAAATTTCCGTCAAGCCAAATTACCGACTACTCATTTTTGAAAGAAGCCCTGCTCAACAGATATGAGTTGACAGTTGATGCCTACCGGAAAAAGCTCCGGTCAACCTGAAAAGGTAGGGGAGAGTCATATGCCTAATTTTCAGATAGATTAGGGAACTATCTGACAAAATGGGTGTCTCTTTCTGCCAAAACTGAGTCCTATGAGGATCTCCGGGAACTGATGGTTTGCGAGCAGCTGCACGAAACCATGTCCCCAGGGTTACGCACCTTTACGGCCGAACAAGTTGCCACAACTCTGGCTGACCTCATCCATCTAAGTGATAGGTACACTCTGGCCCATGATGACCCTAGCGCCCCTAAGAGGCCAAAACTGCAGCAAGTTGTTGGTTCCACTGGTTCACAGCAGAGCAGGGGTTACCCCAACTCCAACAGTGGGTCAAACCGTTCTACCCATGAACGACAACCACTGGGGCAACCCTTATTCTGCTCGTACTGCAAGTCGAACACCCACAATCGGGATTACTGCAGGAAACTTGCTTACAAGCGGCAAAATGGTGCAACTATGCAAGTCGTCTCGACTTCGCAGAATTGCACAAACCCCTCCCCAATCCAGTGTCCAGGCACACCGTCAGTCGTCGGACAGGCGACTGTCAACAACATCCCTGTTCAGTGTCTCTATGACACTGGACTGTCATGTGACGCAATTGTCTGTGGATCCTTAGTCCCCGCGTCAGCATACATGGGAGATTTCATCTCTCTGCAGGGCCCTGATGCTGCAATCCCCCCATCCATTTTGCCAGTCGCCATAATCATTGTCGACACCAGATTTGTTAAGGGACCCATCAAGGCAGTGCTCATGGACAGTCCTGTCTATGACCTCATACTTGGATCACAGTATGTGTTTTTAGGGCACCCCTCTCAACCTGCTATTGTTTCAGCAGGATTCCCTTCTCCCCAATCCACAAACCAACTCCCTCCCTCCTTCCCAAAGAGCAAATCTCCCTCAGCAGGGAAGAAACCTCTCAACGCGGCAAACCAAATTGCCGCGCGAGCAAATCCAGATTGTCCCAAGTCCCCAAGTCCGCCACAACTTGGAAAATCCTTCCCAAGGAATGTCCGCCTAATGACCCAAGACCACTCGCCACAGGTACCTCAGGTGAAAGGCAGCACTGTACCCGCAAACACCCACCGAAGGTACTATCGGGACAGGCCGCCGCACATACAGCCGTCACCTACCCCTCCCTTTCAGCGAGTGGCAGTCGACTTGGTCGGGCCTCTACCTAAACGGAAGAAGAAATTCCGGTACATAGTCACCGTGGTCGACATATGTACCATGCAGTGCGATGCCGCCCCAATCTCCTCACTTGATGCTAGCCAGGTAGCTGCGGCACTCAAAGCCATTTTCGCCCGAATCGGCCTACCAAACCACATCATCAGCAATGATGAATCCAGGCTAAAGGGGAAACTCAGGCAAGAGGTGTTGGCCCCCCGGCGCGCCAGCTATTCTGCAATCAACCTTGGGACAATTCAACACAGGATTGCCGCACCAACCTCAGTCGGAATCCATTCCACTGATCTCTAACCCACCTGCTCCTTTGAACTCTGTGTTGCGACCAGATGTTCCACCATTCCAGCCGACCCAGTCTCCCCACTAATTTGTCCCTTCCGCCCAAGTCTAAAAGTGGAGTCGGTCGGCGTTCCACAGGAATATTGCAGTTACAGAATCTTTTCTTCGGGGGTCCGTTGTGACGTAAGTGTCCCCGCGCGTCCCCACTTTCTTTATCTACACCCCCCACCCCCTCTCCTTTTCATTTCTCTGTCCGGCCGCCACGGTAATTGCCACCCACCATCTAAAGAATGCCGATTAAGGGATTGGTCCCCTTGAAGGTCGATTTGTCTCCCCGGTCGGCATGTAACCCCTACCGAGGTTATCTCCCTTCACCCCCCCCCCCCCTCTCTTATCTACCCTCCTCATCACGAGATAGTGATATCAACAGTCGGCTCCCTTTGGAGACAACTCGTCCTTTCCAATCACAAGAAGGATTTGAATGTTGGCACGTGATAAGGATGTAATAGGCGCGTGATTGTTCTGTACATTTTGAACCTCATCTTGTGATGTGTCGACTGCTATAAACCAATGACAGGCTTTCATTGTTTGAAAGTGAAGGCTATAATTGGCGTAGTGAGAAAAAGTTTTTCACACAAGACGCTGAAACTGACTAGAGCAACACCTCTCCCAGCCAGAATAGCCCACCTAGTAAGTCTTATTGATGACTGGTGATTGAGACTGGTTGTTTGTTTGACCCTACTGATTTTTGATCTTAGAGATCCTATGTTCAATGATGAATAAGGAGTAGATAGATATGTTATAGAAAAGAAGTGGCAAACATTCTATTCTATTTATGTGCACTGATTATTTTTGTGTGTGTGTTTTTGACTTGAACACTTTTGGTACCAGAACCGGAGTTTATGCCTACTAACCCTTTTGTCTATTTTTAGTAGGAAACCTATGGGCCGCAATCTTGCACTTTATGATACCATTCCTTTCCAGGTGTTGGATGGAGAGTGATGTTGTCTTGATCACCTTTTATGTTTTACTGATCTCAGTTTGTTAACTGAAATTCAGTTTATTTATTAACTAGTGCTATTGTACAAGGGAAGCCTTCTAGCCGGTTGGGATTCACTAATGCCCTGCCGACTGAAGCCCCTTGTCTCTAAGCCATAGAGAACTACATCCACCTTCTCCTGTGATTATCAGCAGGGCATCGTGGTCAGGAAGATCATCCCTGACTCACCAAGCACCAAGACGGGACCGCCGCCAAGACGACCCGCACCCAGAATCCGCGAGGAGACCACGCTTGAACCGTGCCATCCCGCGAAGCCGTAACCGGAATGACTGGGAGCTACTCTCACCTGATGAGCCAGCCCAGCCACACCAGCACTCGCCGATCATTACGGAGGAACTTGCCAAGAGCTAAGTTTATAAAACCGCGCCAATCACTGGAACTTTCCTACGGACACTGAAGATAATTAGTAACCCTTCCGGCATGGGGCGAACCTTATAGAAAGACAAAAGTCTTGTGAATCCTTTCGGATTTCATTGTTTTTTTATCCATATTTTTTTTTGGCGCCATTGAGCTGCTTTATTATTATTGTTGCATAATCTTATGCAGATTTTGGGAGTAAATAAAATACAAGTGTCAAATAATCCTGAACCCTTTGGTCAGACTGATGAGAGTGGGAGTCTTGTAATTTCATGTAAAACCCTACTTCTCTCTGTCTGCCATTTAGAGCAATTCAACCACTTGTATTTCTTACAACCATACGAGCCAGAACCCGGGCACAAATATAAATTTATTAGATGAAAAGGGGCCGGGAAAGTTGCTCATCTCCCATACCCTAGAGAAGTGGGCTAAAGGCAAATTTTCTAAAGTCTTCCCTAGGGACTTAGCCTTTTAACCCATTACCTCGTCACATCTAATTGGGCGCGGGATGGCACGGTTCAAGCGTTTGGTCTCCTCGCGGATTCTGGGTGCGGGTCGTCTTGGCGGCGGTCCCGTCTTGGTGCTTGTGAGTCAGGGATGATCTTCCTGACCACGATGCCCTGCTGATAATCACAGGAGAAGGTGGATGTAGGTCTCTATGGCTTAGAGACAAGGGGCTTCAGTCGGCAGGGAATTAGTGAATCCCAACCGGCTAGAAGGCTTCCCTTGTACAATAGCACTGTTGTAGTTAATAAATAAACTGAATTTCAGTTAACAAACTGAGATCAGTAAAACATAAAAGGTGATCAAGACAACATCACTCTCCATCCAACACCTGGAAAGGAATGGTATCATAAAGTGCAAGATTGCGGCCCATAGGTTTCCTACTAAAAATAGACAAAAGGGTTAGTAGGCATAAACTCCGGTTCTGGTACCAAAAGTGTTCAAGTCAGAAACACACACACACAAATAATCAGTGCACATAAATAGAATAGAATGTTTACCACTTCTTTTCTATAACATATCTATCTACTCCTTATTCATCATTGAACATAGGATCTAGATCAAAACTAGGGTCAAACAAACAACCAGTCTCAATCACCAGTCATCAATAAGACTTACTAGGTGGGCTATTCTGGCTGGGAGAGGTGTTGCTCTAGTCAGTTTCAGCGTCTTGTGTGAAAAACTTTTTCTCACTACGCCAATTATAGCCTTCACTTTCAAACAATGAAAGCCTGTCATTGGTTTATAGCAGTCGACACATCACAAGATGAGGTTCAAAATGTACAGAACAATCACGCGCCGATTACATCCTTATCACGTCCCAACATTCAAATCCTTCTTGTGATTGGAAAGGACGAGTTGTCTCCAAAGGGAGCCGACTGTTGATATCACTATCTCGTGATGAGGACGGTAGATAAGGGGGGGGGGGGTGAAGGGAGATAACCTCTGTAGGGGTTACATGCCGACCGGGGAGACAAATCGACCTTCAAAAGGGACCAATCCCTTAATCGGCATTCTTTAGATGGTGGGTGGTAATTAACGTGGCGGCCGGACAGAGAAATGAAAAGGAGAGGGGGGGGGGGGGGTGTAGATAAAGAAAAGAGGGGTCGTGCAGGACACTTACGTCACATCTAACAACATGCAAGAACGTAAAACATAAAACAGCTCTATGTCGCTTAAGATTAAGTCAACACGACCTTCACATTGAAAGGGGTCGCCATCGCAATATCCCAAGAGAAGACAGACTTTGTCAATCTTGTAGCGTGGTGGAGGATGAACTTCATTTTCTAGATGCATGTACACTGTATACCGATTTGCGGCTTGCTCTTATTAATGGTATTAACAGACAGCTGCATTCTTTATTGTTAACAGATTTTCAGTCTCCAAGTCTCATACTGAAATCAAATTCCTTTCAACCTGAAATAGCAAGATACATTTATGAATGCTTTGCTGTCCGCAGTAAATAATTAGCAAGAATATACAAATGTTGTATTCTTTTTATCTGCTGCATTTATTTTGTCACGAACTTTACTACCTTGTGTTTTTTTTATTTATTTTCTTTCTTTTTCTTCTTCGTGGTATGTACTTACTACTTCTGTGTCAATAATTCCTTTGATGGTTTTACGACAAATAAAAGAGTTTGAGTTTGAGTTTAGAGAGTGCTGATCTTTCTCTGTTTTCCGCCTGCCAAGACCCCACGGTGTTTCCAGACCCGAGGAAGATGGTATCCAATTACCACTACTTTGATGGCCTCTATTACAGAGTGGTCCAGTGGTGCTGGGGCAACAGACAGCAGTTGTTCTCGACTGTAGGAGATTCGAGAAAGAGGCGGGGTGGTTGAAAGAACTCATGCCAACACTTCATCAAAGCAGACGCATGAAGCAGGTTTTGCCTCTACCACCAATTGTGGGAGAGAGGTGCAGCAGGAATCTCCAGACTCTCCTTGTGCCCTTAGCTCATCCCCAGTCCCCTCCACAGCCAGACCCTGAATCAGGATGCCGCAGGTGTGAGGCCAGGAGGTGCGTCATGTGCCAGCTTCACCTGCAGGAGACCAACACCTTCCAGACATGTTCGGACGGCCATGTGTTCACCATAAGGGACAAGATGGGGTGCAAATGTGCAAACCTTGTGTGCCTGCATAGAAGATCCTAAATCCTGATCCTAACTCGGTTTGCTTAACCACAAAGAAACCTTAGTATAAAAATAGGAAATAAAACTTTCTGCTACAAAAACTGGCTGCACAAAGATATATGCTCAGTGAAAGATGTTGTAGATGAAAAAGGATATTTCTTAAACCATATGGAATTTTCAAATAAGTATGGAATAAAAGTAAATTATTAGGTTACATGGGTTGCATAAAGTCTATTAAATTATTTTTTTTAAAGCAGAACATTGAATTGATAGACAGAAAATACTACCCAACAACAAAAGTATTAAAACTGATGTGTAGTACAGTAAAGGGCTGCAAGGTTTATTACAATCTGCTTTTAGACGAAGAATGTATATATAATATAAGTTCTTTTATGAAATGGGAAGACAAAACCTTAGTAAAGATCTGGTTGCATAGAAGATCCTAAATCCTGATCATAACTCGGCTCGCTTAACCCCAAATAATTCTTTGTAAAGATTGTCTTAAGGCAAATCCGCCCAGCTGTTGCATGGGTCACCTTAGGACTGTTATGTACTAAGATCGGGGTCAGGCAATCTATTTTTAGCAGACAATGGTAACCTACCCTGCTTTTGCACACGTCACAACAAAGAAAGAAACTGGCCAATGAAGTTAGCTGTGGTCAGTAGTCTCAGGTTGAAGTCCAGTTTAAACACCCTCCAAAGTGAACTGAAGCGTGACGAATTGTAAAGGATTTCAAGCCATACAGACAAGTGTGAATGAGACAGTGACTGAAAGGGGGAGAGAGAGAGAGAGAGAGAGAGAGAGAGAGAGAGAGAGAGAGACGAGAGACCGAGCAGAGAGAGAGAGAGAGAGGAGAGAGAGAGAGAGTGTGTGTGGTGTGCGCGCGCGCGCGCGCGCGCGCGCGCGCGTGTGTGTGTGTGTGTGTGTGTGTGTGTGTGTGTGTGTGTGTGTGTGTGTGTGTGTGTGTGTGTGTGTATGTGTTGTAGTAATACAGAGCAACCACAGAACATTTTTTTTAATCAGTTAGATGAATGTAAACATTTCAAAGTGAAAACTCGAAGGAAACATTTTTTCTTCCAACTTTTAAAGAATAAAATTCCTACATAACAATTCCTACGTAGACCTATATGCTTTTTCTGATATACAAACTCATACAGACTTTATGACATTCGTAGTCTGTCTCTCTCTCTCTCTCTCTCTCTCTCTCTCTCTCTCTCCTCTCTCTCTCTCTCTCTCTCTCTCTCTCTCTCTCTCTCTCTCTCTCTCTCTCTCTCTCACTCATTCACTCACTGTCCCCCACCGTCTCTCTCTCTCTCTCTCTCTCTCTCTCTCTCTCTCTCTCTCTCTCTCTCTCTCTCTCTCTCTCTCTCTCTCTCCTCTAAATTCTTATCCTTGTAAAATAAAGTATCTGAGTCTGAGTCTCTCTCTCTCTCTCTCTCTCTCTCTCTCTCTCTCTCTCTCTCTCTCTCTCTCTCTCTCTCTCTCTCTGTCTCACTTGCTAGGCAGTCCCTTTCCCCCCCAGGATCCCTTCCAATGTCAGTGGCTAAGTGGCTAAGTCGCAGTAAGGATGTGTCAAGTATTGCTAATCACCTAGAGGCTTGGAAGATGGGCCACAACTTGCTAGGCAGTTTCCCACCCCCCCCCCCCCCCCCCCCACCCTCCCCCCCCCCCCCCTCCCTCCCCCCCCCCCCCCCCCCCCCCCCCCCCCCCCCCCCCCCCGGATCCCTTCCAATGTCAG
>JAGGCT020004225.1:12500-19451 GCA_017654935.2 Phymorhynchus buccinoides
TCCCCTAACAGCTCCAAGGATAGTCCGTATGCCATCGAGGGGTAAATGTTCGAGAGAAGTACTTTGTGCATCTGTACAATTGTCCCAAATAATATCAGCATAATCGAAATGTGGTAATATAAATGACTTGTACATAATTTCTAAAGCCTTCCTATTTAATTTGTACTTATAAGTTTTTAAACAAGAATTCAACATAGTAACTTTACTGATTATACTTTTAACTTGTAAATCCCATTTGAAATTATTTTGGAGTATAATACCTAAATGTTTATGTGATTCTGAACTTTGTATGCAGACATTGCCAAACTTCAAGGGTAAAAATGTATTGTTTCCACGACAGAAATTTAACAGATCAGTTTTTCCTTCATTAAAAGTCACCTTCCAAAGTCTAGACCACGTAATAATTTTCTCTAAGTCAGAGTTCAGTATTTGTGCTCGAACATTGGGGTCAGACTACAGACTTAAACCGAGTTCTTGACAATGCAAAATGCATATACCCGTAACCTAATACTATAAATGAACATTGAGACACAGGAAAATCGCCAACAGAAACAACGATTAACAGTAATATAGCAACAACATGGTAGGCAAAGCATCAACATCAGCAATACAAACAAACAGAACAGAAAGCTATCCAGCCGAATAAACAAACAAACAAATAAAGAAATGGAAAACACCTCTTTCACTACAATTTACTTCTTCTACTACTACTGCTATTACTGTTACTATTACCATCACCACCATCGCCACCACACCATCACTACTACCACCATTACTACTACTACTACTACTACTACTACTACTTACTACTACTACTACTACTACTACTACTACTACTACTACTACTGTTACTACCTCCACCACCACCACCATCACCAATTGAATGCAAGCACTTTCTAACATTTGTAGCCCAAGTTCTTTTTACCCTTAGTATCAAGATCCTGTAACATTTAATAAGCTTTAAAAGGCAATTTCTGGTTTCCCATCCTTGTCAGTTTAAGCCAGTAAGAAATACATTTAACGTAAGAATTCAAATAAATAGGATATCTCCCCAGCTCTCCATAAACTAAATCATTAGGAGTACGAGTATCTTCATTGAAGAATATTTTCAAAGCATACAAGTGTAATTTGTCAACTATCTCATCTCGTTCAAAGGCCCATATTTCATATTCATACTGTAAAATGGACTGAACTTTTTAAATACATTAAACGAACTACAATCAAGCTTGTGCGTAAGATGCCTATGACGTATGCTCAAAACTGCTCTCTTGGACTTGTTTACAAGATCTTCGCACGCAGTTGTGAAACTTAGAGAGAGGGAACGAACGAACGAATCTTTTTTTTTTTTTTTTTTTTTGATTGAATGGTTAAGAATAAACATAGCTTCTTTACATCTTGCCATCAGAAAAGAGAAAATGCAAAACAAAATCATGAATAAACAACATTGCTAGTAAATCATAATGTAGACCAAAAACGCAAGAAAAAGTACATGAAAATACCAAGAAAACACGCGCACACACACGCGCGCGCGCACACACACTCACACACGCACGCACGCACGCAAAAACCGACACAGACACACACACAGACACACTAACAAAAGTCGACGCTAACATCAATAACCATACATATCATGTCACATCATAATAATGAAAAATCAATGACACATGAAAACATATGAAATGAGAACATCGATTTGGCGCTAGTGACAAATTATGGATTATGAGGACTAGAATAAATATTTATTACTTTGAATTACCAAACTCTGTCATCAACAGTTTATGGTAGTTTTGTTTAAAAGTGTTCAAACTACCCTTGATTGTTGAAGTAGCGAGGATCGTGTTCCACAAAGTACCACCAGAATAGGTTAGGCTTGACTTGAAAGGGTCAATGCTCGGCAAAGATAACATGAGTTTGTGTGAATGGCGTTCATCATTAGATATAAATTTATTTGTGATTAAAGAGAGAGAGAGAGAGAGAGAGAGAGAGAGACAGAGAGAGAGAGGGAGAGAGAGAGAGAGAGAGGAGAGGGAGAGAGAGAGAAAGAGAGAGAGAGAGAGAGAGAGAGAGAGAGAGAGAGAGAGAGGAGAGAGAGAGAGAGAGAGAGAGAGAGAGAGAGAGAGAGCAGATTTGTTTCTGTAAAAACGGAAACGAATGTAAGTTCTGTGCTTTTCTTTGATTGTGTGTTTCCTTCTCTTATTTGTTTCCTATGAGCTGTATCTTTTCATGATATATATGATATACCCCCCCCCCCCTATACACCAATACAACGGCGAGTAGGTGTCCTTTGTTGTAAAAAAAAGGGGGGTGGGGAGGGAGACTGGGGGTGATTGTACTAGGTAGTGACACACCTGTACAACGTTTGGCCAAAAGTGGGATGGATGGGCGTTTGCTTAATACTGGGCGTTTGCTATGGGTTTTACGGTATGTAAGGGGACATTGTTACCATATCATTCATTGTCTACAACCCTGTGAAGCAGTGCCTTACACGCTACCCAGTATCTGAACACCTTTCGATAAATGATTCCACATTCCTTGTCTGTTTGAAATGCTTCATCATGTTCACTTCAAAATACAATCAATACATTTGAGTGCTCATTTCAAGTCCCTTTTTTTGTTATAATTAAATGGATTAGGTTTTTGTTTTGTTGTTTAATGACATAAGGTGTTTTTTTATAGTGTAATAATTTAAATCAAATTCAATGAGAATCACATGTAATCATAACCATATTTGCACGCATGTAAAACTGCACACATAGACACACACAGACACACAGGTACACTCACACACACACACACACCACACACACACACACACACACACACACACACACACACATGTACACACACACACACACACACACACACACACACACACACACACACACACACGCACGCACGCACGCACGCACACACACACACGCACACACACATACGCTCACACACACACACACATATGCACACGTATGCATACACACACACACACACATACACACAGACAGACAGACACACACACACAGACACGCACACATACACACACACACAGACACACACACACACAGACACAGACACACACACACACAGAGACACACGCACACACACACATAGACACACACATTACACACACACACACACACACACACACACACACACACACACACAGAGACAGACAGACAGACAGACAGACAGACAGACAGACAGACACACACACACACACACACACACCACACACACACACACACACACACACACACACACACACACACACACACACACACACACACACACACACACACACTGTGTTTGGCACACGTATTTTGGTCATCAGATCAGATACGTTTTTGAAGATGCATTACAGATTCGACTGGTAGGCTGAAATGTAATTATTTGACTGTAGGCTGCAATGTAATTTTGCGACTGTAGGTTGCACTGTACATATTTGTAAATTCGACAGTAGGCTGCATTGTAGATTCGACTGTAGACTGCACCGTATATTCCACTGTAGGTTGCATGGTATATTCGACTGGGGTAGGCTGCATTGTATATTCGACAGTAAGCGGCACTGTGCATTCGACTGTAGGCGGCACTGTACATTCGACTGTAGGCCCCGGCACTGTACATTCGACTGTAGGCAGCAATGATATATTCGACTGTGGGCTGCACTGTAATTTGTCGACTGTAGCCTGCAATGTATAATCCGCCATGTATTTTTCGACTGTAGGCTGCATTGTAGATTCGATTGAATTCCTGTCAACACCCCCCCCCCCCCCCCCCCCCCCCCCACACCACCCCCCCCTCCCCCCCCCCCCCCCCCCCCCCCCCACCCCCCCCCCGTCCCCCCCCCGCCCCCCCCCCCCCCCCCCCCCCCCGCACCAACCCCCCACCCCCAAGCCCCCACCTCGCCCCCCCACCCCCCCCCCCGCTCTCACACACACACCCCCCCCCCCCCCCCCGTCTCTCTCTCTCTCCCTGCTCTCTCTCTCTCTCCTCTTCTTCCCCTCTCTCTTCACTCTCTCTCTCTCTCTCTCTATCTCTCTCTCTCTCTCTTCTCCTCTCTCTCTCGCACTCTCTCTCTCTCTCTCTCTCTCTCTCTCTCTCTCTCTCTCCCGCGCGCGCGCGCGCGAAAGCATGTGGTGTGCGCGTGTGTGCGTGCATACGTAAGTGTGTGTGTGCGCGCATGTGTGTTTGTGCGTGTGTGCGCGTGTCTCACAAGAGCACATCTACTTTCATCACGAACACGCACGGAGTCCAGTAAGTGAAATCTTTTCATAAAAAATAATGTAAAAATGAAACGCAAAACCAGAACAGTTAAGGGTAAAATGTAATTAGAGGGTTTTAACTTTACGGTAACGCCATCTCTGCTTTGCGTTTGCGATAAACATTTGCGTTTGTGTGAGCATGTTGCTAATTGTAGCTTTAACTTCACGGGTTCCACCCAGCCCCCTTTCGAAAAAAGGGGTTCGGGTAGGGGGGTGCTTCTTGTATTCACGCATTCACTTCATAGTAGTTGGTGTTAATTCGATCTCATTTGTTGTAACTACCTATTTCCCTAAATTATTTTATATTTATAGATTGTATCACTACTAGGAAATTTCATCTTAGGTTGGTTAGGCTATTTTTTTTTACTTCCCCAAAAAACATAATTTGCTGTAAGCGTCGCTGAGTTAACCCTAACAGGGCCCATCACTACACTGACACATATTTCGCCTCAAGTTATTGTCAGTTTCATGTCGTCTGCTGCAATGTATTGTCCTCACCTCTTTCCAAATTGTATTACTCCAAACGCTGACAATTATCTTCTCAAGTTGGAATTGTTTACAGTCGGGTCAGTTTGAGTTTTATTTTTTAGGTTAATTTGTTACTGAATTAAGTTTAACTGTTTTCATTTTATCTGTAGTAAAAAGTATAAAGCTTAATTTTGTTTTGACTCGATGTTTAGGCGCCCGTGGGTCTAGTTCTTCTGAAATGATCTATGGCAGCTCAAACGAACACTGTATGGTGATCAATTATTGATTATTAAAAAAACACAAATTGCATAATTGTCATTTTCATTACTAAAATAAAGCCTGGGTTCCATAAACATCTCCAGGGTCCAGTTTAATGGATTGTTTTGACACGAATCGAAAGCTCAAAACCAAATCTCGTTCTGAATTCAGAATTTGGATAGCCAAAGGTGACAACCAAATAGGGTTCCTCACAAAATATGCAATTTTCAGTGAAATGATGAAGGTTTCCGAAACAAGATGCAATCTGAACGAAAAGAAGAAGACTTGAATTAAAATGTTAAATGGGCGTTTACATTATAAATAATGCTTTATGTCCTCCCGGCCAAAGCCATATCGGACATTACTTTTTACTTTTAGATTTTGGAAAATAAGGGGGAGAGGGACATAGAAAAAATATTTCTATTTACTTTAGTTATATTTCATTTTTATGAATTTTTATCTTGAATAAAGGTCAAGTTTTATTTTTAGGTGCCATGGCTCGTACGAGACTACTCTATATTATAAAATTTTACTTTTGATATAAAATGTTTGAATAAAAAAAACTTTTAGCTGCACCCCTCCTGGCGAGAGACTAATGATTAAAATTTCAGGACCACTTTTCTAAAATAAGTTTAATAAAGGTTTAAAATTCAAAGTAAGGTCTAACGAGAAAAATATTTACATCTTTCTTTTATTCTTCAATAATTTATCATTTAAAAGGTTTCCACTTGATGTGGAAAACTATTTGTACAGAATAAAAAATAACTTTTAGATTTTACATTATCAAATGTTTTGATAAGAATCCAACAAGTTAGGAGAAGCGAGGGTCCCTATATTAATCAAAATTTACAAACAAAAACGACCACGGACTCTAAAAAGCACTGAAACATATTTAGGCCGAGTCCGGGCAGAAAACGTTTTATACAAAATAGAAGAATCATAGTACTGAGGGTGAAAAGCCAAAAAAATTAATAGACAGAGGCTATCCCCCTGTTCCTTAATGTTCTATTTAAGGGGGACCCTACGTTTCAAATTGTATTTCGACATTATGTACATTTTTTGTTAAAAGCATAATTTGTTGTTAAAATATCTTTATAATATATCAATGTTATAACTGGTGACTACTGACGGGGATAGTTAACGAATCCTACTTGTTTAGGTCGGAGGGAGGGAGGTAAAGGGACCCCTCCTCCCCGACCGAAACAGTGGTAGGGAGTCGCTATATACCCATGGGTACCCAACACAGAGTGCGGGGGGACCCATTGGGATAACCCTGACCATAAATTTACGTTCGCGACTACGAAAGCACCCCTCCCAGAGGTCGCGCCGCGCACCCATCTACTGGAGGGAAGGGAGTAAAATGAACTCAAACTCAAAAGAGTTTTACCTGCGCTGTGCAATACATGCCGAGCATTAAAAAGGGAATTTTTTTGGAAATGGGATTGGAGTGTAGTTAGGTGCGCGGCCCGCTGTCCTGAGGGACCCTATCCCCGTCTATTAATAATTATGTTATAAATATTACGATTAAATATTATTTTGTTATTTCAATACTTCCTTTGGTTAAAAATATGGTGGCCAAAAGATGATTGGACTGAGAGGCTCCGGCCAGCCAGACCATAGGGGCCCACCCTTCTATAGTATTTCTTTGCATTATTAATTTAGAAAAAAGTTATATTATTTGTTTTTAGTTTTTTAATTAGCGGTTCAAGTTCAGTTTATAATAGTAATACATGGATCAAATAGGTGTTCCACGTCAAGGGTTTTACCACATTCACATTCCACTTCTATATATGTACATGGATTAGATCGTGTTCTAATTCTAAAAATTAGAGATTGAAGAGATGGTTGAATTGGCAAAAACAGGCCGCCTTTTACTATTTTATGATCCCAAGAGTGGGCTGTGGCGTAGATTTCTAACTCCCTGCTCCACTCTTGGAACGCTGCTGCTTTTAATCTACTTTTAGTT
>JAGGCT020004225.1:19951-27451 GCA_017654935.2 Phymorhynchus buccinoides
CCCCATTGTAAATTTGGTTTTGAATTATTGTGCGGAATTAATTTCTTTAAATGTTCCAGTCCTCTAAAGGGAAAAAAACGGCACATGGGCTTGTTGAGCACATAGAGGCCCTATTGTCACCCTCCATCAACCCATAAACTCCATCCCTCTATGTCTGTGTTATCTCTCTTGCTCTTTAGTCACCTTTCTCTATCCCTGTCTTCTGTCCTCTCTCTCTCTCTCTCCTCTCTCCTCTCTCTCTCTCTCTCTCTTCGCTGTTGTGTTTTGTGTGTGTTTGTGTTTGCTGTGTGTGCTATTCTTAGTGTGTGTGTGTGTGGTGTGTTGTGTGTCCGCCATCTGTGTGTGGTGTGTTTTAGCCTTCACACTGGTCTCGTTTGTGCCGGGGTTCTGTCTGTGTGTCTCCTCTATGTGTGTCTCTCCTCTACATCACTCTCTCTCTCTCTCTCTCCTCTCCTCTCTCTCTACTCTATCTCTCTCTCTCTCTCTACCAATACTACGATTCTTTATGTTTGTAATGTCATTATGTTCCGTTGCAACGTAGCTATATATGTTGCCATGCTGGATAACCAACGGACAGAAATGGAAGACTAGACACTCAGCCTAAATTCTTCTCCTTGGAAAATAAAGGTTTTTTTTTTTTTTTCTAAATTCTGAATGTTTGAACTCTGATCTCTCTCTCTCTCTCTCTCCTCTCTCTCTCTCTCGTCTCTCGGCTCTCTCTCTCTCTTACTCTGCTGTGTCTGTCATAAGTTGTGATTGCTTATCCGTTCTATTCCTCGGTATTAAAGCATAACACTCATGCCATGTTTTGTCTATTACTGCTTGGTGATTTGAATGATACTCGTGGGGGGGGGGGGGACAAATGTATCGCCACAGGCAGATTGTGAGACATAGCACGCCTAAATAATACCCATGTGTCCAATTAACTCAATCATCTGTACCTTTTCCCAGCTCCAATCCCCTCATACCCCATCACCTTGACTTCCTGTATTAGTCTTGTACATTGATGATGTATGCATAAGTGCTGTGCTTATGTCTAATTTAACTTTCTGGATATCTTAGCATTTCTATGTGTGAATGCTTTGCTATTATTATTTGTTACCTACACTGTGCGCTTCAATTTTCTTTGTATGATATGTGATTCCTCGTGTCTCAAGACCTATGTGTTTAGCTCTGGAAAAAGGGCTGCAGTGTAAAAAAACAAACAATTGTATGCTTATCATGTAAACGCCTAGATTAAACTAATAAACTTTCGTTTTCATGTTCGGTTTCGTTTCGATTCGTTTTCGTTCGTTCTCTCTCTCTCTCTCTCTCTCAATTTCGTTCTCTCTCTCTCCCTCGCACCCATCTCCCTCTCTCTCATCATTCTCTCTTCTCTCTCTCTCTCAATGTCATTCACTCCTGTGCTCTCTCTCTCTCTCGCTCTGCTCTCTCTCGCAGCTGCTCAGTCTCTGTCTCTTCTCTCGCTCAGCGACAGAATGAAGCTCTCTCTCTCTATCTCTCATCATTCTCCCTCTCTCAAAAATACACCGTCTGTCTCTCGATCTCTCTCTCATCTGTTCACTCTCTGCTCTCTCTCAATCGACTATCTCTCTCTCTCTCTCACTCTCTCTATATCAGGTCAGACTGCTCTCTCTGTCATCTCTCTCTCTTCATACATTCTCTCTCTCTCATCTTCCTCTCTCTCTCTCTCTCGCTCACCTCTCTTCTTGTCCCTCTCCGTCTTTGTATCTGTCTCAATGTGTATCTTTTTTTCTGCCTCTGTCTCTGTATGTCTTGTCTCTTTATTTGTCTGTCTGTCTGTCTGTCTGTCTGTCTCCTCTCTCTAAACTCTCTCTCTCTCGCTCTCTCTCTCTCTTCTGTCTGTCTGTCTGTCTGTCTCTCTGTGTGTCTGTTTCTCTCTCTGTTTCTCTCGCTCTCTCTGTCTCTCTCTCCTCTCTCCTCTCTCTCCTCTCTCTCTTCTCTATCTCTCTCTCTCTCTCTCTCTGGTCTCGGTCATCGTATGTCTGTCTGTCTGTCTCGCTCTCTTCTCTCTCATCTCTCTCCTCTCTCTCTCTCTCTCTCTCTCTCTCCTCTCTCTTCTCTCTCCCTTCCCCACTCTGTCTTTGTATATCTTCCGTCTATCTGGGATCCAAATGGCAGTTAAAGTCACCAGTCCAACAAACAAAGTATTGATTAAACACCAACATTCTCAATAAGCTGTTAAATTCTCTTTTTTTTTTAACCCTTTTCACCGCCGAAATTAGCATTTTTAGCAACACAGTGATTTAACTACACTTGTCACTAAAGGGCATCCCATTGGGGTCTATTATCCACAGACCCTACACTCTTGTCTTGGTTTTGGGGAGTAATGATATACCTTATTTTTATATATGTCACAGAAGAATCCCCCAAATACTGCAGATGGATGTCGTTCTCTAACCAGGTAAAGTTAATGGAACATTTTGGCTGAAACATGGCTGGCGGTGAAAGGGTTAAATCAGCATTTTCCCCAGTATTAAGGCCAACAGGTGATAAGTGTCATGCGTTTGTAAAAAAAAAATAATTGCAGCGACGAAGAAAACAAGGGAAAGCGAACACAACACAGACAGCTAAGCGCATCCACACCAAAAAAACTAAAAATATTAACCAACCAACCATCAAAACTAACCAATTCGCCAGCCAGCCAAACAACCAACCAAGCAACCAACCAACCAACCCACGCACAAACTATCTGAAGGGATATCACACACAAAACGTAGCAAAAGACAAAAGAAGAACACATTAAACATCGCATAATTATACAAGGAAAGCCAACGGGCAGTAGAAAGCAGAGATGAGAGAGAGAGAGAGAGAGAGAGAGAGGAGAGAGAGAGAGAGAGGAGAGGGAGAGGGAGACAGAGAGAGAGAGAGAGAGAGAGAGAGAGAGAGAGAGAGGGAGAGAGAGATAGAGATACACAGATACATAGACAGATATATAGAGATAGACAAACAGACAGACAGAGAGACCGAGACAGACAGGCATGCGGAGAGAGAGATGAGAGAGAGAGAGAGAGAGGACTAACTGAGAGAGAGAAGAGAGAGAGGAGAGAGAGAGAGAGAGAGAGAGAGAGAATGCGAATGCGAATGCGAATGGTTTAATGAGTCAGGCCTTGGCCCATATCATGAGTTGACATTTTACATCAAGATACATTTCAATAATCGGATAAGGGGGGGGGGGGGGGGGGCACAATATAGAACGACAAGAAAACAGATCAAACATACAAATTAATCATACAAGGAACAGAGGAACAAATATCATCAGTTACACAATCTTATAGTTTTTCTCTTTTTCATTTGTCTCTAATCTGAAGGGCTTTAAAGATAAACCAACCCAACTGCCGAATCACATTTTCATTTCCAGTTGCCATCAAACGGCAAAACTCCCTCTGTTCATTAAAATGCTCTATGTTCTTTAGATGCTCGTGCCTTATATGGTCATACTGTTTACAACGAAACAAAAAGTGTAGTTCCGTTTCAAAGTCACCAGGACAAAAGGGGCAGTAATTATTAACATGCACATCAAATCTTACATACCTATTTTTTTTAATGGATTTTCAGGTTGCGAAATCTGATTAGTGCATCTCTAAAACATTTCTGCTTAAAACAATCAAGATACATTTCTGGACTTAACTCGGATTTAAAGTCTCTGTACAGTGAATAACGTTCACTGGAGTTTATCTTTGACTCCAAGTCTTGCATGTTCATGTCAATTAGTCTCTGTTTGAACACTTTACAAAACTCGTTCACATTACCCACTCCCTGAGTGAGCCACACAAAACCAAAACCAGTCCTGTTCAAAAGAAATCTAAGTTCACTCACCCAATTATTTTTACCAACTGCATCTAAATTTAATAACATTTTATACGCCTGTTTAGGTAGCCGTTTCTCGTCCATGCCTAATATCCTGAACCAAAATTTTATAGTTTTTACAAAACCATTTATAATAAGTGGATGTCTGCCAAGTTCACCATAATATATCATTTGATTAGGCGTTCTAAGGGCTACATTAAGAAACTTTTTGCACGCAAACAAATGGATTTTTTCTGTTGGGTCTTCTTTTACCAACAGACTCCATATCTCAGCAGTGTATGACAAAATGGGTTGGATCATTGTATCGAAAATTTTGAAGAAAGTTTTCCTTGTCATTTGGAGAGAGAGAGAGAGAGAGAGAGAGAGAGAGAGAGAGAGAGGAGAGAGAGAGAGAGAGAGAGAAACAGAGAGAGAGAGAGAGACAGACCAGACCCGAGAGACAGAGAGAGAGAGAGAGAGAGAGAGAGAGAGAGAGAGAGAGAGAGACCGAGAGAGAGAGAGAGAGAGAGAGAGAGAGACTAGAGACAGACAGAGAGAGACAGACAGACAGACAGACAGACAGACAAACATATACATTCAAACAAAGAGAAAAAGAGAGACAGAGACAGAGAAGAGGACTTTCACAGAACAAACACATCACCCTCTCGAAACAAATACTGTCTGGGAAACCACGAGTTCAATAAGTGCTCTGTCTCCATTTGCATCGGACGAAAGGTCAGTTTTCTAATTCATCTTGTACTGATTGGAAAAAACAACAACCTATTGTTAAATCTTCTTTCCCCCTGTGGGGATACCTGGGGGTTCTTTTGATTTAATAGTTCCCCCCACCTTCTGGAAGTTCTGTGCTTGTAACTTCCTCTAAATCTGTCACTCTCTTTGACTCTGCCTTTTCCCTTTGCTTACTGTCATCTACTATCTTTCTGCCTTGCCGGTCCATTCTCCTGCCTTTTTCTTTCTTTCAAGAAACCCTTTCGCAAAGATGTCCTCCAGCCGACGTCGGACTTGCTGGGCCTAACTATTTCATAGTTAGGCGCATAGCGGCAGCATGACGCATCTGCGCTCGTAATTGAAAACAGAAAAAAACTGTCTGAGCGATCGAAGAAGAAGAAGAAGAAGAAGAAGAAAAAAATATTGTTTTCCTAGGCTGCCTTAACAACCACAGACAGTTCTCGTTTTTTGCACACTCACTGTTTCACCTTTTCACTCACTGAGTCAATCATTCACTCACTCGCTCACTCACTCACTCACTCGCTCACTCACTCACTCACTCACTCACTCACTCGAAGCGAAAATCTGCTTAACGTCCTCCGGTCTGGAACAGACACATATGGGACATTAGTAGATATAAAAGATGGTGGGAACGATCCTGGAGGCAATGCCCGGAGGCAGTGCAACACCAGTAAAAGTCCCGAATTTTTAACAATACAGATGTATTAAATAGTATAATTACTTTGTATTCACTCACTCACTCACTCACTCACTAACTCATCCATGTAGTCTCATTCATTCACTCATCTCTTCATTCACTCGTTCACTTACTCACACATTCACACATCTATTTACTCAGTCAGTCAGTCAGTCAGTCATTCACTCATCTGTTCATTTACTCACTCACCCACTCACACATTCACTCATCTATTCATTCACTCTCTCTCTCTCTCTCTCTCTCTTACTCAATCGAATGCGCGAGACTGTTTGATTAATTGTTTGTATATTTTAATTCTGAAATGCATGTACTTTGAAATATATGATAATTAGCCCACTTTCGTTTGTAACCATCCCTCGTGACATGGACCAATGGCCTATTCATTAAAATCGTTCAGTGTGTTCAGTGTTCTCTTTTACTCACGTACAGTTTCCGGTGCTTCCTTTCGCGTAAAGGTGAGAATTAGGCCTTTGCTCGAACGGCTTTTACCATTGGTTGACATTAGCCTGTAGTAGGGGCCAACAGTAACACGAGAGCTGTACAATAGATGATTTTCTACAGTAATTCAAAATCATAGTACAGTTTAGTCTCTTGTAAAAGACTACATGACTCTCCAACGAGGGGGCCTTTGCACCGGTTCTGGTACTGCAGCCAAAGGGATGGGTTGGCCATTTTTGGGGGGGACCTCCCCCAACGATACCTGTCCTCAAATTCCTTTGGCCGAGAGAATGGACGAGACATCTCCACTATAAACGAATTCTAGCCCAGCCCGCGCGCCAGAATAGCATCTGCCCCCTCCGCTCGCTGTGTTTTGTTGGAGATTGACCTAAATGCATGAGATAGATCTAAATGCCAAATCGTTTACTTTCAAATAAACTCCATACCAACATTTTGCTGGACGTACCAGCTTGATGTGTACAATTGTTTTAAAGGAATCCGAGCAGCGGTTCATGGGATATTGTGATAGACAAAAATTCAAGGTCAAAAGTCAAAATGATCATGGTGACCGAGGTTGACAACACTTCGCATGCCATTTGATCTTCTTTTTCTTCCTCTTCTTCTTCTTCTTCGTTTTCTTCTTCTTCTTCTTTTTCTTCTTCTCATACGTCAGAGGGACACTCCAGCATCCAATATGAAGGCGGCCGTATGTTGCAGGTCCTCCAGTCTTCCGAAGAGCTTCTGGGCCACAGAGACGTGGTCTGGCCATGTCTTTTTTCCTTGCTCTTTGCTGTTGGAACAGTGGACATGACTGTAGGATGTGGTCACTTGTTTGGTTCTCAGTGCCACATGGGCACTTGTCTGATTCACCCATGCGTAGTTTGTTGAACAGGTGATCAGGATGTTTCAGACGATTGTGACCTGTCCTGAGTCTGAAAACACAGACCTGTTCTAGGCGGGTTAGCATGTAATATGGGTCTGCCCTGTTGTGTTTTGGGTGTTGTCTGGCCCATTTCTTTTGCTGTTTGGCCTTGATGATGGTTTGGGCCTCTGGGAAGATGGTGGACCTGTCGAGCTGCTCTTTTGTGGTGCTTTCCTTTGCTAGGGAGTCAGCCGTTTCGTTTCCTTGCACGTTGCTGTGTGAAGGAATCAATTGCAGAACGGCTGTGTGGTTTCTGCTGAAGGAGGCCAGAGCTGACGACAGGTCGTTCAAATCAGTGCTTTTGCCATGCTGTAGGGTCTGCAGGACAGACAAGGCGTCAGTCAGGAAAACAACGTTGTGGGAGGTGTGGGGGCTGTTCTCAACATGGGCTGCTGCAGTTTTCAAGGCCTAGACCTCTGCTTTGTAATGTGTGGAGTAGAGGCCGGTGGCAAGGCTAAGCCTTTCTTCTGTGCCATCTGGATATTGCACATATATGCCGGCACCACCATTGCGGACTGCTTCTTCTGCAGAGCCGTCTGTGTAGGCGCGCGTCCAGGTTTCTCTTGGAAAAAGAGTTTGAAGATGCTCCAGAGTGTAGGATTTCTTTTCAGGGCTGCTCTGCAGGATTCTGGAGAAAATTCCAGGGACACTGCACTGAATGAAGGGGAAGGCTCTTTCGTTCCAGGGTGGAGCAACATGACACCGGGGGATCTCTAAATTTGGGGACTGTATCTGCCAGGATATAAAATATATGGCCAAAACAAATAATTGACCATGTTCAAGGTCAAAGGTCAAGGTTAGGTCAAGAGAGTAAAAGTCACCGTAGATACCATATCACCTTAGGCTAATACACCACCATGCCCAAGCTGGGGACTCTAATTGC
>JAGGCT020004225.1:32451-42451 GCA_017654935.2 Phymorhynchus buccinoides
ACCTTGTGCTTGTTTTCCCTGGCCTTTACCGACTGGTTTTACCTGACAATCAATACCGTATTTCAAGCCGAGGAAATCTATAATACGTTCCTCTCCAGACAAGGGATAGGTGCTTATTTAGCTTTTGTGATCAACAATAAACTATTAATCATTATCTGTCTCAATTACGCATCTCCGATCTTGTCCGCCATAATCGCTGTCGAGAGATGTCTCTGCGTTTTCCACCCTTTGAAATTCCAAACCCTCCTGCGGACACGGACGATGGCAGCGCTGATACTTGTGGTTTACGTTTCAGTATACGCGCTTTCATTCGTTCTGTATCTTCGATTTCGAATCGGATGCTTATACGACCCATTCTATAAGCTTCGCGTAATGTCTCCCGTTGAAGACGACTTTGGTAAACGTTACATAGACCTAATCAACATCATGGAAGGGGTAGTCCTCGGTGTGGGTGTGACTGGAGGAACGATGGTTGTGGTCACCGTAGCAACTGTACTGACTGTTATGAAACTGGATCAGACGATTAAATGGCGTTCGGAAACGTCGTCGGCTTTTCCATCACGGGAGGTAGCTTTGACTAAAATGCTGGTTGCCAGTTCCGTTTTGTTTACCGCATGTTCCACGCCTTTCACTGTCTTCAACGTAGTGCGTCTCTTCTTCCCCGAGGTACAGTACGGGCGTCGTGATCATAATCTGTATCTCTGCTGTGCGTGGATTGGGGATGCCATTTTGCTGACCAAGCCTTCCTTCAACAGCTTTGTGTATTACGCCATGGGCACTCGCTACAGAGAATCGCTATGGACAGTTTGTGGGGCGAAGAAGTTGCCACAACGCTTTTCTTTTAAATAATTGGGTAACGGAGGTCAAGACTTATGCTTTCTGATGATGTCTGCAGTATAGTATTTGTTAATATATGTACTTTGCTTCTAGTTGTACTGTGATATTCATAATACCTGTGTAAATATTTTGGGTGTTGTTAACCATTTTGCCGCCAGCCATTTTTCAGCAAAAAAAATACCATTATGCTTAACTGGGTAGAGAAAAAAATCTTCTGCAATATTGGGAATTCCTCTGTGACATGCATAACATTAGGTCTATCCTTACCTCCTGTCATGAAGCTTAAATAAACTAATTTCTCACGCGCACGTTTTTAAAACAAACAACTGAAATAAACTCCCAACTCAGTTTTAATTAATAAATAAACAAGTAAAATAAAACAATTTTATGTCAACACATACTGTTTACACAATTGTATGAAAATAAAATACTGGCCAGATCAATAAATAAATTAGTCTTGAAACTTCATAAGCCTTATCCAGTTTCTGTTTCTGTTTCTGTCTGGATACGTCGCAGACGCTACTTCATAGTCCAGATTTACTAAAACAAACTCCTCCTTTTTTCTGTTATAAAGATTATAGCCGGGATTATCATTTCAAAGGACTTCAAAGAACGTTAGACACAATTCTCTGGCTCCCTGGCCTCCTCCCGGTGACGTAACCCTCTCCTCTGATCTCTTTTTCTTTTTACGTCAAGAAAAACTTACGTCATTTTCTTTTGACGAAATTATAAAAACTAGTCAATGTCAATTACTAATAAATAAAAGATCCCACATACTTGACAACCGCCTTCAGGAGGAAAAAAAAATTGCCAAAGTTTTTGTTTTTTTTTTCCCCCCCAAATTATATAGCAAATGAAAAGTATATGATAACAGAAATTTCAAATTTTCAAATATAAAATTTGAAAATCCATTGAATCATTTCACATAAAAGTAAGTTTGAGGACAATGGATTTCACAGTATATTAACAAAGCATATAACACACAACAAATATTTTAACACTGTTATTTTCTTCATATTGGATCCAGGAAATGGTCAACTCCTGAATTAAATAATCTAAACTATTCACACAATAAAAACTTTATCATTTTGTTCAGTCCATACGCAATTTGTGATGAATATTTTCAGCAGTTTTTTGGTTTGTTTGTTTTTCTAGCTGAAAACAGTCTACTTCGGGAAAACTGATAATCAAAGAAAGCAACACAGGATACCATTTGCCTTCTTTTTTTCTTTCTTTTAAAATTTTCTTTCTATGTTGGTGGTCACACAATTGACTTTTCAAAATTCAAGGAATCATAGTTCTTTGCCTGGCATTCACAAACTTTAGCACAACAGAATGTTCTCAGTCATCTCTCGAGAGCATATCTGCGATGGTGTTTGTCACACCCGCGATGGGTTGTACATTGAAGGAGAATTCCTGAATCATCAGGGACCATCGAAGGAGTCGGTTGTTCTTTGTCCTTGAGTTTTCCAGGAATGTTAATGGCCTGTGGTCTGTTTGAAGAACAAAGGGTTTGCCAATCATGAACCGGGAGAACTTTTCCATTCCCAACACAATTGCAAGGCACTCTTTCTCTATGGTTGAGTAACCCTTCTGAGCAGCATTCAACTTTTTGCTGGCGAAGTGCACTGGGTGGAGAAGACCGTCCTTTTCTTGCAGAAGGACAGCGCCCAAGCCTGTTGAACTGGCGTCAGTTCGTAACACAAAGTTTTTCTGCAAATCAGGCAGCACGAGAATGGGGCGTGATGTCAAGATGCCCTGGATTGCACTCAATGCATCCTGACATTCAGGAGTCCATACGATGGCTCGTCGACCATTGTCTTTGGTGAGGTCACTGAGGGGTGACGTCAACGCAGCAAAGTGTGACACATATCTCCTGTAGTATCCTAACAGTCCCAAAAAGGGATCTGACTTGCTTTTTAGTCTTAGGTACTTTGACGTTCAGAATCTTGTTGATTTTCTTTTCCTCTGGTTTCAGCAGTCATGTGCTGATCGTGTGTCCTAAGAACTCAAGTTCTTTGAATCCAAGGAAAATCTTTGAAGGTCTGGCTGTCAAGCCAAGGTTTCTGAGTTTCGACAAGATGTGTACAATATTCTGAACAAGATCTGGCCAGTTATCACATGCAATCAAAATGTCATCAAAAAAATTGACAGCACCGTTTTCATGCAGACATAACTTTCTCATCATACGTGCAAAAGCGGCAGGGGCATTTTGTAAGCCAAAGGGCATACGTGTCCACTGAAAAAGACCCAAAGGTGTTTGGAATGCAGTTTTGTGTTTGTCTTTTTCATCAACAGGTATCTGCCAGTACCCTTTTGTCAGATCAATTTTGGCAAAGTATTTGGCTGACGAGAGCTGACAAAATATTTCTTCCATATCTGGTATGGGTTCACAATCAAATTCTGTTATCTTGTTTAGGGCTCTGTAGTCAATACAAAAACGCACTGACCCATCTGGTTTTGATACCAGAACGACAGGGGAACAATATGCGGAGCTTGACTATTCAATCACACCCATCTCTTTCATCAGCTTTACTTCTTTTTCAATTATATCTTTTGTGGAGAAGGGCAATGGGTATGGCTTTAGCCTTACTGGCTTGTCATTAGTCAATTTGACTTTGTGTGTTTCGACTCCCTTTGCAGAGCCTGGTTTGTCAGTCAAAACATCAGAGAATTGACTTAACCTTCTTCTTAGATCTTCAACTCTTTGCGGGTCAAGAGAGGGGTCAATGTTTACATCTTTGTATGTTTCTCCCGTGATGGAAGGTCTAGTGGGAATGTTTGAGTCATCACCTTCAGCTTCTTTGATAACTCCCACCATTGCATGCTTAACAGTGGGCACACTTATCTGATCATGTTTAGGGGGTTTCACATTGATCTGAGACACATACTCATCAGCAATAATGTCATTCCATTTCATAGGACGAGGTTCTGACATGTCACAATTATCACTGTCAACAACAACATCCATATTGACAGAAATACAGGCATTCTCACGCTCAATGTATTGTTTCAACATGTTGATGTGAAACACTTTCTTTACACCCTGCATGTCAATTTTGTAGTCAACTTCATTCAGTTTCTCTAGAACTTGAAATGGACCTTTCCACGTGATTGACAGTTTGCTGTGTTCGTCAGAGAGAAGGACTAACACCTTTTGTCCTGGCTTGAGAGTTCTTACTCTCGCCTTTTTGTCAGCATAGTGTTTGCTAGTTTGGGCTGACTGTTGTACTTGTTTTTGCGCAATGGAACATGTCTCTGCTAATCTGTTTTTCAAGTCAAAAACATACTTGTAGATGTGTTTATCCTCATCTGAGGATTTGCCTAGCCACTCTCGGGAAAGTATCGACATAGGGCCTCAAGCGGAACGACCAAACATGAGTTCAAACGGAGAAAAGCCGGTACTGACGTTTGGCAACTCGCGATACGTGAAGAGAACGGCTGGGATAAACCTGTCCCAGTTTCGTGGTTCATCTTGGACTACCTTTTTGAGCATGTTTTTCAACGTGCCATTGAACCTTTCCACCATGCCATTTGATTGCGGATGGTACGGAGTGGTGGTAACAGACTTTATCGAAAGTAGTCTGTAGATCTCTTTCATCAAGTCAGAAACAAATTGTGTTCCACAATCTGACAGAATTTCTGTGGGACAACCCATCCGGCAGAAGACTGAAAGGAGTGCTTCAGCCACAGTCACAGTGTCAATTTTTTTCAGCGGAATTGCCTCAGGGTATCTTGTAGCGACATCAACGATCGTCAAAACGTATCTGTTTCCCGAGGACGAGGCAGGGACAAAAGGGCCAACAAGGTCAATGGCGACCCTTTTGAAGGGTTCTGAGATAATGGGCATGGGCTGGAGAGGGGCGCAAGGGACTCTTCCTTTTGGGATAGTTTTCTGACACACATCACACGACTGGCAGAATTTTGCGACGTCATTGCGGACAGTTGGCCAGTAAAAGTAAGAGAGGACTCTGTCTAGAGTTTTCCTTACTCCAAAATGACCGGACATTGGAGCATCATGTGCAACTTGAAGGACAGCAGTCCTTAAGGTTTTGGGGACAACTATTTGTTCAACTCTGGTTGATTTTTCTTGGAAACGGCGGGTCAGAATGCCGTTTTCCACAACAAAACAGTGTTGATTTTCAGAAAGCTGGACTTTGTTTTTGACGTTTTGGAAACATCTTTCAAGGGAAGGGTCTTCCTTTTGGAGTGAACCTAGTTTATCTGGGGTAATATCAAGGCCAGGAACATTTTGGACTTTTAGTGGCTTTGTTGGTTTTCCTTTTTCTTCTTCTTGTGCTCGTGTTGTCACACAAGCTTGTGGTTCACATACAATGGATCCACCTTGTCCACCATGTGTGGATTTCACTCCTGGTAAATTACCAAGAATCAAGTCTGTCACAGGTTCATCAATTACACAAGCTGTGATCTCTCCTGTGAAATATGGGGTGCTAACATGAACTTTGGCAAGGGGAAAGGATTCAATGCGTCCTCCAAAGGACCGACATTGTTGGGTTTCACCTGTGAACTGGTTTTTGTTCACCAGTGAACGTTTCACACCAGCTGTGGTGCACCCTGTATCTCGAAGTAAGGTAGCCCCATATCCGTTTATGACGCATTGTTCAATGAAAAGCCCATGTGTGTTATTTTCTGACACCAGTACATGTTGTGGGGTCTCAATGGGTACGTTTTCGGATACGTTTGTTTGTTCTGCATTTTTGGTATATGGACATTTGTCTCTCATGTGAAAACGGCATCCACACGTCCAACAGCTGGGTTCATTGCCCCGATTACCATTTCCACGGAAATTGAAATTCCAATGAGTCTGGTTTTCATCTCTTTGGTTCTGTAGATAGTTTTGATATCCCTGTTGTTCGTAGTTCCATTGTCTACCTCGACTAAATTGATTTCCATGGTTGATTTTTTGGAAACCACGGTTGTTTTGGAAACCACGGTTGTTTTGGAAACCATGGTTGTTTTGGAAACCTCGGTTGTTTCCACGACTGTATTGTAAGCCACGACCTCTTGGAGTACCAACATTGTTCTGAAATCGGTTTTCAGGATCATTTTGGTTTGCGATTGAAGCACTGACGTTAGTATCGAAAATCTGAACGTCTGTTTTCCTGGCAAACGATTTGTTTGGATGTGCATTTTTTTACTGGTCCGCGAGTTTGCACATTTCTTCTGCATTTTCAAACGTTCGTTCACAAAGGAATATTGCCAGGTCTTTAGACACGCTGTGCAAAATTTGTTCACGGAGGAAGAGGTCCTGAATATCTTCAAGCGTTTGTTTAACTTCAGACAACTGAATCCACCGATTGAAAAGGTGCTTTGAACGGATCAAATACGCAGCAAACGATTCATTTGGTTCAGGTCGGACTGAACGAAATTTCTCGCGAAATCCGTTTTCTGTGCACTGAAATTTGCAGAGCAGTTCAGACTTCAATTCCTCCCATTTCACTGTTTCTTCCGATGAGAGTGTGTGGTACAGAGACAGAGCACTGCCTCTGAAAAGAGAAGCCGCATACAATGGCCACTTGTCTCTGGGCCAACCACAGGAAGTGGCATGTGTTTCAAAACGAAAAAGAAAGGAGTCGATTTCATCTTTTTCTTCATCGAATGGGGGCAGTTTGGGAATGTAGGACGATTTTGGGTTGGGATGAGTCTGAGAATCTGCCTGATCTATTTCTAGGGTTCCCATCTCTACGTTTTTTTCATTTTCAGCTCATGTTCCATTCTTTGTTTCTCAAGTTCCAATCTGTCCTTTTCTTTTTGTGCTTCTAGCTGCAATATGTCCCTTTCTTTTTGCGCTTCTATCTGTAATTTGTCCTTCTCTTTTTCGGCTTCTAACTTTTTCTCTTCTAGTCTGTCCCTTTCTTTTTGCGCTTCTATCTGTAATTTGTCCTTCTCTTTTTGAGCTTCTAACTTTTTCTCTTCTAGTCTGTCCCTTTCTTTTTGCGCTTCTATCTGTAATTTGTCCTTCTCTTTTTCGGCTTCTAACTTTTTCTCTTCTAGTCTGTCCCTTTCTTTTTGCGCTTCTATCTGCAATTTGTCCTTCTCCTTTTGAGCTTCTAACTTTTCTACTTCTAGCTCTCTTTCTCTGGTTCTTTGAGCCCTGTCGTGACATTTATTGATATAATCGGTCATTTTTTCGTCTTTGAGGCCAAGCTTTTGGCCTTGTGCAAGGTACCGATCAAATTCATCCATCATGAAAATAGCAAGTAGACAAAGCAATATAGATCTATAAAAATACAAGTGTTTCATAAAGAAGGTCATGCAAACATAAATTCTAACAGATTGTTCAGTAAAAGTGCATTATGAATGAGAAAATACCATGTGTCAAGCATACCTTGCATAGTGTCTTAGCGATATCTTCTTGATAAAAAAATTAAATAAAAGATCCCTTTTCTTTTAGCAGACAAAACGTCCAATGAGGATTTCGCTATTTAACACATTTTCTCCAAATGAAAGCAAAAAAGTTAGGAGATTACTCAGTTAGTCTGTTATTGTCGGGGTCACCAGTGTCATGAAGCTTAATTAAACTAATTTCTCACGCGCACGTTTTTAAAACAAACAACTGAAATAAACTCCCAACTCAATTTTAATTAATAAATAAACAAGTAAAATAAAACAATTTTATGCCAACACAATACGAATTATTACAACGAGTATTTTACATCCACTCAGCATTATTTATAGTTTATAGACAATTGTATGAAAATAAAATACTGGCCAGATCAATAATTAAATTAGTCTTGAAACTTCATAATTATCATTTCAAAGGTCTTCAAAGAACGTTAGACACAATTCTCTGGCTCCCTGGCCTCCTCCGGTGACGTAACCCTCTCCTCTGATCTCTTTTTCTTTTTACGTCAAGAAAAACTTACGTCATTTCTTTTGACGAAATTATAAAAACTAGTCAATGTCAATTACTAATAAATAAAAGATCCCACATACTTCACACCTCCCAAAGTTAAGAAAACAGGGTCTTTGGATAACAGGCCCTGATTTGATGCCTTTTAGTGACATGGGTGTTAAAACTCATTGTGGTGCAAAAATGCAACTTTGTCGGTGAAAGGGTTAAAGCAGCGAGTATAGTGGTGTTGTAGGGAGAGCGCCTTTTATGAAAAGTATGTGTGAGTAACCTACTTCATTTATCTTATTTTGTAGTTTTGAAAATGATAAGCAACATAAGAATTGTTGTCGTGCGTGAATTCTTGAATTTCTTCTTCTTCTTCTTCTTTTTCTTTCTTCTTCTTCATGTTGTTATTCTTAGCTTTCTTTGCTGTTTCCTTAGACTACTTTTGCTATGTGACATGTTTCACTCATCTGGATTGGTTTTGCTTGATTTGACTCATAGTGCCTATTAGTTGGGTCATCTCCAGTAGTTCCATGAGTTGAGAGCGGAGGTCCATTTCTCAGTCGATTTGACTTCTCTAAAGGCTAAATAAAAACAATTAGCCTCCATGGCTTTCGCAAAAATGTGGGCATAACTTGTGAGAGCCCAAAATCCAAAATGGTCGCCAACGGCCATTTTGAAAATCAACTTTTTACTGGTTTGGCTTAGAGTGCTGCACAAAACATAGTTTCTATGACTTGGTAGCATGGGGAATTCATATTTGGTGTTATTTTGATGCTTTGACCTATTTATTATGTTCAAATCCAAGATGGCCACCGATTTTTAGCTCCGAACGGTCAGTTTTGCAAAGTCAGCGTAGATCCTCCATAGTAGGCTCTCATGAGAGCTCTTTTTGTCCTTAGTTGAGTTATGAACAATAGAAGTAGAAGTAAGGATGCAAAGGTCATCGCATAAGTAAAAAAAAGTTCAATGTTTGTGGTTGAAGAGAGACACATTTTCGGATTTCAAGATACTGAAGATGAAAATCCTATCCCATGATGTAATAGGTCTCTTTGCTTGCTTTGGAAAGTTAGCATGCAGCCAGTTATATGGAATCTGATACCATATTAATACACTGACATGCATTTGTCACATGAAGTTGAAGTTGAAGTTGAAGTCAATCAGCATCCAGATCGATCCATGGAAACGCTTAACAATTAACGTGGATTTGCAAGTTATACTGAATACCTCTGTATCTAATGGAACCTCTACACTTCTGAATCTATTGAATCATCAGACTCACTCCTTTCATCGTCACTTCCACTTTCCTCTGAAGAGTCACAAAGTGTGAGCTGTTGGGGCAATGGGGGTTGGGTGTAGCGCACTGCTCGGCACTTCCCATTCACCAGTTCCCAGCCATGACCAATTGGTGATGGATGGTCAATCAGGCTGTAATGAAATATATGTGATGTAGTTTGTCCTTTCCACATGGAGATTCAAGGAGTCGTCATCAGGTGGGAGGCGGATTGTACACTTATTCTTCATCTTGTGCCACTTGGAATCTCTGGCCTGCCCACAGGTAGCATGTGTACTTTCACCATAGACACTGGAGAGAACAAAGGTCTTCACATCAGCTCTAACACTGTCCTCCAAGTCAAGGCTTTCACTGACTCGTCCCAGGAGCTCTCTCGCCTCAGGATCAATGATCACCATCTCCAACACCTTCTTCTTCCCACGGCCATAGAACCCTGCGGTGTGGTCACTGCCAGTGATCACATGGAGAGGTATGATGATCTGTGAAACCTCTTCTGACAGCATGGCACGGCAGTTGATAAAGGCATGCTCGCGTTTAGTCAGTAGATCACCAGGGAGTTGTTGGGAGATATATGCTGTTTGAACATACACGTCTGTGTCCTCGCTGTCGAGTACTACTGCCCCCTTGTAGTTCCCAGTCCTGAGCGTGGCATAGGCAGAGAGCAGCATTGTATCAGCCTCTGGATGTCTGAAGATATAGTTCCCGTTTGCCACGCCAGTGCTGAGGTTGGCTGATGTTTCTCCCTCACAGTATATGACCTAACCCCCCACCCTAGCAACTTGTGTTTTCAACTGTTCCTTTACGAGCTTCTGCAGTCTGACCTTGTTTCCTGAACTGACCATGAGCTGGTTGAATTCAGCAGCTCCTGGGAACGTGTCTTCCCCTTAGGGAAAACATTTGGAATATGTGCATGTTTTGCTGCCCGTCGATGTTTAAGTGATCCTCTTTCACTGGAGGGAGCTTATGCAGAAAAATAAACACCGAAGGTGCTGATAGGACCCAGATATGCA
>JAGGCT020004225.1:47451-59009 GCA_017654935.2 Phymorhynchus buccinoides
GACAAGGGCTGTGAGTTTGCAGCACTTTCTTCCCAGTTATCAGGACAAGGGCTGTGAATTTACAGCACTTTCTTCCCATGTATCAGGACAAGTGCTGTGAATTTACAGCACTTTCTTCCCATGTATCAGGACAAGGGCTGTGAGTTTGCATACTTTTTTAACATTTATCAGGACAGGGGCTGCGAGCTTGCATCAGCATTTTCTTCCCATTTATCAGGACAGGGGCTGTGAGTTTGCAGCACTTTCTTCCCATTCATCAGGACAGGGGCTGTGAGTTTGCAATACTATATTCCCATTTATCAGGACAGGGGCTGCGAGTTTGCATCCTTTTCTTCCCATTAATCAGGAGAGTGGCTGTGAGTGTGCATCATTTTCTTCCATTAATCAGGACAAGAGCTGTGCGTTTGCGTTTTTATCTTCCAATTTATCAGGACAAGAGCTCTGAGACTGCAGTATGTTCTTCCCATTTATCAGGATAGGGGTTGTGAGATTGCAGCCCTTTCTTTCCATTTATCAGGACAGGGGCTGTGAGTTTGCAGTATATTCGTCCCATTGATCAAGACAGGGGCTGTGAATTTGCAATATATTCTTCCCATTTATCAGGACAGAGCTGTGAGTCTGCAATATTGTCTACCCTTTTTTCAAGACAGGGGCTGTGAGTTTGCAGTATATTCTTCCTTTTTATCAGTACAGGGGTTGTGAGTTTGCAGCATATTCGTCCCATTTATCAGGACATGGGCTGTGAGTTTGCAGCATATTCGTCCCATTTATCAGGACAAGTACTGTGAGTTTGCATTATTTTATTCCCATTTATCAGGACAGGGGCTGTGAGTTTGCATTATTTTATTCCCATGTATCAGGACAGGGGCTGTGAGTTTGCAGTACTTTCTTCCCATTTATCAGGACAGGGGCTGTGAGTTTGCAGCACTTTCTTCCCTTTTATCAGGACAGGGGCTGTGAGTTTGCAGTATATTCTTAATCTTACTTTTTATCAGTACAGGGGAATGTGAATATGCACTTCTTTTTCTCCTTTTACGAGGACAGGGTCTGTGACTTTGCAGCATATTATTCCCATTTATCAGGACAGGGGCTGTGAGTGTGCGTTATTTTATTCCCATTTATAGGATGGTGGCTGCGAGTTTGTGTCATTTTATCCCCATTCATAGGATGGTGGATGTGGGTTTGCAACACTCTCTTTCCAGCACACCGCTTCCCGACACTTTCTCCCTAATAGATGTTTAGTTTCAAAACGTTTCGCTCACGCACGACACACGCGTTTTAAAACTCTGATTATAAGTGTGAGTCACGGGTGGTGTGGAGGGTGTGGTGGAGGGACAAGGGAAGGGAGTAAGCTAAGCAATAATCTTCGAGTAAGCGACCCTTTCTTGCCATACGATTCTTTAACCCTTTCACCGCCAGCCATATTTCAGCCCCAAATACCATTAAACTTAAGGGGGTAGAGAGAGAGAAAAAATCTGCAGTATTGGGAATTCCTCTGTGACATGTATAACATTAGCCCTATCCTTACCTCCCAAAATTAAGAAAATAGGGTCTTTGGATAACAGGCCCTGATTTGATGCCTTTTAGTGACATGGGTGTTAAACCATTGTGGTGCATAAATGCGACATTGGCGGTGAAAGGGTTAACCTGAGTAAGATGATTGAAGCACACGGGGAATCGGTTTTATCATCTCTTCCGAAGAGTTTGTGCTTATACCACAATGTCTAACAGGGAACAATAAGGAAACTGCTGAAGCTTGGGATTGATGCAAAGACGTTTGCTTGCGAGGCAAATGGATTAACAGCAGATCCACCTAAGCCAGGGCAAAAGAGTTATAAAAAATTTTTAATTAGAAAGAAAGAGAAAACAATTAAAAAGAGCATTAGCAGACAAGTGGGCATACATAATGAGCTCCAGCTACTCCAACAGAACTTCTTCTTCTTCTTTCTGCGTTCCCAGGCCATATGGCGCATATTACGTTTCATCACAGCTTTAGTTGTTTATTTTAAAGGCTGGTTAAGTTGCCAAATTGCCGTACCATTAGTATGTTGCTGGCACCAGTGTGATTATTTTAATAATCATGCTGAAAATGCATTTGACTGGTGAATAGATTTTCCTTCACAAGATCACAGAAAGTTTCAATCCCCCACTGTTGCGCGAATGCTACCAATGCACTTCGTTTTCTATTCTGGTACAACTATGGCAGATTGCTTTGGGCATAGGCTTAAGTCCTCCCTAGTTGTAGCAGCATGGAGTAAAATGTTAATTACGTTGCGTCGTTATCAAGAAAAGAAGTATTGAATTCTTTGAATTCACGACTCGACACTTTTCTTTTAGTGCTTTGGGAATTTGCATACGATAATATTGGAATCTTCCCTTATGTAGGAGAGCATTAAAACTCTTTCTATACTAACCTGCGCTCTCGTCGCAGGGCATGCGCACAACGCCTCGTTACTAAGGTAACGGGATATCGCATGTGATTAACGTTGAATTTAGAATAAATTATATTTAAATATTTCGGTGCCTTATCGCATTGCACGGGAAGAATTGTTTGTTAGCCTAGCAAAAATGTGAACTGAGCTCATAGCGTGCCTTATGTATTCGCTTGGCTTGTTCAGTGGCAAAGCAGCGAGCGCAGTGCGAGGCAGGACTTGTTTATCCTTTCAAGAAAGAAAACAAAGACTGTTGAAATGGCGGAAAAAATTAAATACAAGGATTGCATAAAGGGCTTACCGACGGCGGTGGGAGATGCTTTGACAGAACACGGCTTTGATTCCTGGCTTGCCTTATCGAACGCAAGTAGCAAGGACATTTCTGAGTTACCCCTGAAACCGGGCCATCGTGTGGCTATACTGGCGATGTTGGCGGACTTGCAGGCAGAGAACAAAGGGCCGGTGTGGAGAGAGCATAATGCAGCAACAGCAGGGAACGAGAGAAGCACAGCAGCCACCACCCCCTCTACCATTGACAGCTTACTGCAGCAGACGCTGCCGGATGGCTCGGCAAGCAGAAAGAACAGTCAGGGAGGACGAGTTGACCTTGACCCGACGGTTTTCCTGAACATATCACGAGCAGGTGAGGAAGCGTTTCAAGTTCCGGACTTTATTGTCTTTTGTGACGAAAAGGCGTCAGAAGACATTGTTATAAGTGAGGGGGTTACTCTCCGACTGTCAAAATCCAAACCAAACCTGGACAGTGTGTCACCTGCTCAGTACTTGGCAGCAAACGGCAGAATCATGGCAAAACTTGTGGAAACGGGGCGACTGTCGGGCCAGGGCATCCTCGACTACCTAGCATACACAGCCAAGATCGGAGAAATGGCAACACGCTACACGTGGTCGTCAGTGCTGATGTACGACCACCAGTACAGGGCCAGCCAGGCAGCGTACGGTTTCAGGTGGGGCTGTGACTCCCAGCACCTGGCTATGGTGGCCCTGAGAGAGCGCTCCACCCCTACCCCACCCCACAACGCTCCAAAGAAGAACCCTCACCACCTTCCCCCCACCCGTATTCCGCCCAGGAGGAGGGGGCCCAGTGGCAGGGAGGTGTGTGTCCAGTGGAATCGCGGCCACTGCTCCTTCTCCCCGCGGTGCCAGTATGAGCACTGCTGCGCCCTGTGCTTCACGCCGGACCACCCTGCCTCTGCACATCCATCTACAGTCACAACCAACGTGGGTGGTAGCAGCTAGGACAGCGTGCAGCCAGCTTCAGAGAGTAAGGTGGGCCACAACCTGCTAGGCAGTCCCTTCCCCCCCCCAGTATCCCTTCCAATGTCAGTGGCTAGGTCGCAGTAAGGATGTGTCAAGTATTGCTAATCACCTAGAGGCTTGGAAAGCAGAGTTAAAAGAAGACCCCGATCGGGATTTTCTGCTTAAGGGCATAGCGGAAGGATTTAGAATAACAGACAAGGGCGTTCAAGTAGGGGAAACTGAAACTAGAAACCATAAATCGGCACGTGAAAATTATGTGGCAGTAGATAATCAGTTGCGTGCCCAAATAGCAGAAGGGAACTACATTGTGGCAGAGAAAACCCCCCTGATAGTTAGCCCCCTGGCAGCCATTCCCAAAGACAACAGCAGCGATAGTGTGCGTATCATTCACGATGGTAGTCGGCCATTCGGTAGCGCTATGAATGATTACTCAACATTGCATAAAGAACGTTTCCAAACCATAGCGGACGCTTGTAGCATTGCTAAAAAAGGTTACTGGTGCGCTAAACTTGACTTAAAGGCCGCATATCGCTCTGTGCCGATTCACTGTGACGACTATAAGATGACAGGGCTTAAGTGGGTTTTTAACTCCCCTTTGGCGCTAAGCTGGCCCCCCCAGTCATTTCCACCGTTTGTCTCAGGCCATAGGCCGGTGTTTGGAAAGGCGAGGTTTCAAAGGGGTAGTGGTATATATTGACGATTTTCTAGTTGTGGCTCAAACATATGACGAATGCAATGCGGCTCTTCACTGTTTAATTCAACTTGTGAGAAAGCTAGGATTTCACATTAGTTGGGACAAAGTTGTTGGCCCCACCCAGCGCATCACGTTTTTGGGCATCGACATCAACACCCAGAACTGTACTCTTCTGCTTGGGCAGGAGAAGCTGAGCAAGATAGAGGGAGAGCTTCGCGGTTTTCTCAGCGCAAAAGGGCAACCAAGAGGCAGCTGCAGCAGCTAGCAGGCTTACTGAATTGGGCTTGCCAGGGCGTCCGCGGAGGCAAATTTTTCATGCGGCGCATCCTGGATTCCATTCAGCATCTGCGGCAACAGCATCACAAGATTAGGCTTAGTAAAGAGTTTAAGAAAGACGTTAATTGGTGGCTGGCATTCATGAAATCATTTAACGGTGTAATTTACTATAATTGTGGACAAACTCATCACTTGCATGTGGACGCCTGTAACACTGCCAGTGGTGCCTTCTGGGCAGGCGATTGGTGCTACTCTGTGTTTAGCAAGGATGCCCCAGTATCCAGCAAGCTTCACATTAACTACAAAGAGGTGTGTGCGGCTGTGCAGGGTGTGCAGAGATGGGCCGAGTTCTGGCAGGACAGCACGGTCATTATACACACTGATAGCACGGTGACTAAGGCGGTGATAAATAAAGGCAGGAGTAGGCACCCTTATGTAAATAGTCTTCTGAGAAAAATGTTCTGGTTGTGCGTAAAATATAATTTAACAGTCAGGGCTATGCATGTGCCGGGTATCCTTAACACCATCCTGGACACTGTGTCTCGCTTACACGAAAACGGAAAATGTGAGCAGCTCGCAGTTTTGCTTGCAAACTGGTCGCACCCTAGTTTTAAGGGCTTGTTAAATGTAGCGGGTCACATGTCTTTACAGTCATTGCTGTTTCTATTGCTGGAAATGTGCTGTCATTTCAAGAAGAGCTAGAAAAGGAACTCGCGCATTTCAGAGGCCAAACGTTTGCACAGAACACTGTCAAGACCTATCGTACTCATTTGGTAGCCTATTTGGAATTTTGTAAGAAGATGGCTATTCCACCTGTGCCTGTGACTGAACGTGAGGTGGCACTTTTTGCTACCTACTTAGCAAGAACCCTCAAGCCTGCATCAGTGAGACAATACATTAACATTATTAGAATAATGCACTTAGAGTGTGGTCTTCCGCACCCATTTGAACAATCATGGCTTGTAAAAACTACATTGCGGGGAATAGAGAGAGAGAAAGGATGTGAGAGTGTGCGAAAAGCCCCGATTACCCCCTCTTTGTTGTTACTTATTAGAAACCAGTTAAATCTTGCTTTGCCAAATGATGCACTCTATTGGGCGGCCTGTATGGTCATGTTCCATGGATTATTGAGAAGATCCAACCTGTTTAGTGATGGGAAAGATGACAAAACTGATAAAAAGCTGTCAAGGGATTGCTTTGTTGTAGAAGGAGACCAATCTTTTCTCACAGTGCTAGTGAGGTGGTCAAAAACTAACCAGTTTAGGGAAAATGTTCACAAAATTCGACTCCCTGTGCTTGACCCCCACCCCCTGTGTCCTGTGGCGGCAGTTTTTAGCGCCTTCAGGCTAACAGGCCCTCAGCCCTCCCCCAGTTCCCCCGCCTTTCCCTTATCAGCCAGAGCGTTTGCCCGGCGCCGGCGCCTTCTTGTTGCTGGCCGTGCAGATATTTCCAGCCACAGTTTTAGACGTGGAGGTGCCACATGGGCCTTGTCGTGTTGCACAGTGGGGTGCCGGGCGAAGTGATCAAAGTGATGGGAGACTGGAAAAGCTCCGCGTATCTAGCGTACTTAGACCAGATCCCTCAGCTCACCCTGGACTACTACAGAATTAAAATGTGTACAAACCTCCATACCTCTTGGACCTAACCAAAGTTTGGGCGTTGAGAGGGTACCTGATTGTTAATCAACGTACCCCCCTTTCTTGGGTGGATAACCTGTAAAAAATTTGTGTTTGTATGAAGAGTGTTTTAATGTTAGTCTGAATAAAAGACATTTGCCGGTTTGGCAATTTCTAACGCCCAAACATGTGTTTAGGTCTTATGGTTTTATGTCCATGATACAGGAAAAACAATGTATATGATACGGCGCGCGCGCGACCGCGCTGCGCGCGATGTGTGTGTTGTGTGTGTGTGTGTGTGTGTGGGTGTGTGTTTGTGTGTGGGGTCGTTGGTATGTCTGGTCAGTAGTGAATTTCAACTGGGTACCAGTTATGCTACTTTTAAGAGAAAGATTTAAGTTGAATTTAGAATAAATTATATTTAAAGATTTCGGTGCCTTATCGCATTGCACGGGAAGAATTGTTTGTTAGCCTAGCAAAAATGTGAACTGAGCTCATAGCGTGCCTTATGTATTCGCTTGGCTTGTTCAGTGGCAAAGCAGCGAGCGCAGTGCGAGGCAGGACTTGTTTATCCTTATGGCACATCGCATGTGATTAATTGTTTGTATATTTTAATTATGAATTTGCATGTACTTTGAAATCAATGATAACTAGCCCACTTTTTTGTAACCATCCCCAGTGACATGGGCCAATGGCCTATTCATTAAAATCGTTCAGTGTGTTCAGTGTTCTCTCTTACTCACGTACAGTTTCTGGTGCTTCCTGCCAGGCCACCCCCCCCCCCAATAACCACCAAACGGACCCCCCTCGCCCCCACCACGCCGCCAAAAAAAAAAAAAACAACCCCCCCCCCCCCCCCCCCCAAAAAAAAAAAAAAAAAAAAAAAACCCAAAAGGAGGGGTTGCATTTTTGGGGGGACCTCCCCCCACGACACCTGTCCTCAAATTTGCTTTGGCCGAGAGAATGGACGAGGCATCTCCGCTATAAACGAATTCTAGCCCAGCCCGACGCGGCAGAAGAATAGCATCTGGCCCCTACTGCTCACTTGCTGTGTTTTGTTGGAGATAGATCTAAATTCCAGAGATAGATCTAAATGCCAAATCGTTTACTTTCAAAATATACTCCATACCAAACATTTTGCTGGGCTCATCAGTTTGATGTGATATATCACCCTACAAAATTGTAAGTGAATCCGTGCACCGTTTCATGTGATATTGTGATAGACAAAAATTCAAAGTCAAAATGTCAAGGTGATCATGGTGAGACAGAGGTTGGACAACACTTCGTATTGCCATCTGATCTCTCTTATTCTTCTTCTACTTCTCGTACGTCAGAGAACGGGGAACCCCATCAACCAATATGAAGGCGGCCGTATGTCGCAGGTCATCCAGGCTTCCGAAGAGCTTCTGGGCCACAGGGACGTGGTCTGGCCAGGTCTTTTTTCTTTGCTCTTTGCTGTTGGAACAGTGGACATGACTGTAGGATATGGTCGCTTGCTTGGTTCTCAGTTCCACATGGGAACTTGTCTGATTCACTGGTGTGTAGTTTGTTGAACAGGTGATGTTTCAGATGATTTTGACCTGTCCTGAGTCTGAAAACACATACCTGTTCTTGGCGGGTTAGCATGTAATATGGTTCTGCCCTGTTGTGTTTTGGGTGTTGTCTGGTCCACTTCTTTTGCTGTTTGGACTTGATGATGGTTTTGGCCTCTGGGAAGGTGGTGGTCCTGTCGAGCTGCTCTTTTGTGGTGCTTTCCTTTTGCAAGGGAATCAGCCGTTTCGTTTCCTTGCACGTTGCTGTGTGAAGGAATCAATTGCAGAACGGCTGTGTGGTTTCTGCTGAAGGAGGCCAGAGCTGACGACAGGTCGTTCAGGTCAGTGCTTTTGCCATGCTGTAGGGCCTGCAGGACAGACAGGGCGTCATTCAGGAAAACAACGTTGTGGGAGGTGTGGGGGCTGTTCGCAACATGGGCTGCTGCAGTTTTCAGTGCCTCGATCTCTGCTTTGTAATTTGTGGAGTAGAGGCCGGTGGCTAGGCCTTTCTTCTGTGCCATCTGGATACTGCACATATATGCCATCACCACCATTGCGGACTATTTCTTCTGCAGAGCCGCCTGTGTAGGCGCGCGTTCAGGTTTCTCTTGGAAAAGAGTTTGAAGATGCTCCAGAGTGTAGGATTTCTTTTCAGGGCTGCTCTGCAGGATTCTGGAGAAAATTCCAGGGACACTGCACTGAATGAAGGGGAAGGCTCTTTCGTTCCAGGGTGGAGCAACTGACACCGTGGGATCTCTTTGGGTCATGGCAAGGATGTCCGGGTGCTGTCGCTCTAGTACCCTGCTTTGGTGGAACAAAGCTCCCTCGTTTCAGTTCGCCCTTGGTTGGCTGGGACGTCGTTGTTTTCATGGTGTGGTCTTGTAGCCTTTTTCAGCTTGTCAGTCCTGAGTGAAGGAAGCTTGGTTTTCTCTGGCGGTCTCAGAGTCTGGAGACCTGTCATAGATTCACACTCCTGAATAGGCGTTGACTTCTGGCCCCTGTCATGATGTGGTGGGCTGCTTGTTCTTCACTTTGCAGACACGGTCGAAGTTGATTGGCAGTAGTGCCCCATGCTGTCATATCATATTTGGCCCCCATTTGATCTTAATCTAGTCTACCTGCTTGCCAATTTGGGACTGTATCTGCCATGATATAAAATATATGGTCAAAAAATAATTGACCATGTTCAAGGTCAAAGGTCAATGGTTAGGTCAACTGATAAGTCACCGTAGATACAATATCACCTTAGGCTAATACACCACCATGCCCAAGTTGGGGACTCTAATGCAATACGGTGAAATATAACGCCAAAGCAAGATCATCCCACGTTAACGGCTAAAGGTCAGGTCTGTGACGGATTGGTTTGGGCAATTTTGTTATTTCGAATCTGCGGTGTCCTGAATCGTTTTTGAAACAGGAAGTTGTCATTCTAAGTGTATATTTTGTGAGCTGTTGTCGTGCGTGTTTTTTTACAAATTCTAGTCAGGCTGCGGAAAGAGTTTGCCGGGGATAGGAAAACATCGAAATTTCCATCCTATGCACGTAAGTCCCAGACTCGCTACTCACTACGTCTAGCTGCCTTAGCAGGCTGGTTTTTTGGAAGGTTTATATTTTAATCACCGTAATTTATCTTTCAGCTTGTGAAGATTTTGGTCCTGTAAAGCTTGTCGTCCTGTTTTGTTGTTTATGTGTGCGGATTGGATTAGATTCACTTCTGTGGTGTGATGCCGCATCGTTCTCGATTCGGTTGTCAAGAGAGTCACATTTTTTGGGTGGAAGCATTATTGAAGTATATTTTGTTTCAGCTTTTTGCCATGGGAACGTTTGTCCAGATGTGTAGTCTTGTTGGCCGAAGCTGATTCGCATGTGGGCCTGCACTGAGTGATTGCGGTCGACCTCTCTACTTATTCGGTCCCCTGGGTGAGATCTCCTTGTTCGTCAGTGCTTCGACGAACCTATCTTGAAGAGAGATTATTTATCTTGAATTTAAAAATTATAATTTTGGGAGATAAGACAATATTAAGACTGAAAATTAGGCAAAATGGTAGTGAAAGTATGCATTAAATATAGATATTGAGATGTGAAAACTCGACAAAGTGAGTTTGAAAGTGAAAAGAAGGCGCTAAAGAAAAAATAATATAGATCTTGAGCTGATGTGGACACATCTGTTAATGATTGAGATGAAATTAAGGAAAATTAATATTAAAAAATTGAAAGTTCGAAAGATGAACGTGAATTGAGTTTCTGATAACATTAGTTGTGGAATTGGTTGTTATAGAACCACAGTGGAATTTTGTTGAAGTGGTGAGTGACAATTTGGATTTGGCATTGTATTTTTTTAAAAGTTGTCCACTTTCACTTACAAGCGTTTTATGTACCTATGTACTTGAGAATTTCTTGTGATGCGTAAGAGTTGTGAGAGCTAAAAGCAACAAGTTATTTTTTCTTTATAAACAAAGGGCTGGATTTAATCCGGTTTTCTTGTTCAGGTTGTGTGGTTGCGGTTGTGGTGAGAAAAAAAGTGATGTGTAGAACACGCGTACTAAAAGTCTTTGTTTGTTCTTTATTCATTTTATAAATATTCTAAAACCAGCTGTACACCGCCGCCTGACGAGGTCATTATGATTTTTTCCCCACATTTTACTCTTTCACTATTAACACATATCAACTCAATGAACACTAACAACACAGTGTTACTCTTTCATTATTAACACCACTCAATTGAACCCTAACAACACAGTTTACTCTTTCACTTTTAACACAATCAATCTAATGAAAACTAACACACAGTTTACTCCTGTCCTATTAACCAAATCACTCCAATGAACACTAACACACAGTTCACTATTAACACCTCACTCAATGAACACTAACACACAGTTTACTCTCACTATTAACACAAATCACTCAATGACACTACACACGGTTTAGATTTGATATGCACATTATCTTTCTTGAAAGCTCCCCATAAACATCTACGTGAATGCAATATTTTGACATGTATGCCTTGTAGTTCCCAAGAAAAGGCCAACATTAAGTTCCACAGACAGACCCACACACACAGACAGACAGACGACAGACAGCAGACCGACAGACAGACACACACACACCACACCACACTACACAACACACACACACACTACACACACACACACACGCACACCACAGAAAAAAAAACCCAACACACACATACACATACACACACTCACACACACAACATACAGACAGACAGACAGACAACACACACAACACACACACACACACACACACCCACGGAAACCGAGAAGCATGAAGAACATACTCATTTCGTGTCGTTGACACTGAGTGACAATAATGTCAAATGGAAGGAACAAACGTCTCTCTCTCTCTCTCTCTCTCTCTCTCTCTCTCTCTCTCTCTCTCTCTCTCTCCTCTCTCTCTCTCTCTTCCCTCATCTCTGAGTAATGTGTCTGTAATTAACGCACTTTAACCAATAATTTTGTTTCATGTCTGAGTTTAATTTGATTACATTTTCTTCTCTTTCTCTCTCTCCTCTCTCTCATCTCTCTCTCTTCTCTCTCTCTCTCTCTCTCTCTCTCTCCTTAAATCCTCTCCTCCTCTCTCGTCTCTCTCTCTCTCTCTCTCTCTGTCTGCACAAGAAAACAAAAATCAATCGACAAACAAGGGAACAACTAAGTGAGAGAAACCAGCCAAATATTTGAATTGTTCGATCTGAAGCGAGTCATTGTAA
>JAGGCT020004225.1:59509-84509 GCA_017654935.2 Phymorhynchus buccinoides
CCCGCCCAATGTTCTATAATATAAGCTAAGGGTTCTGCATGCAAAACATATACGGCATATTATTTTACACATTTTCCCCACTCAGCCTTTCTATGGAAGAGTTGGTCATGTATTGTGTGCTGGAGAAAACGTATGGTACTAACAATAAGTAAAAGAAACAGACGCGCAGCAGTGTTATATTTGTTCTTATATCATTGTAGATGAACTTTTGTCATCCTGACAGAGTGTCAAAAACGCATACCTGGTCTAAAACACTTATATCTACTCGTGTGCTTCTTCTTATAATTTTTCTTATTCTGCCAATGATGTCCACCTGCCATAACCGGCAATTCATGATTTTATTTTAACTTTTATATACATTACACAACCGTTTATAACCTACAGTCACACCATGACTTCCTCTCCTGTCAGTATCATGCCCAGACAGTTCATTTAAAAGCTGACTGGGTTTTTTTACAACCAAAATGGCGCGACGCCATACCAGAACCAATCATAGTCTTTTCACACCTGCACTCAGATATATACTGCCCCCCGTAATCCGGATATGCGACACTCGTGCGCGTGACTCTTCATTCAATCAACGAGATGCAAGTTTCTCCCACACCACCCCCACCCTCTGCGACTACATCCACGCACGGCTATGGTCCCCCGAGCGCCACCAATGTCACGACTTGCTGATCCACGACACAAATTAGATCTTACACACAACTGGTTTGGAGAGAATAACTGTTGCGTTTTTTCTATTGGCGCAGGACCGCTGAGTGCCCGGCTATGGCTAACGTCATTGTAACCCTGCGGTGTCTGTTTTACAAACAGCGGCCTGAAAGATCGCGCTCACCTTCCGTGAGCTTGTTTTCCCTGGCCTTTACCGACTGGTTTTACCTGACAATCAATACCGTATTTCAAGCCGAGGAAATCTATAATACGTTCCTCTCCAGACAAGGGATAGGTGATTATTTAGCTTTTGTGATCAACAATAAACTATTAATCATTATCTGTCTCAATTACGCATCTCCGATCTTGTCCGCCATAATCGCTGTCGAGAGATGTCTCTGCGTTTTCCACCCTTTGAAATTCCAAACCCTCCTGCGGACACGGACGATGGCAGCGCTGATACTTGTGGTTTACGTTTCAGTATACGCGCTTTCATTCGTTCTGTATCTTCGATTTCGAATCGGATGCTTATACGACCCATTCTATAAGCTTCGCGTAATGTCTCCCGTTGAAGACGACTTTGGTAAACGTTACATAGACCTAATCAACATCATGGAAGGGGTAGTCCTCGGTGTGGGTGTGACTGGAGGAACGATGGTTGTGGTCACCGTAGCAACTGTACTGACTGTTATGAAACTGGATCAGACGATTAAATGGCGTTCGGAAACGTCGTCGGCTTTTCCGTCACGGGAGGTAGCTTTGACTAAAATGCTGGTTGCCCAGTTCCGTTTTGTTTACCGCATGTTCCACGCCTTTCACTGTCTTCAACGTAGTGCGTCTCTTCTTCCCCGAGGTACAGTACGGGCGTCGTGATCATAATCTGTATCTCTGCTGTGCGTGGATTGGGGATGCCATTTTGCTGACCAAGCCTTCCTTCAACAGCTTTGTGTATTACGCCATGGGCACTCGCTACAGAGAATCGCTATGGACAGTTTGTGGGGCGAAGAAGTTGCCACAACGCTTTTCTTTTAAATAATTGGGTAACGGAGGTCAAGACTTATGCTTTCTGATGATGTCTGCAGTATAGTATTTGTTAATATATGTACTTTGCTTCTAGTTGTACTGTGATATTCATAATACCTGTGTAAATATTTTGGGTGTTGTTAACCATTTTGCCGCCAGCCATTTTTTCAGCAAAAAAAATACCATTATGCTTAACTGGGTAGGAGAAAAACAATCTTCTGCAATATTGGGAATTCCTCTGTGACATGCATAACATTAGGCCTATCCTTACCTCCTGTCATGAAGCTTAAATAAACTAATTTCTCACGCGCACGTTTTTAAAACAAACAACTGAAATAAACTCCCAACTCAGTTTTAATTAATAAATAAACAAGTAAAATAAAACAATTTTATGTCAACACATACTGTTTACACAATTGTATGAAAATAAAATACTGGCCAGATCAATAAATAAATTAGTCTTGAAACTTCATAAGCCTTATCCAGTTTTCTGTTTCTGTTTCCTTGTCTGGATACGTCGCAGACGCTACTTCATAGTCCAGATTATACTAAAACCAAACTACCTCCTCCTTTTTTCTGTTATAAAGATTATAGCCGGGATTATCATTTCAAAGGACTTCAAAGAACGTTAGACACAATTCTCTGGCTCCCTGGCCTCCTCCCGGTGACGTAACCCTCTCCTCTGATCTCTTTTTCTTTTTACATCAAGAAAAACTTACGTCATTTTCTTTTGACGAAATTATAAAAACTAGTCAATGTCAATTACTAATAAAATAAAGATCCCACATACTTGACAACCGCCCTTCAGGAGGAAAAAAAAATTGCCAAAGTTTTTGTTTTTTTTTGTGTTTTTTCCTAATTATATAGCAAATGAAAAGTATATGATAACAGAAATTTCAAATATTAAATTTGAAAATCCATTGAATCATTTCACATAAAGTAAGTTTGAGGACAATGGATTTCACAGTATATTAACAAAGCATATAACATACAACAAATATTTTAACACAATGTTATTTTCTTCATATTGGATCCAGGAAATGGTCAACTCCTGAATTAAATAATCTAAGCTATTCACACAATAAAAACTTTATCATTTTGTTCAGTCCATACGCAATTTGTGATGAATATTTTCAGCAGTTTTTTGCGTTGGTTTGTTTGTTTTTCTAGCTGAAAACAGTCTACTTCGGGAAAACTGATAATCAAAGAAAGCAACACAGGATACCATTTGCCTTCTTTTTTTCTTTCTTTTAAAATTTTCTTTCTATGTTGGTGGTCACACAATTGACTTTTCAAAATTCAAGGAAATCATAGTTCTTTGCCTGGCATTCACAAACTTTAGCACAACAGAATGTTCTCAGTCATCTCTCGAGAGCATATCTGCGATGGTGTTTGTCACACCCGCGATGGGTTGTACATTGAAGGAGAATTCCTGAATCATCAGGGACCATCGAAGGAGTCGGTTGTTTTTTTGTCCTTGAGTTTTCCAGGAATGTTAATGGCCTGTGGTCTGTTTGAAGAACAAAGGGTTTGCCAATCATGAACCGGGAGAACTTTTCCATTCCCAACACAATTGCAAGGCACTCTTTCTCTATGGTTGAGTAACCCTTCTGAGCAGCATTCAACTTTTTGCTGGCGAAGTGCACTGGGTGGAGAAGACCGTCCTTTTCTTGCAGAAGGACAGCGCCCAAGCCTGTTGAACTGGCGTCAGTTCGTAACACAAAGTTTTTCTGCAAATCAGGCAGCACGAGAATCGGGCATGATGTCAAGATGCCCTGGATTGCACTCAATGCATCCTGACATTCAGGAGTCCATACGATGGCTCGTCGACCATTGTCTTTGGTGAGGTCACTGAGGGGTGACGTTAACGCAGCAAAGTGTGACACATATCTCCTGTAGTATCCTAACAGTCCCAAAAAGGGATCTGACTTGCTTTTTAGTCTTAGGTACTTTGACGTTCAGAATCTTGTTGATTTTCTTTTCCTCTGGTTTCAGCAGTCATGTGCTGATCGTGTGTCCTAAGAACTCAAGTTCTTTGAATCCAAGGAAAATCTTTGAAGGTCTGGCTGTCAAGCCAAGGTTTCTGAGTTTCGACAAGATGTGTACAATATTCTGAACAAGATCTGGCCAGTTATCACATGCAATCAAAATGTCATCAAAAAAATTGACAGCACCGTTTTCATGCAGACATAACTTTCTCATCATACGTGCAAAAGCGGCAGGGGCATTTTGTAAGCCAAAGGGCATACGTGTCCACTGAAAAAGACCCAAAGGTGTTTGGAATGCAGTTTTGTGTTTGTCTTTTTCATCAACAGGTATCTGCCAGTACCCTTTTGTCAGATCAATTTTGGCAAAGTATTTGGCTGATGAGAGCTGACAAAATATTTCTTCCATATCTGGTATGGGTTCACAATCAAATTCTGTGATCTTGTTTAGGGCTCTGTAGTCAATACAAAAACGCACTGACCCATCTGGTTTTGATACCAGACGACAGGGGAACAATATGCGGAGCTTGACTGTTCAATCACACCCATCTCTTTCATCAGCTTTACTTCTTTTTCAATTATATCTTTTGTGGAGAAGGGCAATGGGTATGGCTTTAGCCTTACTGGCTTGTCATTAGTCAATTTGACTTTGTGTGTTTCGACTCCCTTTGCAGAGCCTGGTTTGTCAGTCAAAACATCAGAGAATTGACTTAACCTTCTTCTTAGATCTTCAACTCTTTGCGGGTCAAGAGAGGGGTCAATGTTTACATCTTTGTATGTTTCTCCCGTGATGGAAGGTCTAGTGGGAATGTTTGAGTCATCACCTTCAGCTTCTTTGATAACTCCCATCATTGCATGCTTGACAGTAGGCACACTTATCTGATCATGTTTAGGGGTTTTCATATTGATCTGAGACACATACTCATCAGCAATAATGTCATTCCATTTCATAGGACGAGGTTCTGACATGTCACAATTGTCACTGTCAACAACAACATCCATATTGACAGAAATACAGGCATTCTCACGCTCAATGTATTGTTTCAACATGTTGATGTGAAACACTTTCTTTACACCCTGCATGTCAGTTTTGTAGTCAACTTCATTCAGTTTCTCTAGAACTTGAAATGGACCTTTCCACGTGATTGACAGTTTGCTTTGTTCGTCAGAGAGAAGGACTAACACCTTTTGTCCTGGCTTGAGAGTTCTTACTCTCGCCCTTTTGTCAGCATAGTGTTTGCTAGTTTGGGCTGACTGTTGTACTTGTTTTTGCGCAATGGAACATGTCTCTGCTAATCTGTTTTTCAAGTCAAAAACATACTGGTAGATGTGTTTATCCTCATCTGAGGATTTGCCTAGCCACTCTCGTGAAAGTATCGACATAGGGCCTCAAGCGGAACGACCAAACATGAGTTCAAACGGAGAAAAGCCGGTACTGACGTTTGGCAACTCGCGATACGTGAAGAGAACGGCTGGGATAAACCTGTCCCAGTTTCGTGGTTCATCTTGGACTACCTTTTTGAGCATGTTTTTCAATGTGCCATTGAACCTTTCCACCATACCATTTGATTGCGGATGGTACGGAGTGGTGGTAACAGACTTTATCGAAAGTAGTCTGTAGATCTCTTTCATCAAGTCAGAAACAAATTGTGTTCCACAATCTGACAGAATTTCTGTGGGACAACCCATCCGGCAGAAGACTGAAAGGAGTGCTTCAGCCACAGTCACAGTGTCAATTTTTTTCAGCGGAATTGCCTCAGGGTATCTTGTAGCGACATCAACGATCGTCAAAACGTATCTGTTTCCCGAGGACGAGGCATGGACAAAAGGGCCAACAAGGTCAATGGCGACCCTTTTGAAGGGTTCTGAGATAATGGGCATGGGCTGGAGAGGGGCGCAAGGGACTCTTCCTTTTGGGATAGTTTTCTGACACACATCACACGACTGGCAGAATTTTGCGACGTCATTGCGGACAGTTGGCCAGTAAAAGTAAGAGAGGACTCTGTCTAGAGTTTTCCTTACTCCAAAATGACCGGACATTGGAGCATCATGTGCAACTTGAAGGACAGCAGTCCTTAAGGTTTTGGGGACAACTATTTGTTCAACTCTGGTTGATTTTTCTTGGAAACGGCGGGTCAGAATGCCGTTTTCCACAACAAAACAGTGTTGATTTTCAGAAAGCTGGACTTTGTTTTTGACGTTTTGGAAACATCTTTCAAGGGAAGAGTCTTCTTTTTGGAGTGAACCTAGTTTATCTGGGGTAATATCAAGGCCAGGAACATTTTGGACTTTTAGTGGTTTTGTTGGTTTTCCTTTTTCTTCTTTTTGTGCTCGTGTTGTCACACAAGCTTGTGGTTCACATACAATGGATCCACCTTGTCCACCATGTGTGGATTTCACTCCTGGTAAATTACCAAGAATCAAGTCTGTCACAGGTTCATCAATTACACAAGCTGTGATCTCTCCTGTGAAATATGGGGTGCTAACATGGACTTTGGCAAGGGGAAAGGATTCAATGCATCCTCCAAAGGACCGACATTGTTGGGTTTCACCTGTGAACTGGTTTTTGTTCACTAGTGAACGTTTCACACCAGCTGTGGTGCACCCTGTATCTCGAAGTAAGGTAGCCCCATATCCGTTTATGACGCATTGTTCAATGAAAAGCCCATGTGTGTTATTTTCTGACACCAGTACATGTTGTGGGGGCTCAATGGGTACGTTTTCGGATACGTTTGTTTGTTCTGCATTTTTGGTATATGGACATTTGTCTCTCATGTGAAAACGGCATCCACACGTCCAACAGCTGGGTTCATTGCCCCGATTACCATTTCCACGGAAATTGAAATTCCAATGAGTCTGGTTTTCATCTCTTTGGTTCTGTAGATAGTTTTGATATCCCTGTTGTTCGTAGTTCCATTGTTTACCTCGACTAAACTGATTTTCACGGTTGTTTTGGAAACCACGGTTGTTTTGGAAACCATGGTTGTTTTGGAAACCTCGGTTGTTTCCACGACTGTATTGTAAGCCACGACCTCTTGGAGTACCAACATTGTTCTGAAATTGGTTTTCAGGATCATTTTGGTTTGCGATTGAAGCACTGACGTTAGTATCGAAAATCTGAACGTCTGTTTTCCTGGCAAACGATTTGTTTGGATGTGCATTTTTTTACTGGTCCGCGAGTTTGCACATTTCTTCTGCATTTTCAAACGTTCGTTCACAAAGGAATATTGCTAGGTCTTTAGACACGCTGTGCAAAATTTGTTCACGGAGGAAGAGGTCCTGAATATCTTCAAACGTTTGTTTAACTTCAGACAACTGAATCCACCGATTGAAAAGGTGCTTTGAACGGATCAAATACGCAGCAAACGATTCATTTGGTTCAGGTCGGACTGAACGAAATTTCTCGCGAAACCCGTTTTCTGTGCACTGAAATTTGCAGAGCAGTTCAGACTTCAATTCCTCCCATTTCACTGTTTCTTCCGACGAGAGTGTGTGGTACAGAGACAGAGCACTGCCTCTGAAAAGAGAAGCCGCATACAATGGCCACTTGTCTCTGGGCCAACCACAGGAAGTGGCATGTGTTTCAAAACGAAAAAGAAAGGAGTCGATTTCATCTTTTTCTTCATCGAATGGGGGCAGTTTGGGAATGTAGGACGATTTTGGGTTGGGATGAGTCTGAGAATCTGCCTGATCTATTTCTAGGGTTCCTATCTCTATTTTTTTCATTTTCAGCTCATGTTCCATTCTTTGTTTCTCAAGTTCCAATCTGTCCTTTTCTTTTTGTGCTTCTAGCGGCAATATGTCCCTTTCTTTTTGCGCTTCTATCTGTAATTTGTCCTTCTCTTTTTGAGCTTCTAACTTTTTCTCCTCCAATCTGTCCCTTTCTTTTTGCGCTTCTATCTGCAATTTGTCCTTCTCTTTTTGAGCTTCTAACTTTTCTACTTCTAGCTGTCTTTCTTTGGTTCTTTGAGCCCTGTCGTGACATTTATTGATATAATCGGTCATTTTGTCGTCTTTGAGGCCAAGCTTTTGGCCTTGTGCAAGGTACTGGTCAAATTCATCCATCATGAAAATAACAAGTAGACAAAGCAATATAGATCTATAAAAACACAAGTGTTTCATAAAGAGTGTCATGCAAACATAAATTCTAACAGTAAAAGTGCATCATGAATGAGAAAATACCATGTGTTAAGCATACCTTACATAGTGTCTCAGTGATATCTTCTTGATAAAAAAAATAAAAGATCCCTTTTCTTTTAGCAGACAAAAAGTCCAATGAGGATTCCGCTATTTATCATATTTTCTCCAAATGAAAGCAAAAGAGTTAGGAGATTACTCAGTTAGTCTGTTATTGTTGGGGTCACCAGTGTCATGAAGCTTAAATACACTAATTTCTCACGCGCACGTTTTTAAAACAAACAACTGAAATAAACTCCCAACTCAGTTTTAATTAACAAATAAACAAGTAAAATAAAACAATTTTATGACAACACATACTGTTTACACAATTGTATGAAAATAAAATACTGGCCAGATCAATAAATAAATTAGTCTTGAAACTTCATAAGCCTTATCCAGTTTCTGTTTCTGTTTCTGTCTGGATACGTCGCAGACGCTACTTCATAGTCCAGATGAAATTAAGATTTACTAAAACAAACTCCTCCTTTTTTCTGTTATAAAGATTATAGCCGGGATTATCATTTCAAAGGTCTTCAAAGAACGTTAGACACAATTCTCTGGCTCCCTGGCCTCCTCCGGTGACGTAACCCTCTCCTCTGATCTCTTTTTCTTTTTACGTCAAGAAAAACTTACGTCATTTCTTTTGACGAAATTATAAAAACTAGTCAATGTCAATTACTAATAAATAAAAGATCCCACATACTTCACACCTCCCAAAGTTAAGAAAACAGGGTCTTTGGACAACAGGCCCTGATCTGATGCCTTTTGGTGACATGGGTGTTAAAACCATTGTGGTGCCAAAATGCGACTTTGTCGGTGAAAGGGTTAAAGCAGCGAGTATAGTGGTGTTGTAGGGAGAGCGCCTTTTATGAAAAGTATGTGTGAGTAACCTACTTCATTTATCTTATTTTGTAGTTTTGAAAATGATAAGCAACATAAGAATTGTTGTCGTGCGTGAATTCTTGAATTTCTTCTTCTTCTTCTTCTTTTTCTTCTTCTTCTTCATGTTGTTATTCTTAGCTTTCTTTGCTGTTTCCTTAGACTACTTTTGCTATGTGACATGTTTCACTCATCTGGATTGGTTTTGCTTGATTTGACTCATAGTGCCTATTAGTTGGGTCATCTCCAGTAGTTCCATGAGTTGAGAGCGGAGGTCCATTTCTCAGTCGATTTGACTTCTCTAAAGGCTAAATAAAAACAATTAGCCTCCATGGCTTTCGCAAAAATGTGGGCATAACTTGTGAGAGCCCAAAATCCAAAATGGTCGCCAACGGCCATTTTGAAAATCAACTTTTTACTGGTTTGGCTTAGAGTGCTGCACAAAACATAGTTTCTATGACTTGGTAGCATGGGGAATTCATATTTGGTGTTATTTTGATGCTTTGACCTATTTATTATGTTCAAATCTAAGATGGCCACCGATTTTTAGCTCCGAACGGTCAGTTTTGCAAAGTCAGCGTAGATCCTCCATAGTAGGCTCTCATGAGAGCTCTTTTTGTCCTTAGTTGAGTTATGAACAATAGAAGTAGAAGTAAGGATGCAAAGGTCATCGCAGAAGTAAAAAAAAAGTTCAATGTTTGTGGTTGAAGAGACACATTTTCGGATTTCAAGATACTGAAGATGAAAATCCTATCCCATGATGTAATAGGTCTCTTTGCTTGCTTTGGAAAGTTAGCATGCAGCCAGTTATATGGAATCTGATAACATATTAATACACTGACATGCATTTGTCACATGAAGCTGAAGTTGAAGTTGAAATCAATCAGCATCCAGATCGATCCATGGAAACGCTTAACAATTAACGTGGATTTGCAAGTTACACTGAATACCTCTGTATCTAATGGAACCTCTACACTTCTGAATCTATTGAATCATCAGACTCACTCCTTTCATCGTCACTTCCACTTTCCTCTGAAGAGTCACAAAGTGTGAGCTGTTGGGGCAATGGGGGTTGGGTGTAGCGCACTGCTCGGCACTTCCCATTCACCAGTTCCCAGCCATGACCAATTGGTGATGGATGGTCAATCAGGCTGTAATGAAATATATGTGATGTAGTTTGTCCTTTCCACATGAAGATTCAAGGAGTCGTCATCAGGTGGGAGGCGGATTGTACACTTATTCTTCATCTTGTGCCACTTGGAATCTCTGGCCTGCCCACAGGTAGCATGTGTACTTTCACCATAGACACTGGAGAGAACAAAGGTCTTCACATCAGCTCTAACACTGTCCTCCAAGTCAAGGCTTTCACTGACTCGTCCCAGGAGCTCTCTCGCCTCAGGATCAATGATCACCATCTCCAACACCTTCTTCTTCCCACGACCATAGAACCCTGCGGTGTGGTCACTGCCAGTGATCACATGGAGAGGTATGATAATCTGTGAAACCTCTTCTGACAGCATGGCACGGCAGTTGATAAAGGCATGCTTGCGTTTAATCAGTAGATCACCAGGGAGTTGTTGGGAGATATATGCTGTTTGAACATACACGTCTGTGTCCTCGCTGTCGAGTACTACTGCCCCCTTGTAGTTCCCAGTCCTGAGCGTGGCATAGGCAGAGAGCAGCATTGTATCAGCCTCTGGATGTCTGAAGATATAGTTCCCGTTTGCCACGCCAGTGCTGAGGTTGGCTGATGTTTCTCCCTCACAGTATATGACCTAACCCCCCACCCTAGCAACTTGTGTTTTCAACTGTTCCTTTACGAGCTTCTGCAGTCTGACCTTGTTTCCTGAACTGACCATGAGCTGGTTGAATTCAGCAGCTCCTGGGAACGTGTCTTCCCCTTAGGGAAAACATTTGGAATATGTGCATGTTTTGCTGCCCGTCGATGTTTAAGTGATCCTCTTTCACTGGAGGGAGCTTATGCAGAAAAATAAACACCGAAGGTGCTGATAGGACCCAGATATGCACCAACCACGTCTGCCCTATCAACACGAGAGCAGCCCTGCTCCAGCCCTGGAAGTCCGTGTGTGTTACTGGTGAGCAGGCACACATTAGGTATACAGAGGCACATAGCTACTCCCGGCTTGTGACCATCCAATACGATGCAAATGAGTCCTTGCGAAATGTTCCCATGGGTGTACCTGCACGTTTTTCATGGCTGCAGAGCCCACCGGAAAAAACCAAACACCAACTCATAAACCAGAACGCATCCAACAGCCCCCACCAAGGAGAGGCGAGGCCAGTGCATCTCCAGACAAAGAGAGAGGGAGAGAGAGAGAGAGGGAGGGAGAGAGAGAGAGAGAGAGAGAGAGAGAGAGAGAGAGATAGAGAGAGAGAGAGAAGAGAGAGAGAGAGAGAGAGAGAGATGGGGGGAGTGAGGATGAACTACCAAATGACAGAAGGAAACATAGGACGACTGAATGAATTAACGAGTGAGTGAAAGAATGCATGGATTTATCACTTTTAATGTGTGCAATTCATTAAGTAAATACTTATTTTGGACTTTTTAAGCTACACACACACGCGCGTGCGTGCACGCGCAAGTACGCTCGCACGCACGCACAGCACACACCACACACACATACGCACACGCATGTGCGCGTGTACGCACGAGCAGACAGAGAGAGAGAGAGAGAGAGAGAGAGAGGAGAGAGTAGAGAGAGAGAGAGAGAGAGAGAGAGAGAGGTGGGGAGGGGGTGGGGGGGGGGGGGTTGCAAAACCGCAAAGGTAGTTCACCAATAAGCTGGATGAAGGAAGTGAAAATAGGGTTTTACGCCCTCTTCGGCCTTTCGGCCATGTCGGGCATTTGTAAATATAAAGATGGTGGGAACAATACTGGGGGCAATACCTGGAGGCAGTGCTTAACCAGTAAAGTCCCGATCTTTTTTTTTAATACAGATATGTGTAACAGTAACCACGCCCTCGGATAAACCTCATCGGCTATGGTACTGCCATAATATTTATGGATGAAGGAAATGAGTTGTGCTGAACTTTATTTTGTATAAAGTACAAAAGTACTAAATATTTGATGCACATGAATATTAAACAATATTTTTATAAACGAAAAACGGACAGGCAAAAACCATCACTAGCAAAATGTACTTTTTTCCACAAGAATGTGTCTTTTGTTCATTTTGATTGAAGCATTATAATTATTTAAATCCGTCAATATTTTCTGATATGCACTTTTATCTTATACTGAGCATGCCATTACTGGCATTAGCCTAGCTTGTTGTTGCTTCAGTTTAGTTGCTATGTATCTTTGTTATGTAAAGACAATAAAAACGTTTAAATAAAACCGATATAGAGAGAAAGAGAGAGATGAGAGATAGAGAGAGAGAGATAGAGAGAGAGAGAGAGAGAGAAATAGAGAGAGACAGAGGAGGGTGGAGACAGACAGAGAGGAATGCATATTAACATTAACTTTACACTGGTACCAGTGTTTGCATGGACTGTCCATTTCTCATACTTGCTGTTTAAAAAATAGAACAAGAACAAAAACTACGAGATGGAGGAAAGACACAAAGAAGGGAAACAAAATACACACAAAATAGTACAGGATCTTAAAAACACACAATCACATGAAGCATATTCATAAAAAGGGAATTATGTGTGGTAGGGTGTAAAAGGAGGAGGATAGACAGGGGGAAAGGAAGGAAGGCTCGCTCTTCCCCACAATCTCAGTAACAGCAGACCACATGGGGTGGTATACGGTGTTTGATCTCTTTTATTACATCTCAGCAAAACAGCACACCTGAAAGCATATGAAATGCACAAACCCAGGTGAACAATAAGCAAAGCATGCATGAACATGTGCTATCAATCTGACCAAGTTTAGTCACAGTGACGACATGGGCCAAAGCCACCATTCCCCCCACAAACACAGGCACAGTGCTGCATCATTTGGCTAGCAGACGACAAAAGTTCACTGGCTGATTACTACGGCTCAAGCAAGAAACTACAACAGTTGTCTATAGTCGACAATTTGGAGTCCCAAACTTGTCATACAAAATAATGATCATTAACTCTAGATCAAAACAGAAAACTGACTTGCGGCAAATAGACCTAGTAGTAAGAATCAGCTGGATCAAATGTCCACATAATGTGCCGTACGCAATCTCCTCTCCCAACCACATAAACATTAGCAAATGCTGTCAAAACAACACCACACATGAAATAAAATGATTAAATTGTAGCATAAACAATGATAAATAATCATATGTACTTACAGCCCATTGTGTCTTGAAAGGCCAACAATTCAAAATGCAGATCTTCTCGCCTCCTCCTCTCTCCAGGCGCATTAGATGGGAAAGAAAGAAAATTTAAAAGCAAAAAGCTGACCGGTTGGCCGCGCGCAAAAGAAAAGAATCAAACTGGCCAATCAGTAAGTGGTTAGTGTGCGCGGTCGCGGACAGTGCAATGACCGGCAGGGTCATCTGACTGAGAATTATGCAGGGGTTTAACTACGGCACTTCTTTTGTCTCAGAAGTGCAAAACTTCACCCTATAACATATGAAACAAATAGCATGCAGGAAAGGTACAACATTAACGCCATGCATACAAACATAATTTATATAAAACGAAAACCAGGTGAGAAAGCAATATAAGTACTTGATAAACAATTGATATGTGCAAACATAATCATTTTCAAGAGTGGATCACAGAGAGAGAGAGAGTCGAGAGAGAGAGAGAGAGAGAGAGAGAGAGAGGAGAGAGAGAGAGAGAGAGAGAGAGAGAGAGAGAGAGAGACTGAGGGGGATGTAATCTAGAGGCAGGTGGGCATATTATGCATGCATACAAACCTTACTTTATTCAATACATGTGAACCACACACACACACACACACACACACAGGACCACCACACACCCACACACACACACACACACAGAAAAGAGAGAGAGGCGTGTGCGCTCTTTTATGTTATCAACGTGACTGATGGAATTGTGGTTTGTGGAGGTTGGTGTTAGAAGGGGAAGTGTGCGTAAGGGGCAAAAATGATGAGGCATCAACGTGGAGTTTCGTCATTCGCTGGATCTCTCTTTATCTGAACACATTACATTGTTTACATTATAGTGCATAAAATGGACTGGTGTAAATTTGATATTCTTGCGTTTGGGCAGACATTCAGTAACCATGACATTTCAACAAATTTTGCATTTCACAAGACGTTCCTTTTTTCTTTAACAATAAAACCAGTTTAAACTATAACAGTACTTGTACATACGTTTTTTGTATCAAGCAAAAATGGAGAGAGCGAGAGAGAGAGAGAGAGAGAGAGAGAGAGAGTTGAGAGAGAGAGAGAGAGAGAGGAGAGAGAGAGAGAGATGGAGAGAGAGCGAGAGAGAGAGATTTGGAGCGAGAGGCGAGACGAGAGAGAGAGAGAGAGAGAGAGGAGAGAGAGCGAAGGGCTGCTTAAACATCAACCATTATTAAATACTAATGGCCGTTTTAGACTAAACATTATCAGTAAAAGATTGGTTTTGCTGTTTTTTGTCCTAAGTTCAAGACAATACAAACCGGAAGCAAGCCATGCTGTAGAACTCCCAAATCATCGCACTAATATTCCTTAATCTCACAATAGTAAAATTATTGGTTTATAATATAAATCGAGTTCTTTCTACGATTTTTACTACCCCTACCCCATATTTGACACTGACTAAATAGACCCCTTCATATATAGAGGTATAACAGAGTGTAGCCCTCATTTTATTTTTGGCAAACAATTAAATTTGAAAAGTACTCTCACCAAACTTTCAGAAAATATAGTGACCAATCCCCCCCCGCCGGGGTGAGGGGGGTCTATGGACACCTGTAGGTCTAATAATCTTTGCCCCGACGCTCAGTTCAGTGTTCTCCTTAAAACATAATTGCACATCGAGATTCCAGAGTCCAATCTGTGTGATTTAGTCCATATTGCCTGAATTCCAGCAACAGCTGTATCCACACAATCATCCCTGCAGAAAGCCCAACATACATAAAGAGGAAGAGAATGCCCGGCTTACAGTATTCTGTCTCTGAATCACCACTTTTGGTATTCATTTATCAGGACTGGGGCTGTGAGCTTACAGCACTTTCTTCCCGTTTATCAGGACAGGGGCTGTGAGCTTACAGCACTTTCTTCCCATTTATCAGGACAGGGGCTGTGAGCTTACAGCACTTTCTTCCCGTTTATCAGGACAGGGGCTGTGAGCTTACAGCACTTTCTTCCCGTTTATCAGGACAGGGGCTGTGAGCTTACAGCACTTTCTTCCCGTTTATCAGGACAGGGGCTGTGAGCTTACAGCACTTTCTTCCCGTTTATCAGGACAGGGGCTGTGAGCTTACAGCACTTTCTTCCCGTTTATCAGGACAGGGGCTGTGAGTTTACAGCACTTTCTTCCCGTTTATCAGGACAGGGGCTGTGAGTTTACAGCACTTTCTTCCCATTTATCAGGACAGGGGCTGTGAGTTTACAGCACTTTCTTCCCATTTATCAGGACAGGGGCTGTGAGTTTACAGCACTTTCTTCCCGTTTATCAGGACAGGGGCTGTGAGTTTACAGCACTTTCTTCCCGTTTATCAGGACAGGGGCTGTGAGCTTACAGCACTTTCTTCCCGTTTATCAGGACAGGGGCTGTGAGCTTACAGCACTTTCTTCCCGTTTATCAGGACAGGGGCTGTGAGTTTACAGCACTTTCTTCCCATTTATCAGGACAGGGGCTGTGAGTTTGCAGCACTTTCTTCCCATTTATCAGGACAAGGGCTGTGAGTTTGCAGCACTTTCTTCCCATTTATCAGGACAAGGGCTGTGAGCTTGCATTATTTGTTTCCCATTTATCAGGACAAGGGCTGTGAGTTTGCAGCACTTTCTTCCCTTATCAGGACAGGGGCTGTGAGCTTGCAGCACTTTCTTCCCATTCATCAGGACAGGGTCTATGAGTTTGCATCAGTTTTTCTTCCCATTTATCAGGACAAGGGCTGTGAGTTTGCAATACTACATTCCCATTTATCAGGACAAGGGCTGTGAGTTTGCAGCACTTTCTTCCCATTTATCAGGACAAGGGCTGTGAATTTGCAGCACTTTCTTCCCATGTATCAGGACAAGTGCTGTGAATTTACAGCACTTTCTTCCCATGTATCAGGACAAGGGCTGTGAGTTTGCATACTTTTTTAACATTTATCAGGACAGGGGCTGCGAGCTTGCATCAGCATTTTCTTCCCATTTATCAGGACAGGGGCTGTGAGTTTGCAGCACTTTCTTCCCATTCATCAGGACAGGGGCTGTGAGTTTGCAATACTATATTCCCATTTATCAGGACAGGGGCTGCGAGTTTGCATCCTTTTCTTCCCATTAATCAGGAGAGTGGCTGTGAGTGTGCATCATTTTCTTCCATTAATCAGGACAAGAGCTGTGCGTTTGCGTTTTTATCTTCCAATTTATCAGGACAAGAGCTCTGAGACTGCAGTATGTTCTTCCCATTTATCAGGATAGGGGTTGTGAGATTGCAGCCCTTTCTTTCCATTTATCAGGACAGGGGCTGTGAGTTTGCAGTACTTTCTTCCCATTTATCAGGACAGGGGCTGTGAGTTTGCAGTATATTCTTCCCATTTATCAGGACAGAGCTGTGAGTCTGCAATATTGTCTACCCTTTTTTCAAGACAGGGGCTGTGAGTTTGCAGTATATTCTTCCTTTTTATCAGTACAGGGGTTGTGAGTTTGCAGCATATTCGTCCCATTTATCAGGACATGGGCTGTGAGTTTGCAGCATATTCGTCCCATTTATCAGGACAAGTACTGTGAGTTTGCATTATTTTATTCCCATTTATCAGGACAGGGGCTGTGAGTTTGCATTATTTTATTCCCATGTATCAGGACAGGGGCTGTGAGTTTGCAGTATCTTCTTCCCAGTTATCAGGACAGAGCTGTGAGTCTGCAATATTGTCTTACCTTTTATCAAGACAGGGGCTGTGAGTTTGCAGTATATTCTTAATCTTACTTTTTATCAGTACAGGGGAATGTGAATATGCACTTCTTTTTCTCCTTTTACGAGGACAGGGTCTGTGACTTTGCAGCATATTATTCCCATTTATCAGGACAGGGGCTGTGAGTGTGCGTTATTTTATTCCCATTTATAGGATGGTGGCTGCGAGTTTGTGTCATTTTATCCCCATTCATAGGATGGTGGATGTGGGTTTGCAACACTCTCTTTCCAGCACACCGCTTCCCGACACTTTCTCCCTAATAGATGTTTAGTTTCAAAACGTTTCGCTCACGCACGACACACGCGTTTTAAAACTCTGATTATAAGTGTGAGTCACGGGTGGTGTGGAGGGTGTGGTGGAGGGACAAGGGAAGGGAGTAAGCTAAGCAATAATCTTCGAGTAAACGACCCTTTCTTGCCATACGATTCTTTAACCCTTTCACCGCCAGCCATATTTCAGCCCCAAATACCATTAAACTTAAGGGGGTAGAGAGAGAGAAAAAATCTGCAGTATTGGGAATTCCTCTGTGACATGTATAACATTAGCCCTATCCTTACCTCCCAAAATTAAGAAAATAGGGTCTTTGGATAACAAGCCCTGATTTGATGCCTTTTAGTGCCATGGGTGTTAAACCATTGTGGTGCATAAATGCGACATTGGCGGTGAACAGGTTAACCTGAGTAAGATGATTGAAGCACACGGGGAATCGGTTTTATCATCTCTTCCGAAGAGTTTGTGCTTATACCACAATGTCTAACAGGGAACAATAAGGAAACTGCTGAAGCTTGGGATTGATGCAAAGACGTTTGCTTGCGAGGCAAATGGATTAACAGCAGATCCACCTAAGCCAGGGCAAAAGAGTTATAATTTTTTTTTTAATTAGAAAGAAAGAGAAAACAATTAAAAAGAGCATTAGCAGACAAGTGGGCATACATAATGAGCTCCAGCTACTCCAACAGACTTCTTCTTCTTCTTCTTCTTCTTCTTCTGCGTTCCCAGGCCATATGGCGCATATTACGTTTCATCACAGCTTTAGTTGTTTATTTTAAAGGCTGGTTAAGTTGCCAAATTGCCGTACCATTAGTATGTTGCTGGCACCAGTGTGATTATTTTAATAATCATGCTGAAAATGCATTTGACTGGTGAATAGATTTTCCTTCACAAGATCACAGAAAGTTTCAATCCCCCACTGTTGCGCGAATGCTACCAATGCACTTCGTTTTCTATTCTGGTACAACTATGGCAGATTGCTTTGGGCATAGGCTTAAGTCCTCCCTAGTTGTAGCAGCATGGAGTAAAATGTTAATTACGTTGCGTCGTTATCAAGAAAAGAAGTATTGAATTCTTTGAATTCACGACTCGACACTTTAACGTTGAATTTAGAATAAATTATATTTAAATATTTCGGTGCCTTATCGCATTGCACGGGAAGAATTGTTTGTTAGCCTAGCAAAAATGTGAACTGAGCTCATAGCGTGCCTTATGTATTCGCTTGGCTTGTTCAGTGGCAAAGCAGCGAGCGCAGTGCGAGGCAGGACTTGTTTATCCTTTCAAGAAAGAAAACAAAGACTGTTGAAATGGCGGAAAAAATTAAATACAAGGATTGCATAAAGGGCTTACCGACGGCGGTGGGAGATGCTTTGACAGAACACGGCTTTGATTCCTGGTTTGCCTTATCGAACGCAAGTAGCAAGGACATTTCTGAGTTACCCCTGAAATCGGGCCATCGTGTGGCTATACTGGCGATGTTGGCGGACTTGCAGGCAGAGAACAAAGGGCCGGTGTGGAGAGAGCATAATGCAGCAACAGCAGGGAACGAGAGAAGCACAGCAGCCACCACCCCCTCTACCATTGACAGCTTACTGCAGCAGACGCTCGGCAAGCGGAAATAACAGTCAGGGAGGACGAGTTGACCTTGACCCGACGGTTTTCCTGAACATATCACGAGCAGGTGAGGAGGCGTTTCAAGTTCCGGACTTTACTGTCTTTTGTGACGAAAAGGAGTCAGAAGACATTGTTATAAGTGAGGGGGTTACTCTCCGACTGTCAAAATCCAAACCAAAGCTGGACAGTGTGTCACCTGCTCAGTACCTGGCAGCAAACAGCAGAATCATGGCAAAACTTGTGGAAATGGGGTGACTGTCGGGCCAGGGCATCCTCGACTACCTAGCATACACAGCCAAGATCGGAGAAATGGCAACACGCTACACGTGGTCGTCAGTGCTGATGTACGACCACCAGTACAGGGCCAGCCAGGCAGCGTACGGTTTCAGGTGGGGCTGTGACTCCCAGCACCTGGCTATGGTGGCCCTGAGAGAGCGCTCCACCCCTACCCCACCCCACAACGCTCCAAAGAAGAACCCTCACCACCTTCCCCCCACCCGTATTCCGCCCAGGAGGAGGGGGCCCAGTGGCAGGGAGGTGTGTGTCCAGTGGAATCGCGGCCACTGCTCCTTCTCCCCGCGGTGCCAGTATGAGCACTGCTGCGCCCTGTGCTTCACGCCGGACCACCCTGCCTCTGCACATCCATCTACAGTCACAACCAACGTGGGTGGTAGCAGCTAGGACAGCGTGCAGCCAGCTTCAGAGAGTAAGGTGGGCCACAACTTGCTAGGCAGTCCCTTTCCCCCCCAGGATCCCTTCCAATGTCAGTGGCTAGGTCGCAGTAAGGATGTGTCAAGAATTGCTAATCACCTAGAGGCTTGGAAAGCAGAGTTAAAAGAAGACCCCGAACGGGATTTTCTGCTTAAGGGCATAGCGGAAGGATTTAGAATAACAGAAAAGGGCGTTCAAGTAGGGTAAACTGAAACTAGAAACCATAAATCGGCACGTGAAAATTATGTGGCAGTAGATAATCAGTTGCGTGCCCAAATAGCAGAAGGGAACTACATTGTGGCAGAGAAAACCCCCCTGATAGTTAGCCCCCTGGCAGCCATTCCCAAAGACAACAGCAGCGATAGTGTGCGTATCATTCACGATGGTAGTCGGCCATTCGGTAGCGCTATGAATGATTACTCAACATTGCATAAAGAACGTTTCCAAACCATAGCGGACGCTTGTAGCATTGCTAAAAAAGGTTACTGGTGCGCTAAACTTGACTTAAAGGCCGCATATCGCTCTGTGCCGATTCACTGTGACGACTATAAGATGACAGGGCTTAAGTGGGTTTTTAAGGGTGATAAGCAGCCAACGTATCTCTTTGACTCCAGACTCCCCTTTGGCGCTAAGCTGGCCCCCAGTCATTTCCACCGTTTGTCTCAGGCCATAGGGAGGTGTTTGAAAAGGCGAGGTTTCAAAGGGGTAGTGGTATACATTGACGATTTTCTAGTTGTAGCTCAAACATATGACGAATGCAATGCGGCTCTTCACTGTTTAATTCAACTTGTGAGAAAGCTAGGATTTCACATTAGTTGGGACAAAGTTGTTGGCCCCACCCAGCGCATCACTTTTTTGGGCATCGACATCAACACCCAGAACTGCACTCTTCTGCTTGGGCAGGAGAAGCTGAGCAAGATAGAGGGAGAGCTTCGCGAGTTCTCTCAGCGCAAAAGGGCAACCAAGAGGCAGCTGCAGCAGCTAGCAGGCTTACTGAATTGGGCTTGCCAGGGCGTCCGCGGAGGCAAATTTTTCATGCGGCGCATCCTGGATTCCATTCAGCATCTGCGGCAACAGCATCACAAGATTAGGCTTAGTAAAGAGTTTAAGAAAGACGTTAATTGGTGGCTGGCATTCATGAAATCATTTAACGGTGTAATTTACTATAATTGTGGACAAACTCATCACTTGCATGTGGACGCCTGTAACACTGCCAGTGGTGCCTTCTGGGCAGGCGATTGGTGCTACTCTGTGTTTAGCAAGGATGCCCCAGTATCCAGCAAGCTTCACATTAACTACAAAGAGGTGTGTGCGGCTGTGCAGGTTGTGCAGAGATGGGCCGAGTTCTGGCAGGACATCACGGTCATTATACACACTGATAGCACGATGACTAAGGCGGTGATAAATAAAGGCAGGAGTAGGCACCCTTATGTAAATAGTCTTCTGAGAAAAATGTTCTGGTTGTGCGTAAAATATAATTTTACAGTCAGGGCTATGCATGTGCCGGGTATCCTGAACACCATCCCGGACACTGTGTCTCGCTTACATGAAAACGGAAAATGTGAGCAGCTCGCAGTTTTGCTTGCAAACTGGTCGCACTCTAGTTTTAAGGGCTTGTTAAATGTAGCGGGTCACATGTCTTTACAGTCATTGCTGTTTCTATTGCAGGAAATGTGCTGTCATTTCAAGAAGAGCTAGAAAGGGAACTCGCGCATTTCAGAGGCCAAACGTTTGCACAGAACACTGTCAAGACCTATCGTACTCATTTGGTAGCCTATTTGGAATTTTGTAAGAAGATGGCTATTCCACCTGTGCCTGTGACTGAACGTGAGGTGGCACTTTTTGCTACCTACTTAGCAAGAACCCTCAAGCCTGCATCAGTGAGACAATACATTAACATTATTAGAATAATGCACTTAGAGTGTGGTCTTCCGCATCCATTTGAACAATCATGGCTTGTAAAAACTACATTGCGGGGAATAGAGAGAGAGAAAGGATGTGAGAGTGTGCGAAAAGCCCCGATTACCCCCTCTTTGTTGTTACTTATTAGAAACCAGTTAAATCTTGCTTTGCCAAATGATGCACTCTTTTGGGCGGCCTGTATGGTCATGTTCCATGGATTATTGAGAAGATCCAACCTGTTTAGTGATGGGAAAGATGACAAAACTGATAAAAAGCTGTCAAGGGATTGCTTTGTTGTAGAAGGAGACCAATCTTTTCTCACAGTGCTAGTGAGGTGGTCAAAAACTAACCAGTTTAGGGAAAAAGTTCACAAAATTCGACTCCCTGTGCTTGACCCCCACCCCCTGTGTCCTGTGGCGGCGGTTTTGAGCGCCTTCAGGCTAACAGGCCCTCAGCCCTCCCCCAGTTCCCCCGCATTTCCCTTATCAGCCAGAGCGTTTGCCCGGCGCCTGCGCCTTCTTGTTGCTGGCCGTGCAGATATTTCCAGCCACAGTTTTAGACGTGGGGGTGCCACATGGGCCTTGTCGTGTGGGGTGCCGGGCGAAGTGATCAAAGTGATGGGAGACTGGAAAAGCTCCGCGTATCTAGCGTACTTAGACCAGATCCCTCAGCTCACCCTGGACTACTACAGAATTAAAATGTGTACAAACCTCCCTACCTCTTGGACCTAACCAAAGTTTGGGCGTTGAGAGGGTACCTGATTGTTAATCAACGTACCCCCCCCATTCTTGGGTGGATAACCTGTAAAATATTTGTGTTTGTATGAAGTGTTTTAATGTTAGTCTGAATAAAAGACATTTGCCGGTTTGGCAATTTTTAACGCCCAAACATGTGTTTATCTCTTATGGTTTTTATGTCCATGATGTGGGAAAAAACAATGTATATGCAGCGCGCGCGCGCATGCGTGTGTGTGTGTGTGTGTGTGTGTGTGTGTGTGTGTGTGTGTGTGTGTGTGTGTGTTTGTGTGTGGGGGTGTTGGTATGTCTGGAAGTAGTGAATTTCAACTGGGTACCAGTTGTGCTGCTTTTAAGAGAAAGATTTAAGTTGAATTTAGAATAAATTATATTTAAATATTTCGGTGCCTTATCGCATTGCACGGGAAGAATTGTTTGTTAGCCTAGCAAAAATGTGAACTGAGCTCATAGCGTGCCTTATGTATTCGCTTGGCTTGTTCAGTGGCAAAGCAGCGAGCGCAGTGCGAGGCAGGACTTGTTTATCCTTATGGCACATCGCATGTGATTAATTGTTTGTATATTTTAATTCTGAAATGCATGTACTTTGAAATATATGATAATTAGCCCACTTTCTTTTGTAACCATCCCTCGTGACATGGGCCAATGGCCTATTCATTAAAATCGTTCAGTGTGTTCAGTGTTCTCTCTTACTCACGTACAGTTTCTGGTGCTTCCTTTCGCGTAAAGGTGAGAATTAGGCCTTTGCTCGAATGGCTTTTATCATTGGTTGACATTAGCCTGTAGTAGGGGCCAACAGTAACACGAGAGTTGTACAACTGATGATTTTCTACAGTAATTGAAAATCATAGTACAATTTAGCCTCTTGTAAAAGACTACATGACTCTCCAACGAGGGGGCCTTTGCACCGGTTCTGGTACTGCAGCCAAAGGGATGGGTTGGCCATTTTGGGGGGGGACCTCCCCCAACGACACCTGTCCTCAAATTGCTTTGGCCGAGAGAATGGACGAGACATCTCCACTATAAACGAATTCTAGCCCAGCCCGCGCGCCAGAATAGCATCTGCCCCCTCTGCTCACTGGGTTTTGTTGGAGATTGATCTAAATGCATGAGATAGATCTAAATGCCAAATCGTTTACTTTCAAAATAAACTCCATACCAACATTTTGCTGGACGTACCAGCTTGATGTGTACAAAGTTTTAAGGAATCCGAGCAGCGGTTCATGGGATATTGTGATAGACAAAAATTCAAAGTCAAAGGTCAAAATGATCATGGTGACCGAGGTTGACAACACTTCGCATGCCATTTGATCTTCTTCTTCTTCTTCTTCTTCTCGTACGTCAGAGGGACACCCCAGCATCCAATATGAAGGCGGCCGTATGTCGCAGGTCCTCCAGGCTTCCGAAGATCTTCTGGGCCACAGAGACGTGGTCTGGCCATATCTTTTTTCTTTGCTCTTTGCTGTTGGAACAGTGGACATGACTGTAGGATGTGGTCACTTGTTTGGTTCTCAGTGCCACATGGGCACTTGTCTGATTCACCCATGCGTAGTTTGTTGAACATGTGATGTTTCAGACGATTGTGACCTGTCCTGAGTCTGAAAACACACACCTGTTCTTGGCGGGTTAGCATGTAATATGGGTCTGCCCTGTTGTGTTGTGGGTGTTGTCTGGCCCATTTCTTTTGCTGTTTGGCCTTGATGATGGTTTGGGCCTCTGGGAAGATGGTGGACCTGTCGAGCTGCTCTTTTGTGGTGCTTTCCTTTGCAAGGGAATCAGCCGTTTCGTTTCCTTGCACGTTGCTGTGTGAAGGAATCAATTGCAGAACGGCTGTGTGGTTTCTGCTGAAGGAGGCCAGAGCTGACGACAGGTCGTTCAAATCAGTGCTTTGCCATGCTGTAGGGCCTGCAGGACAGACAAGGCGTCAGTCAGGAAAACAACGTTGTGGGAGGTGTGGGGGCTGTTCTCAACATGGGCTGCTGCAGTTTTCAAGGCCTAGACCTCTGCTTTGTTATTTGTGGAGTAGAGGCCGGTGGCAAGGCTAAGCCTTTATTCTGTGCCATCTGGATATTGCACATATATGCCGGCACCACCATTGCGGACTGCTTCTTCTGCAGAGCCGTCTGTGTAGGCGTGCGTCCAGGTTTCTCTTGGAAAAAGAGTTTGAAGATGCTCCAGAGTGTAGGCTTTCTTTTCAGGGCCGCTCTGCAGGATTCTGGAGAAAATTCCAGGGACACTGCACTGAATGAAGGGGAAGGCTCTTTCGTTCCAGGGTGGAGCAACATGACACCGGGGGATCTCTTTGGGGTCATGGTCAAGGATGTCCGGGTGCTGTCGCTCTAGTACCCTGCTTTGGTGGACAAAGCTCCCTCGTTTCAGTCGTCCCTTGGTTGGCTGGGACAGTCGTTGTTTCATGGGGTGGTCTTGTAGCCTTTTCAGCTTGGCAGTCTGAGTGAGGAGCTTGGTGTCTCTGCGGTCCTCAAGAGTCTGGAGCCCTGTCATAGATTCAAGCTCCTGAATAGGCGTTGACTTCATGGCCCCTGTCATGATGTGGGCTGCTTGATTCTGCACTTTGCAGACACGGTCGAAGTTGGACTTGGCAGTAGTGCCCCATGCTGTCATATCATATTGCCATTTGATCTTAAGCTAGTCTACCTGCTTGCCAAATTTGGGGACTGTATCTGCCAGGATATAAAATATATGGTCAAAACAAATAATTGACCATGTTCAAGGTCAAAGGTCAAGGTTAGGTCAAGTGAGTAAAAGTCACCGTAGATACCATATCACCTTAGGCTAATACACCACCATGCCCAAGTTGGGGACTCTAATTGCAAAACTGTGAAATATAACGCCAAAGCAAGAATTAAACGTTAACGGCAAAGGTCAAGGTCTGTGACGGATTGGTTTGGGCAATTTTGGTTATTTCGAATCTGCGGTGTCTGAATCGTTTTTGAAACAGGAAGTTGTCATTCTAAGTGTATATTTTGTGAGCTGTTGTCGTGCGTGTT
>JAGGCT020004225.1:89509-104493 GCA_017654935.2 Phymorhynchus buccinoides
CGCTATGGACAGTTTGCGGGGTGAAGAAGTTGCCACAACGCATTTCTTTTAAATAATTGGGTAACGGAGGTCAAGACTTATGCTTTCTGATGATGTCTGCTGTACAGTATTTGTTAATATATGTACTTTGCTTCTAGTTGTACTGTGATATTCATAATACCTGTGTAAATATTTTGGGTGTTGTTAAACTTTATCATTTTGTTCAGTCCATACGCAATTTGTGATGAATATTTTCAGCAGTTTTTTGGTTTGTTTGTTTTTCTAGCTGAAAACAGTCTACTTCGGGAAAACTGATAATCAAAGAAAGCAACACAGGATACCATTTGCCTTCTTTTTTTCTTTCTTTTAAAATTTTCTTTCTATGTTGGTGGTCACACAATTGACTTTTCAAAATTCAAGGAATCATAGTTCTTTGCCTGGCATTCACAAACTTTAGCACAACAGAATGTTCTCAGTCATCTCTCGAGAGCATATCTGCGATGGTGTTTGTCACACCCGCGATGGGTTGTACATTGAAGGAGAATTCCTGAATCATCAGGGACCATCGAAGGAGTCGGTTGTTTTTTTGTCCTTGAGTTTTCCAGGAATGTTAATGGCCTGTGGTCTGTTTGAAGAACAAAGGGTTTGCCAATCATGAACCGGGAGAACTTTTCCATTCCCAACACAATTGCAAGGCACTCTTTCTCTATGGTTGAGTAACCCTTCTGAGCAGCATTCAACTTTTTGCTGGCGAAGTGCACTGGGTGGAGAAGACCGTCCTTTTCTTGCAGAAGGACAGCGCCCAAGCCTGTTGAACTGGCGTCAGTTCGTAACACAAAGTTTTTCTGCAAATCAGGCAGCACGAGAATGGGGCGTGATGTCAAGATGCCCTGGATTGCACTCAATGCATCCTGACATTCAGGAGTCCATACGATGGCTCGTCGACCATTGTCTTTGGTGAGGTCACTGAGGGGTGACGTCAACGCAGCAAAGTGTGACACATATCTCCTGTAGTATCCTAACAGTCCCAAAAAGGGATCTGACTTGCTTTTTAGTCTTAGGTACTTTGACGTTCAGAATCTTGTTGATTTTCTTTTCCTCTGGTTTCAGCAGTCATGTGCTGATCGTGTGTCCTAAGAACTCAAGTTCTTTGAATCCAAGGAAAATCTTTGAAGGTCTGGCTGTCAAGCCAAGGTTTCTGAGTTTCGACAAGATGTGTACAATATTCTGAACAAGATCTGGCCAGTTATCTCATGCAATCAAAATGTCATAAAAAAAATGGACAGCACCGTTTTCATGCAGACATAACTTTCTCATCATACGTGCAAAAGCGGCAGGGGCATTTTGTAAGCCAAAGGGCATACGTGTCCACTGAAAAAGACCCAAAGGTGTTTGGAATGCAGTTTTGTGTTTGTCTTTTTCATCAACAGGTATCTGCCAGTACCCTTTTGTCAGATCAATTTTGGCAAAGTATTTGGCTGACGAGAGCTGACAAAATATTTCTTCCATATCTGGTATGGGTTCACAATCAAATTCTGTTATCTTGTTTAGGGCTCTGTAGTCAATACAAAAACGCACTGACCCATCTGGTTTTGATACCAGAACGACAGGGGAACAATATGCGGAGCTTGACTATTCAATCACACCCATCTCTTTCATCAGCTTTACTTCTTTTTCAATTATATCTTTTGTGGAGAAGGGCAATGGGTATGGCTTTAGCCTTACTGGCTTGTCATTAGTCAATTTGACTTTGTGTGTTTCGACTCCCTTTGCAGAGCCTGGTTTGTCTGTCAAAACATCAGAGAATTGACTTAACCTTCTTCTTAGATCTTCAACTCTTTGCGGGTCAAGAGAGGGGTCAATGTTTACATCTTTGTATGTTTCTCCCGTGATGGAAGGTCTAGTGGGAATGTTTGAGTCATCACCTTCAGCTTCTTTGATAACTCCCATCATTGCATGCTTGACAGTAGGCACACTTATCTGATCATGTTTAGGGGTTTTCATATTGATCTGAGACACATACTCATCAGCAATAATGTCATTCCATTTCATAGGACGAGGTTCTGACATGTCACAATTGTCACTGTCAACAACAACATCCATATTGACAGAAATACAGGCATTCTCACGCTCAATGTATTGTTTCAACATGTTGATGTGAAACACTTTCTTTACACCCTGCATGTCAATTTTGTAGTCAACTTCATTCAGTTTCTCTAGAACTTGAAATGGACCTTTCCACGTGATTGACAGTTTGCTTTGTTCGTCAGAGAGAAGGACTAACACCTTTTGTCCTGGCTTGAGAGTTCTTACTCTCGCCCTTTTGTCAGCATAGTGTTTGCTAGTTTGGGCTGACTGTTGTACTTGTTTTTGCGCAATGGAACATGTCTCTGCTAATCTGTTTTTCAAGTCAAACACATACTGGTAGATGTGTTTATCCTCATCTGAAGATTTACCTAGCCACTCTCGTGAAAGTATCAACATAGGGCCTCGAGCGGAACGACCAAAAATGAGTTCAAAAGGAGAAAAGCCAGTACTGACGTTTGGCAAATCACGATACGCGAAGAGAACGGCTGGGATAAACCTGTCCCAGTTCCGTGGTTCATCTTGCACTACCTTTTTGAGCATGTTTTTCAACGTGCCATTGAACCTTTCCACCATACCATTTGATTGCGGATGGTACGGAGTGGTGGTAACAGACTTTATCGAAAGTAGTCTGTAGATCTCTTTCATCAAATCAGAAACAAATTGTGTCCCACAATCTGACAGAATTTCTGTGGGACAACCCATCCGGCAAAAGACTGAAAGGAGTGCTTCAGCCACAGTCACAGTGTCAATTTTCTTCAGCGGAATTGCCTCAGGGTATCTTGTAGCGACATCAACGATCGTCAAAACGTATCTGTTTCCCGAGGACGAGGCATGGACAAAAGGGCCAACAAGGTCAATGGCGACCCTTTTGAAGTGTTCAGAGATAATGGGCATGGGCTGGAGAGGGGCGCAAGGGACTCTTCCTTTTGGGATAGTTTTCTGACACACATCACACGACTGGCAGAATTTTGCGACGTCATTGTGGACAGTTGGCCAGTAAAAGTAAGAGAGGACTCTGTCTAGAGTTTTCCTTACTCCGAAATGACCGGACATTGGAGCATCATGTGCAACTTGAAGGACAGCAGTCCTTAAGGTTTTGGGGACAACTATTTGTTCAACTCTGGTTGATTTTTCTTGGAAACGGCGGGTCAGAATGCCGTTTTCCACAACAAAACAGTGTTGATTTTCAGAAAGCTGGACTTTGTTTTTGACGTTTTGGAAACATCTTTCAAGGGAAGGGTCTTCCTTTTGGAGTGAACCTAGTTTATCTGGGGTAATATCAAGGCCAGGAACATTTTGGACTTTTAGTGGTTTTGTTGGTTTTCCTTTTTCTTCTTCTTATGCTCGTGTTGTCACACAAGCTTGTGGTTCACATACAATGGATCCACCTTGTCCACCATGTGTGGATTTCACTCCTGGTAAATTACCAAGAATCAAGTCTGTCACAGGTTCATCAATTACACAAGCTGTGATCTCTCCTGTGAAATATGGGGTGCTAACATGGACTTTGGCAAGGGGAAAGGATTCAATGCATCCTCCAAAGGACCGACATTGTTGGGTTTCACCTGTGAACTGGTTTTTGTTCACTAGTGAACGTTTCACACCAGCTGTGGTGCACCCTGTATCTCGAAGTAAGGTAGCCCCATATCCGTTTATGACGGATTGTTCGATGAAAAGTCCATGTGTGTTATTTTCTGACACCAGTACATGTTGTGGGGGCTCAATTGGTACGTTTTCGGATACGTTTGTTTGTTCTGCATTTTTGGTATATGGACATTTGTCTCTCATGTGAAAACGGCATCCACACGTCCAACAGCTGGGTTCATTGTCCCGATTACCATTTCCACGGAAATTGAAATTCCAATGAGTCTGGTTTTCATCTCTTTGGTTCTGTAGATAGTTTTGATATCCCTGTTGTTCGTAGTTCCATTGTTTACCTCGACTAAACTGATTTTCACGGTTGTTTTGGAAACCACGGTTGTTTTGGAAACCATGGTTGTTTTGGAAACCTCGGTTGTTTCCACGACTGTATTGTAAGCCACGACCTCTTGGAGTACCAACATTGTTCTGAAATTGGTTTTCAGGATCATTTTGGTTTGCGATTGAAGCACTGACGTTAGTGTCGAAAATCTGAACGTCTGTTTTCCTGGCAAACGATTTGTTTGGATGTGCATTTTTTTACTGGTCCGCGAGTTTGCACATTTCTTCTGAATTTTCAAACGTTCGTTCACGAAGGAATATTGCCAGGTCTTTAGACACGCTGTGCACAATTTGTTCATGGAGGAAGAGGTCCTGAACATCTTCAAGCGTTTGTTTAGCTTCAGACAACTGAATCCACCGATTGAAAAGGTGCTTTGAACGGATCAAATACGCAGCAAACGATTCATTTGGTTCAGGTCGGACTGAACGAAATTTCTCGCGAAACCCGTTTTCTGTGCACTGAAATTTGCAGAGCAGTTCAGACTTCAATTCCTCCCATTTCACCGTTTCTTCCGATGAGAGTGTGTGGTACAGAGACAGAGCACTGCCTCTGAAAAGAGAAGCCGCATACAATGGCCACTTGTCCCTGGGCCAACCACAGGGAGGACCTTGGCCCATCGTGGGGTATTGTGTTTCAAAACGAAAAAGAAAGGAGTCGATTTCATCTTTTTCTTCATCGAATGGGGGCAGTTCAGGTGTTTTCGTTTGGGAATGTAGTTTGGGAGATTGTAGGACGATTTGTGGGTTCGGATCGAGTCGAGAGAATCTGCATGCTCTCATCGCGTGATGGCCTGCCTGATCTATTTCTAGGGTTCCCATCTCTAGTTTTTTCATTTTTAGCTCATGTTCCATTCTTTGTTTCTCAAGTTCCAATCTGTCCTTTTCTTTTTGTTCTTCTAGCTGCAATATGTCCCTTTCTTTTTGCGCTTCTATCTGTAATTTGTCCTTCTCTTTTTGAGCTTCTAACTTTTTCTCCTCCAATCTGTCCCTTTCTTTTTGCGCTTCTATCTGCAATATGTCCTTCTCTTTTTGAGCTTCTAACTTTTCTACTTCTAGCTCTCTTTATCTGGTTCTTTGAGCCCTGTCGTGACATTTATTGATATAATCGGTCATTTTGTCATCTTTGAGGCCAAGCTTTTGGCCTTGTGCAAGGTACCGGTCAAATTCATCCATCATGAAAATAACAAGTAGACAAAGCAATATAGATCTATAAAAACACAAGTGTTTCATAAAGAGTGTCATGCAAACATAAATTCTAACAGTAAAAGTGCATCATGAATGAGAAAATACCATGTGTTAAGCATACCTTACATAGTGTCTCAGTGATATCTCCTTGTTAAAAAAAAAAAAAAAGATCACCTTTTCTTTTATAGAGCAAGGGATTTTTTAACAACTAAAAAGTCCAAGATGAGGATTCCGATTCTATTTATCTCTCATATTTTTCTCCTTCTTTCATATTGTCACGCAAAAGAAGTTAGGAGATTTTACTCTCTCAGTCTTCAGTTCTGTTTGTTATTGTCGGGTGTCATCTAGTTATTTTCGATGTTTCTATGCATGCTTACAATTACATTTCTACATTTCTTCTATTTACCTCACAGCACGATGAAACCGTTTTTTTTAAAAAACAACCTGGAAATAAACCCCCCCCCAACTCAATTCTTAATTAATAGAATAAAACAAGTTACAAGTAAAATAAAACAATTTATGGATGCCAAACACATATACCGTTTATACAATTGTAATGAAAATAATAAGATAATGGCCAGATACAATAGAATAAAAATTAGTCTTGAAACTTACTTCATAAGCCTTATGTCCTAGTCAGTTTCTGTTTCTGTTTCTGTCTGGATACATTTTGATCGTTTTATTTTGTTCCGCTAGTTATCTATTTTTGCTTTATCTTTATGTTTTTTTTTCTATGTTTTCCTAGATTATCGCGAAATTCTTTAAGAATTGTCCCTAAACAAACTCCTTCCTTTTTTTCTGTGTTAATAAAGATTTATTTAGCCTTGTGGGACTTTATCTATTTTTTCATCTCCTCCTCTATTTTTCAAAGTGTTTTTCAATACCAGTAACTGTTGGTCACAATTCTCGTGGGCACTCCCTAGGCCATCGCTCATCCGGTGAATCGTCAAACAAAACCCTCAGTCTCGTCATATCCTCTGATCTCTTTTTCTTTTTACGTCAAGAAAAACTTACGTCATTTTCTTTTGACGAAATTATAAAAACTAGTCAAATGGTCAAACTTAACGTACTAAAGAAAAGATCCCACATACTTCAAAGAAGGAAAACCTCCCAAAGTTAAGAAAAACAGGGTCTTTGGACAACGGGGAGGTCCTGATCTTGATGCCATTTTGGTGACAATGGGGTGTTAAAAACCTTGTTGTCGCCAAAAATGGCAACTCTTCTGTTATCTACCGGCGAATTTGAAAGGGTTAAGCAGCATGGGAGTCATAGTGCCAAAAACACTGGTGTTGTTAGGGGAAGAGCGGGCCCTCCTTATCCTATAATTAAGCAACGTTATAGATGTGAGTAGGTAAAACCTCCTTCATTATCTCTTGTTTGTGTAAGTTTTGTGAAAATGCTAAGCAAACATAAGGAAGATTTGTTGTCCGGTTCGGTGAATATTGGTCTATCTTTGAATTTTCTTTCTTACTTTCTTCTTCTATTCTTTTTCTTTCGTTCTTCCTTGCATTGTTTGTTAGTCTTTAGCTTTCTTTTGCTGTTTATTCTCTTTAGATACTACTTATTGCTTATGTGACATGTTTTCACTTCGATTATGGATTGGTTTTTAGCTTTGATTTGGACATCATATTATTAGTGCCATTATATGTTGTGTGTCAATCTCTTAGTTAGTTTCCGGGTGAGGGTTGAGAGCGGGGGGTGGAAGTCCAATTTCCTCCAGCGAGGTCGATTTGACTTCTCTAAATGCTCACATAATGATAAATACATATTAGCCTCCATTGGGGCTGTGTGCAAAAATGGGTGGCAAAATGGTGTGTGGTGGAGCATTAACTTTGAGTAGCCCAAATCAAAATGTCGCACCAACACTACGCGGCCATTTTTGAAAATCAACCTTTTTACTGGTTTGGCTTAGAGTGCTGCCCGAAAAACAATAGTGGTTCCTATGACTTGGTAGCATGGGGAATTCAGTATTTTGGATGCTTGATTTGTGATTGCTTTGACCTATATACTACTTATGTCTCAACATAATCCCAAGATGGCCACCCGATTTTTAGACTCCCGAACGGTCAGTTTTAGCAAACGTCAGCCGTCAGATTCCTCCATGGGTAGGACTCTCAATGAGGAGCCTGTCCTTCTTTTTGTCCCTTTCATCTCGACCAAGTTTGATGAGTTTATGACCAATAGAAAGTAGGAAGTAAGGATGCAAAGGGTCATCGCCAATGAAGTAAAAAAAAAAAAAAGTTCAATGATTTTTGTGTGAGTTGAAGAGATAACAACTTATTCGCTTCCGCCCGGCGATTCTTAAGATAACTTAAGATGAAAATCCTATCACCATGAGTGTACTAGTCTCTCTCTCTTTGCTTGCTTTGGAAACAGTTTAGCATGCAGCCACATTGTATAATTGGAATCTGATACCATAGATTTAAATACATACTGACATGCATTTGTCAAAAAACAATCTCTAGTGAAGTTGAATTGAAGTCCATCATCATCCAGTTCAATAAATCCTGGAAAAACGCTTAACACAAACTTACCGTGGTGACTTTTGCAAGTTATACTGAATACCTCTGTAATCATAATGAACCCTCTACTTACAACTTTCTGAAAAATCTATTTGAATCATCCGAACTCAGCTCCTTTCAACATCGTCACTTCCACTTTCCTCTGAAGAGTCAACTAAAGTGTGAGCTGTTGGGAGCAATGGGGGTTGGTGTGGGTAGCGCACTGATCGGCACTTTCCCATTCACCATTTCCCAGCCAGGGCCAATTTGTGATGGATGTGTCAAACATGTTGTAATGAAGTTGGCAATATTTGATGTAATTTGTCCTTTTCCACAATTGGAGATTCAAGGAGTCGTCATCAGGTGGGAGGGCTGATTGTACACAACGAACCTTATTTCTCATTCATCTTGTGCCGCCACTTGGAATCTCCGTGGGGCCTGCCCACTAGGTAGCTCTGTGTACTTTTCACTCAATAGACACTGGAGAGAACAAGGGTCTATCACATCACACATACGTATACACTGTGTTCCGTTCACAACACTGTCCCTACATTTGCGAAGTCAAGGCTTTCACCGACTCGTCCCAGGATCTCTCTTGCCTCAGGATCAATGATCACCATCTCCAGCACCTTCTTCTTCCCACGGCCATAGAACCCTGTGGTGTGGTCACTGCCAGTGATCACATGGAGAGGTATAATGATCTGTGAAACGTCTTCTGACAGCATGGCACGGCAGTTGATAAAGGCATGCTCGCGTTTAGTCAGTAGATCACCAGGGAGTTGTTGGGAGATATATGCTGCTTGAACATACACGTCTGTATCTTCGCTGTCGAGTACTACTGCCCCCTTGTAATTCCCAGTCCTGAGCGTGGCATAGGCAGAGAGCAGCATTGCATCAGCCTCTGGATGTCTGAAGATATAGTTCCCGTTTGCCACGCCAGTGCTGAGGTTGGCTGATGTTTCTCCCTCACAGTATATGACCTAACCCCCCACCCTCGCAACTTGTGTTTTCAACTGTTCCTTTACGAGCTTCTGCAATCTGACCTTGTTTCCTGAACTTACCATGAACTGGTTGAATTCAGCAGCATCCTGGGAACGTGTCTTCGGGCTTAGGGAAAACATTTAGAATATGTGCATGTTTTGCTGCCCGTCGATGTTTAAGTGATCCTCTTTCACTGGAGGGAGCTTATGCAGAAAAATAAACACCGAAGGTGCTGATAGGACCCAGATCTGCACCAGCCACGCTTGCCCTATCAACACGAGAGCAGCCATGCCTCCAGCCCTGGAAGTCTGGTGTTAGTTGTGTCACTGGGGAGTAGGCACACACGGGACATTCCATTAAACATACAAAGGCACATAGCTACTCCCGGCTTAGTGACCATCGGATACGATACAAAGGAATCCTTGCGAAGTGTCCCCATGGGTGTAACAGCCCGTGTTTCATGACTGCAGAGCCCACCAGGCAAAAAACACACCATCACTCAGAAACCCAGCACGCATCCAACAGCCGCCACTAAGGACAGGTTGAGGCCAGTGCATCTCCAGACAAAGAGAGAGGGAGAGAGAGAGAGAGGGAGGGAGAGAGGAATGAGAGAGGGAGAGAGGGTGAGGGCCGAGAGAGGTGAGAGAAGAGAGAGGAGAAGAGATGAGAGAGAGAGAGAGAGAGAGAGATGGGGGGGGAGGGGAGTGAGGATGAACTACCAAAATGACAGAAGGAAAGATAGTACGACTGAATGAATTAACGAGTGAGTGGAAAGAGAATGCATATGGTATTTATCACTTTTAATGTGTGCCAATTCATTAAGTAAATACTTATTTTTTTGGACTTTTCTAAGCTACACACGACGCGCGCGTGCGTGCACGCGCAAAGTACGCCTCAGCGGCACGCACGGCACACACTAACAACACACACACACATAACGCAAAACATCACGTATGCCGCGTGTACGGCACTCGCAGAAGATTAGAGAGAGATGTACGCACGAGTAACAGACAGAGAGAATAGAAGAGAGAGGTAGTAACAAGAGAGTCAGAGAGGAAGTGGGTATGGGGGGAGAGGAGTAGGGGGTCGGGTGAGGTGGAGGGGGTCAGGTAAATGATAGAGGGGGGGGGGGGGAGGGTTGGGGTGAAGGGTGAGGGGTGGGAGGGAGGAGTTTCAAAAAAACAGCGCAAAGGATATATATCACACCAATAAATAAGCTAGGAAAATGAAAAACGGAAGCAGGAAAAATTCAAGGTGTTTTAAATAACATAAACAACCGGCCCTCTGTTCGCGGCCATATAATCGGATCGGGACACATGTCGGAGATGGAGAGGAGGCATGAATTGTAACAATATAAAAACAGACATGCGTTAGCGGCACAATAACTGGGGGCAATACCTGGAGAGACAGTGCTCTATCAAGTAAAAGTATACCCGTCATTTTTTTTTGTAATCACAGATATGAGTATTACAGTAACGCACACGCCCTCGGTTAAACCTCATGCGGCCTATGGTATCTTACCCGCTAAGCCAATATCTATATGGATTGAAGGAAATTGAGTTATGATGAACTTTATTTTGTACTAAAGTCCATAAGTTTTTACAAACATTTTTATACACATGAATATTAAACAATATATTTTTATAAACGAAAAACAGACAAGCAAAAACCACCACTGATAATAGCAAAATGTCTTTTTTTCCACAAGAATGTGTCTTTTGTTCATTTTGATTGAAGCACATATTTATTTAAATCACCGGCTGTATCTGTATTAGATGCACATTTCTACGTTATACATGAGAGCACAGCCTAACAGCCTAGCTTGCTTGTTGCTGTCAGTTTAATTGCTATGTATGTTTGTTATGTAGAAGACGAATAGAAACCGCTTAAAACCAGATATAGAGATAAATTAGAGATATAGAGAGATAGAGTAGAGAGATTTCGAGGAGATAGAGAGAGCGAATCGCGTACGCGCTCATCGCTATCGCGGGTGGAGCTCCGTCGCTTCGTCGGCCTGCCTCTTCCCCTTTTCACCTTTAGCAACAAAACTGGTACCAAGAGTGCTTTGCATGCGACTTGTCCTGTCCATTTCTCATACTTGCCGTCTAAAAAATAGAACAAGAACAAAACCTACAAGATAAAATGGAGGAAAGACACAAAGAAGGGAAGCAAAATACACACAAAATAGTACAGGATCTTAAAAACACAAAAATCACATGAAACATATTCATAAAAAGGGAATTATGTGTGGTAGGGTGTAAAAGGAGGAGGATAGACAGGGGGAAAGGAAGGAAGGCTCGCTCTTCCCCACAATCTCAGTAACAGCAGACCACATGGGGTGGTACTCAGTGTTTGATCTATCTTTTATTTCATCTCAGCAAAACAGCACACCTGGAAGCATATGAAATGCACAAAGCCAGGTGAACAATAAGCAAAGCATGCATGAACATGTGCTATCAATCTGACCAAGTTTAGTCACAGTGACGACATGGGCCAAAGCCACCATTCCCCCCACAAACACAGGCACAGTGCTGCATCATTTGGCTAGCAGACGACAAAAGTTCACTGGCTGATTACTACGGCTCAAAAAAGAAACTACAACAGTTGTCTATAGTCGACAGTTTGGAATCCCAAACTTGTCATACAAAATAATTATCATTAACTCTAGATCAAAACAGAAAACTGACTTGCGGCAAATAGACCTAGTAGTAAGAATCAGCTGGATCAAATGTCCACATAATGTGCCGTACGCAATCTCCTCTCCTCACCACATAAACATTAGCAAATGCTGTCAAAACAACACCGCACATGAAATAAACATGATTAAATTGTAGCATAAACAGTGATAAATAATCATATGTACTTACAGCCCATTGTGTCTTGAAAGGCCAACAATTCAAAATGCAGATCTTCTCGCCTCCTCCTCTCTCCAGGCGCATTAGATAGGAAAGAAAGAAAATTTAAAAGCAAAAATCTGACGGGAATTGGCCGCGCGCAAAAGAAAAGAATCAATCTGTCCCATCAGAGTAGAGTGAGTTAGTGTGCGCGGGTCGCGGACAGTTCAATGACCTGCAAAGGTTCAGTCTGACTTGTGAGATTATGCAGTGGGGGTTTAAAATCTACGGCGTCCACTATTTGATTCTTTTTCTCCGAAGTTTTTGGGGGCAAAACTGCACCCTATAACACACATAAAAAATTAGCATGCAGGAAAGGGGACAACATTAACGCCTATGGATACAAACATAATTTATAATAAAAACGAAAACCAGGTGAGACACAAGCAATATAACGTATGCTTGATAAACAATTGATATTGCAACTACATAAATCATTTTCCAGAGTGGGATCACGAGAGAGACTAGAGAGAGAGAGAGAGATCAAGAGAGTACAGAGAGAGAGAGAGAGAGAGAGAGAGAGCAGAGAGAGAGAGCGAGAGAACTGAAGGGAGATGTAATCTAGAGCTGGTGGGGCATATTATTGCTATGCTAACAAATCCATTACTTTATTCAAATAACATGTGAACCACACACACACACACACACACACACACACAACACAATACACACACACAGAGAGAGAGAGAGGCGTGTGCGCTCTATTATGTTATCAACGTGACTGATGGAATTGTGGTTTGTGGAGGTTGGTGTTAGAAGAGGAAGTGTGCGTAAGGGGCAAAAATGATGAGGCATCAATGTGGAGTTTCGTCATTCGCTGGATCTCTCATTATCTGAACACATTACATTGCTTACATTATAGTGCATAAAATGGACTGGTGTAAATGTGATATTCTTGCGTTTGGGCAGACATTCAGTAATCATGACATTTCAACAAATTTGCATTTCACAAGACGTTCCTTTTGTCTTTAACAATAAAACCAGTTTAAACTATAACAGTACTTGGTTACATAGCGTTTTTGTATCAAGTCAAAAAATTGGAGAAGAGCGAGAGAGAAGAGAGGGTAGAGAGAGAGATGATAGAGAGAGAGAGGGGGAGGGGGGGGGGAAGAGAGAGAGAGAGGAGAGAGAGAGAGAGAGAGAGACGGAGAGAGAGAGAAGAGAGAAGAGAGAGAGAGAGAGCGAGAGAGGAGGAGAGAGAGAGCTGCTGCTTAAACATCACCATTATTAAATACTAATGGCCGTTTAGACTAAACATTATCAAGTAAAAATTTGGTTTTGTGTTGCTGTTTTTTGTCCCTAAAGTTCAAGACAAATACAAACGCGGAAGCAAGCCATGCTCTAGAACTCCCAATCATCGCACTAATATTCCTTAATCTCCGCATAGTAAATTATGAAGACATCAATGTAAAAACGTGGTAAAGTAAGGAAAGATGTTGGTTTATAATATAAATCCGAGTTCTTTCTACGATTTTTCTACCCCTACCCCCATATTTGACACTGACTAATAGACCCCTTCATATATGAGGTATAACAGAGTGTAGCCCTCATTTTATTTTTTTTTTTGGCAAACCATTAAATTTGAGAAGTACTCTCACCAAAACTTTCATAAAATATAGTGACCAAATCAATCAATCCCCCCTCCCCCCCCGCGGGGGTGAGGGGGTCTATGGACACCTGTAGGTATTCCTAATAATCTTTGCCCCGACTCTCAGGTTCAGTGTTCTCTCTTAAAACATATGCACAGTCGAGATTCCTAGTCCAATCTGTGTGATTTAGTCCATATTGCCTGAAGTCCAGCAACAGCTGTATCCACACACTCATCCCTGCAGAAAAAAGCCCCAACCAATACATAAAGAGGAAGAGAGGCCCGGTCTTACAGTATTCTGTCTCATGAATCACCACTTTTTGGTATTCTTTATCAAGACTGGTGCCTGTGAGCTTACAGCACTTTCTTCCGCTTTATCAGGACAGTGGCTGTGTAGCTTTACAGCACTTTCTTCCGCGTTTATCAGGACAGGGGCGTGAGCTTACAGCACTTTCTTCCCGTTTAATCAGGACAAGGGGCTGTGAGCTTACAGCACTTTCTTCCCGTTTATTTATCAGGACAGTGGGCTGTGGGCTTACAGCACTTCTTCCCGTTTATCAGGACGGGGCTGTGAGTTACACAGCACTTTCTTCCCGTTTAATCAGACAGGGGCTGTGGAGCTTACAGCATTTCTTTCTTCCTTCCGTTTTATCAGGCAGGGGCTGTGAGTTTACTAGACTTTCTTTGCTTTCTTCTAATTCGGTCCCGTTTTAATCAGGACAGGGGCTGTGAGCTTACAGCACTTTCTCTCCCATTGTATCAGGACAGGGGCTGTGAGCTTACAGCCACTGTCTTCCCATTTATCATGAACAGGGGCTGTGAGCTACAGGAGGGACCTTTCTTTCTTCCCGTTTATTATCAGACAGGGCTGTGAGCTTACCGCACTTCTTCCCGTGTTATCAGGACAGGGGCTGTGAGCTTCCAGCACTTTCTTCCCGTTTATTCAGGACAGGGGCTGTGAGGCTTACAGCACTTTTTCATTCCCGTTTATCAGACAGGGGCGGTGATGTTTTATACAACAAGCATCTTTCTTCCCATTTATCAGGACAGGGGCTTGAGTTTACAGCACTTTCTCCCATTTATCCGGACAGGGGCTGTGAGTTTCCAGCACTTTCTTCTTCTTACCTCATTTATCAGGAACAGGGCTGTGAGCTCTGCATTATTTGTTTTCCCTTTATCAGGACGAAGGGCTGTGAGTTTGCAGAAAGCAGCACTTTCTATAAAAGGAAGAAGGGGTCCTTATCAGGACAGGGGCTGTGAGCTTGCAGCACTTTCTTCCCATTCATCAGGACAGGTCTATGAGTTTGCATCAGTTTTTTCTTCGCCATTTATCATGACAATGGGCTGTGAGTTTGCAATACTAACATTCTCCCTTTAATCAGGACAAGGGCTGTGATTTGCAGGCACTTCTTCCAGTTTATCAGACAAGGGGCTGTGAATTTAACAGCACTTTCCTTTCTTCCCATGTATCAGGACAAGTGCTGTGAATTTACAGCACTTTCCTTCCCATGTTCAGGACAAGGGCTGTGAGTTTGCCATACTTTTTTTAACATTTTCAGGACAGGGGCTGCGAGCTTGCATCAGCATTTTCTCCCATTTATCAGGACAGGGGCTGTGATGTTTCAAGCACTTTCTCATTTCTTCCCATTCATCAGGACAGGGGCTGTGGTTTGCAATACTAATATATCCCATTTTATCAAGACAATGGGCTTGCGAGTTTTACATTCCTTTTCTTCCCATTAATTCAGGAGAGAAGTGGCTGTGAGTGTGGCATCATTTTCTTCCATT
>JAGGCT020004225.1:104993-134993 GCA_017654935.2 Phymorhynchus buccinoides
GTGCGGAAGACCACACGCTAAGTGCATTATTCTAATAATGTTATGTATTGTCTCACCTGATGCAGGCTTGAGGGTCTTTGCTAAGTAGGGTAGCAAAAGTGCCACCTCACGTTCAGTCACAGGCACAGGTGGAATGCCCATCTTCTTTCAATTCCAAATAGGATACCAATGAGTACGATGGTCTTGACAGTGTTCTGTGCAAACGTTTGGCCTCTGAAATGCGCGGTTCCCTTTCTAGCTCTTCTTGACATGCAGCACTTTCCTCAATAGAAAACACAATGACTGTAAGACTGTGACCGCTACAATTTAAAACGCCCTTAAAAACTAGAGTGCGACAGTTTGCAAGCTAACTGCGAGCTGCTCACATTTTCCGTTTTCATGTAAGCGAGACACAGTGTCCGGGATGGTGTCATGATACCCGCACATGCATAGCCCTGACTGGAAAATTATATTTTTACGCAAACCAGAACATTTTTCTCAAAGCTATGTTACTAAGGGTTGCCTACTCCTGCTTTATTTATCACCCCTTAGTCCCCGTGCTATCAGTTGTGTTAAAAAAAAAAAATAATTGGGGACTGGGCTGTCCTGCCAGAACTCGGCCCATCTCTGCCCCCCTGCACAGCCGACACACCTCTTTGAGTTTGTGTCTGCTGTATACTGTGGCAATCCGTGCTACAAACACAGAGTGCAACATCGCTTGCCCAGAAGGCACCACTGCAGTGTTCAGGCGTCCACTGCAAGTGTGAGTTTGTCCCAATTATAGTAAATTACACTGCGGGGGGGGGGGGGGAGGGGGGGCAACGTTAAATGATTCATGATGCCATCCACCAATTACGTCTTCTTAAACTCTTTACTAGCCTAATCTTGTGATGCCTTGTTGCCGCAGATGCTGAATGGAATCACAGGTGCGCGCATGAAAAAAATTTTTTTGTTTTGCCTCCGCGGACGCCCCTGCAAGCCCAATTCAGTAAGCCTGCTAGCTGCTGCAGCTGCCTCTTGGTTGCCCTTTGTTCGCTGAGAAAACCGCGAAGCTCTCCCTCTATCTTGCTCAGCTTCTCTCCTGCCCAAGCAGAAGAGTACAGTTCTGGTGTTGATGTCGATGCCCAAAAACGTGATGCGCGTGGTGGGGCCACAACTTTGTCCAAATAATGGTAAATCCTAGTCTTTCTCACAAGTTGATTAAACATGAGAGCGCTTGCATTCTCATAGTTTGAGCCACAGACTAAAAATCGTCAATATATACCACTACCCTCTTTGAAACCTCGCTTTCCAAACACGCCGGCCTATGGCCTGAGACAACGGTGCAAATTGGGGGGAACTGGGGGCCAGCTTAGCGCCAAAGGGGAGTTAAAACCCGACTTAAGCCCTGTCGATCGTTATAGTCGTCACAGTGAATGCGGGCACAGAGCGATATGCGCTTAGTCAAGTTTAGCGCCAGTAACCCTTTTTTAGCATGTTACAAGCGTCACCGCTATGGTTTGGAAACGTTCTTATGCATGTTGACTAATCATTCATAGCGCTACCGAATGGCCGACTACCATCGTGAATGATACGCACACATTGCTGCTGTTGTCTTTGGGAATGGCTGCCAGGGGGCTAACTATCAGGGGGGTTTTCTCTGCCACAATGTAGTTCCCTTCTGCTATTTGTGCACGCAACTGATTATCTACTGCCACATAATTTTCACGACCGCCGATTTATGGTTTCTAGTTTCAGTTTCCCCTACTTGAACGCCCTTATTCTGTTATTCTAAATCCTTCCGCTATGCCCATGTAAGCAGAAAATCCCGATCGGGTCTTTTCTTCTTTTAACTCTGCTTTCCAAGCCTCTAGGTGATTAGCAATACTTGACACATCCTTACTGCGACCTAGCCACTGACATTGGAAGGGATGGGGGGGGGGGGGGGGGGAGGAAGGCGGGGGGGGGGGGGGAGGGGAAAGGGGGGGAAACTGGGGGGGGGAAGGGACTGCCTAGCAAGTTGTGGCCCACCTTACTCTCTGAAGCTGGCTGCACGCTGTCCTAGCTGCTACCACCCACGTTGGTTGTGACTGTAGATGGATGTGCAGAGGCAGGGTGGTCCGGCGTGAAGCACAGGGCGCAGCAGTGCTCATACTGGCACCGCGGGGAGGAGGAGAAATGAGAAGCGAGAAAGGGAGAAGGAGCAGTGGCCGCGATTCCACTGGACACACACCTCCCTGCCACTGGGCCCCCTCCTCCTGGGCGGAATACGGGTGGGGGGAAGGTGGTGAGGGTTCTTCTTTGGAGCGTTGTGGGGTGGGGTAGGGGTGGAGCGCTCTCTCAGGGCCACCATAGCCAGGTGCTGGGAGTCACAGCCCCACCTGAAACCGTACGCTGCCTGGCTGGCCCTGTACTGGTGGTCGTACATCAGCACTGACGACCACGTGTAGCGTGTTGCCATTTCTCCGATCTTGGCTGTGTATGCTAGGTAGTCGAGGATGCCCTGGCCCGACAGTCGCCCCGTTTCCACACGTTTTGCCATGATTCTGCTGTTTGCTGCCAAGTTCTGAGCAGGTGACACACTGTCCAGCTTTGGTTTGGATATTGACAGTCGGAGAGTAACCCCCTCACTTATCACAATGTCTTCTGATGCCTTTTCGTCACAAAAGACAATAAAGTCCGGAACTTGAAACGCCTCCTCACCTGCTCGTGATATGTTCAGGAAAACCGTCGGGTCAAGGTCAACTCGTCCTCCCTGACTGTTCTTTCCGCTCGCCGAGCCATCCGGCAGCGTCTGCTGCAGTAAGCTGTCAATGGTAGAGGGGGTGGTGGCTGCTGTGCTTCTCTCATTCCCTGCTGTTGCTGCACTATGCTCTCTCCACACCGGCCCTTTGTTCTCTGCCTGCAAGTCCGCCAACGTCGCCAGTATAGCCACACGATGGCCCGATTTTAGGGGTAACTCAGAAATGTTCTTGCTACTTGCGTTCGATAAGGCAAACCAGGAATCAAAGCCGTGTTCTGTCAAAGCATCTCCCACCGCCGTCAGTAAGCCCTTTATCCAATCCTTGTATTTACATTTTTTCGCCATTTCAACAGTCTTTTTTTTCTTTCTTGAAAGGATAAACAAGTCCTGCCTCGGACTGCGCTTTTCTGCTTTGCCACACAAGGATAAACAAGTCCTGCCTCGCACTGCGCTCGCTGCTTTTCACTGAACAAGATAAACAAGTCCTGCCTCGCAACTGAACACCAGTCCTGCCTCGCACTGCGCTCGCTGCTTTGCCACTGCGATAAACAAGTCCTGCCTCACTGCGCTCACTGCTTTTGAACAAGGATGAACCAGTCCTGCCTCGCACTGTGCTCGCTGCTTTGCCACTGAACAAGGATAAACAAGTCCTGCCTCGCACTGCGCTCGCTGCTTTGCCACTGAACAAGGATAAACCAGTCCTGCCTCGCACTGCGCTCGCTGCTTTGCCACTGAACAAGGATAAACCAGTCTTGCCTCGCACTGCGCTCGCTGCTTTGCCACTGAACAAGGATAGTCTTGCCTCACACTGCGCTCGCTGCTTTGCCACTGAACAAGCGAAGCGAATGCATAAGGCAAGCTATGAGCTCAGTTCACATTTTTGCTAGGCTAACAAACAATTCTTCCCGTGCAATGCGATAAGGCACCGAAATCTTTAAATATAATTTATTCTAAATTCAAGTTAAGCAGTCCTGCGATATCCCGTTACCTTAGTAATGAGGTGTTGTGCGCATAGCCCTGCGACGAGAGATGCAGGTTAGTATAGAAAGAGTTTTAATGCTCTCCTACATAAGGGAAGATTCCAATATTATCGTATGCAAATTCCCATACCACTAAAAGAAAAGTGTCGAGTCGTGAATTCAAAGAATTCAATACTTCTTTTCTTGATAACGACGCAACGTAATTAACATTTTACTCCATGCTGCTACAACTAGGGAGGACTTAAGCCTATGCCCAAAGCAATCTGCCATAGTTGTACCAGAATAGAAAACGAAGTGCATTGGTAGCATTCGCGCAACAGTGGGGGATTGAAACTTTCTGTGATTTTGTGAAGGAAAATCTATTCACCAGTCAAATGCATTTTCAGCATGATTATTAAAATAATCACACTGGTGCCAGCAACATACTAATGGTACGGCAATTTGGCAACTTAACCAGCCTTTAAAATAAACAACTAAAGCTGTGATGAAACGTAATATGCGCCATATGGCCTGGGAACGCAGAAGAAGAAGAAGAAGAAGAAGAAGTCTGTTGGAGTAGCTGGAGCTCATTATGTATGCCCACTTGTCTGCTAATGCTCTTTTTAATTGTTTTCTCTTTCTTTCTAATTAAAAAAAAAATTATAACTCTTTTGCCCTGGCTTAGGTGGATCTGCTGTTAATCCATTTGCCTCGCAAGCAAACGTCTTTGCATCAATCCCAAGCTTCAGCAGTTTCCTTATTGTTCCCTGTTAGACATTGTGGTATAAGCACAAACTCTTCGGAAGAGATGATAAAACCGATTCCCCGTGTGCTTCAATCATCTTACTCAGGTTAACCTGTTTCACCGCCAATGTCGCATTCATGCATCACAATGATATTAACACCCATGCCACTAAAAAGCATCAAATTCAGGAGTAACGATTGTTATCTGAAGACCCTATTTTCTTAACTCTGTGAGGTAATGATAGGGCTAATGTTATACATGTCACAGAGGATTTCCCAATAACTGCAGATTTTTCTCTCTCTCCTCTACCCCCTTAAGTTTAATGGGAATTTTTGGCAGCGAAAAATGGCTGGCGGTGAAAGGGTTAAAGAATCGTATGGCAAGAAAGGGTCGTTTACTCGAAGATTATTGCTTAGCTTACTCCCTTCCCTTGTCCCTCCACCACACCCTCCACACCACCCGTGACTCACACTTATAATCAGAGTTTTAAAACGCGTGTGTCGTGCGTGAGCGAAACGTTTTGAAACTAAACATCTATTAGGGAGAAAGTGTCGGGAAGCGGTGTGCTGGAAAGAGAGTGTTGCAAACCCACATCCACCATCCTATGAATGGGGATAAAATGACACAAACTCGCAGCCACCATCCTATAAATGGGAATAAAAATAACGCACACTCACAGCCCCTGTCCTGATAAATGGGAATAATATGCTGCAAAGTCACAGACCCTGTCCTCGTAAAAGGAGAAAAAGAAGTGCATATTCACATTCCCCTGTACTGATAAAAAGTAAGATTAAGAATATACTGCAAACTCACAGCCCCTGTCTTGATAAAAGGTAAGACAATATTGCAGACTCACAGCTCTGTCCTGATAACTGGGAAGAAGATACTGCAAACTCACAGCCCCTGTCCTGATACATGGGAATAAAATAATGCAAACTCACAGCCCCTGTCCTGATAAATGGGAATAAAATAATGCAAACTCACAGTACTTGTCCTGATAAATGGGACGAATATGCTGCAAACTCACAGCCCATGTCCTGATAAATGGGACGAATATGCTGCAAACTCACAACCCCTGTACTGATAAAAAGGAAGAATATACTGCAAACTCACAGCCCCTGTCTTGAAAAAAGGGTAGACAATATTGCAGACTCACAGCTCTGTCCTGATAAATGGGAAGAATATATTGCAAATTCACAGCCCCTGTCTTGATCAATGGGACGAATATACTGCAAACTCACAGCCCCTGTCCTGATAAATGGAAAGAAAGGGCTGCAATCTCACAACCCCTATCCTGATAAATGGGAAGAACATACTGCAGTCTCAGAGCTCTTGTCCTGATAAATTGGAAGATAAAAACGCAAACGCACAGCTCTTGTCCTGATTAATGGAAGAAAATGATGCACACTCACAGCCACTCTCCTGATTAATGGGAAGAAAAGGATGCAAACTCGCAGCCCCTGTCCTGATGAAATGGGAATATAGTATTGCAAACTCACAGCCCCTGTCCTGATGAATGGGAAGAAAGTGCTGCAAACTCACAGCCCCTGTCCTGATAAATGGGAAGAAAATGCTGATGCAAGCTCGCAGCCCCTGTCCTGATAAATGTTAAAAAAGTATGCAAACTCACAGCCCTTGTCCTGATACATGGGAAGAAAGTGCTGTAAATTCACAGCACTTGTCCTGATACATGGGAAGAAAGTGCTGTAAATTCACAGCCCTTGTCCTGATAACTGGGAAGAAAGTGCTGCAAACTCACAGCCCTTGTCCTGATAAATGGGAATGTAGTATTGCAAACTCACAGCCCTTGTCCTGATAAATGGGAAGAAAAACTGATGCAAACTCATAGACCCTGTCCTGATGAATGGGAAGAAAGTGCTGCAAACTCACAGCCCCTGTCCTGATAAAAAGGGATTAAGAAAGTACTGCAAACTCACAGCCCTTGTCCTGATAAATGGGAAACAAATAATGCAAGCTCACAGCCCTTGTCCTGATAAATGGGAAGAAAGTGCTGTAAACTCACAGCCCCTGTCCTGATAAATGGGAAGAAAGTGCTGTAAACTCACAGCCCCTGTCCTGATAAATGGGAAGAAAGTGCTGTAAACTCACAGCCCCTGTCCTGATAAACGGGAAGAAAGTGCTGTAAACTCACAGCCCCTGTCCTGATAAACGGGAAGAAAGTGCTGTAAACTCACAGCCCCTGTCCTGATAAAAAGGAAGAAAGTGCTGTAAACTCACAGCCCCTGTCCTGATAAACGGGAAGAAAGTGCTGTAAACTCACAGCCCCTGTCCTGATAAATGGGAAGAAAGTGCTGTAAGCTCACAGCCCCTGTCCTGATAAATGGGAAGAAAGTGCTGTAAGCTCACAGCCCCTGTCCTGATAAATGGGAAGAAAGTGCTGCAAACTCACAGCCCCTGTCCTGATAAATGGGAAGAAAGTGCTGCAAACTCACAGCCCTTGTCCTGATAAATGGGAAGACAAATAATGCAAACTCACAGCCCTTGTCCTGATAAAATGGAAGAAAGTGCTGTAAACTCACAGCCCCTGTCCTGATAAACGGGAAGAAAGTGCTGTAAGCTCACAGCCCCTGTCCTGATAAATGGGAAGAAAGTGCTGTAAACTCACAGCCCCTGTCCTGATAAACGGGAAGAAAGTGCTGTAAACTCACAGCCCCTGTCCTGATAAATGGGAAGAAAGTGCTGTAAGCTCACAGCCCCAGTCCTGATAAATGAATACCAAAAGTGGTGATTCAGAGACAGAATACTGTAAGCCGGGCATTCTCTTCCTCTTTATGTATGTTGGGCTTTCTGCAGGGATGATTGTGTGGATACAGCTGTTGCTGGAATTCAGGCAATATGGACTAAATCACACAGATTTGGACTCTGGAATCTCGATGTGCAATTATGTTTTAAGGAGAACACTGAACTGAGCGTCGGGGCAAAGATTATTAAACCTACAGGTGTCCGTAGACCCCCCCTCACCCCGGCGGGGGGGGATTGGTCACTATATTTTTCAGAAAGTTTGGTGAGAGTACTTTTCAATTATAATTGTTTGCCAAAAATAAAATGAGGACTACACTATGTTATACCTCTATATATTAAGGGGTCTATTTAGTCAGTGTCAAATATAGGGTAGGGGTAGTAAAAATCGTAGAAAGAACTCGATTTATATTTTTTGCTTGATACAAAAAACGTATGTACAAGTACTGTTATAGTTTAAACTGGTTTTATTGTTAAAGACAAAAGGAACGTCTTGTGAAATGCAAATTTGTTGAAATGTCATGATTACTGAATGTCTGCCCAAACGCAAGAATATCACATTTACACCAGTCCATTTTATGCACTATAATGTAAGCAATGTAATGTGTTCAGATAAAGAGAGATCCAGCGAATGACGAAACTCCACGTTGATGCCTCATCATTTTTGCCCCTTACGCACACTTCCTCTTCTAACACCAACCTCCACAAACCACAATTCCATCAGTCACGTTGATAACATAAAAGAGCGCACACGCCTCTCTCTCTCTCTGTGTGTGTGTGTGTGTGGTGTGTGTGTGTGTGTGTGTGTGTGTGGTTCACATGTATTGAATAAAGTAAGGTTTGTATGCATGCATAATATGCCCACCTGCCTCTAGATTACATCTCCCTCAGTCTCTCTCTCTCTCTCTCTCTCTCTCTCTCTCTCTCTCTCTCTCTCTCTCTCTCTCTCTCTCTCTCTCTCTCTCTCTCTCTCTCTCTCTCTCTCTCTCTCTCTGTGATCCACTCTTGAAAATGATTATGTTTGCACATATCAATTGTTTATCAAGTACTTATATTGCTTTCTCACCTGGTTTTCGTTTTATATAAATTATGTTTGTATGCATGGCGTTAATGTTGTACCTTTCCTGCATGCTATTTGTTTCATATGTTATAGGGTGAAGTTTTGCACTTCTGAGACAAAAGAAGTGCCGTAGTTAAACCCCTGCATAATTCTCAGTCAGATGACCCTGCCGGTCATTGCACTGTCCGCGACCGCGCACACTAACCACTTACTGATTGGCCAGTTTGATTCTTTTCTTTTGCGCGCGGCCAACCGGTCAGCTTTTTGCTTTTAAATTTTCTTTCTTTCCTATCTAATGCGCCTGGAGAGAGGAGGAGGCGAGAAGATCTGCATTTTGAATTGTTGGCCTTTCAAGACACAATGGGCTGTAAGTACATATGATTATTTATCATTGTTTATGCTACAATTTAATCATTTTATTTCATGTGTGGTGTTGTTTTGACAGCATTTGCTAATGTTTATGTGGTTGGGAGAGGAGATTGCGTACGGCACATTATGTGGACATTTGATCCAGCTGATTCTTACTACTAGGTCTATTTGCCGCAAGTCAGTTTTCTGTTTTGTTCTAGAGTTAATGATCATTATTTTGTATGACAAGTTTGGGACTCCAAATTGTCGACTATAGACAACTGTTGTAGTTTCTTGCTTGAGCCGTAGTAATCAGCCAGTGAACTTTTGTCGTCTGCTAGCCAAATGATGCAGCACTGTGCCTGTGTGTGGGGGGGGAATGGTGGCTTTGGCCCATGTCGTCACTGTGACTAAACTTGGTCAGATTGATAGCACATGTTCATGCATGCTTTGCTTATTGTTCACCTGGGTTTGTGCATTTCATATGCTTTCAGGTGTGCTGTTTTGCTGAGATGTAATAAAAGAGATCAAACACCGTATACCACCCCATGTGGTCTGCTGTTACTGAGATTGTGGGGAAGAGCGAGCCTTCCTTCCTTTCCCCCTGTCTATCCTCCTCCTTTTACACCCTACCACACATAATTCCCTTTTTATGAATATGCTTCATGTGATTGTGTGTTTTTAAGATCATGTACTATTTTGTGTGTATTTTGTTTCCCTTCTTTGTGTCTTTCCTCCATTTTATCTTGTAGTTTTTGTTCTTGTTCTATTTTTTAAACAGCAAGTATGAGAAATGGACAGTCCATGCAAACACTGGTACCAGTGTAAAGTTAATGTTCATATGCATTCCTCTCTCTCTCTCTCCACCCCTCTCTCTCTCTCTCTCTCTCTCTCTCTCTCTCTCTCTCTCTCTCTCTCTCTCTCTCTCTCTCTCTCTCTCTCTTTCTCTCTATATCTGGTTTAAGCGTTTTTATTGTCTTTACATAACAAACATACATAGCAACAAAACTGAAGCAACAACAAGCTAGGCTTATGGCGTGCTCAGTATAAGAAAAAGTGCATATCAGACAATATAGACGGATTTGAATAACTATATGCTTCAATCAAAATGAACAAAAGACACATTCTTGTGGAAAAAAAGTACATTTTGCTAGTGATGGTTTTTGCTTGTCTGTTTTTCGTTTATAAAAATATTGTTTAATATTCATGTGTATCAAATATTTTGTACTTTTGTACTTTATACAAAATAAAGTTCAGCATAACTCATTTCCTTCATCCATAAATATTGTGGCAGTACCATAGCCGATGAGGTTTATCCGAGGCGTGGTTACTGTTACTCATATCTGTATTAAAAACAAAGATCGGGACTTTACTGGATAAGCACTGCCTCCAGGTATTGCCCCCAGTATTGTTCCCACCATCTTTATATTTACAAATGCCCGACATGGCCGAAAGGCCGAAGAGGGCGTAAAACCCTATTTTCACTTCCTTCATCCAGCTTATTGGTGAACTACCTTTGCGGTTTTTGCAACCCCCCCCCCCCCCCCCTCTCTCTCTCTCTCTCTCTCTCTCTCTCTCTCTCTCTCTCTCTCTCTCTCTCTCTCTCTCTCTCTCTCTCTGTCTGCTCGTGCGTACACGCGCACATGCGTTTGCGTATGTGTGTGTGTGTGTGTGCGTGCGTGCGAGCGTACTTGCGCGTGCACGCACGCGCGCGTGTGTGTAGCTTAGAAAGTCCAAAATAAGTATTTACTTAATGAATTGCACACATTAAAAGTGATAAATCCATGCATTCTTTCACTCACTCGTTAATTCATTCAGTCGTCCTATGTTTCCTTCTGTCATTTGGTAGTTCATCCTCACTCCCCCCATCTCTCTCTCTCTCTCTCTCTCTCTCTCTCTCTCTCTCTCTCTCTCTCTCTCTCTCTCTCTCTCTCTCTCTCTCTCCCTCCCTCTCTCTCTCTCTCCCTCTCTCTTTGTCTGGAGATGCACTGGCCTCGCCTCTCCTTGGTGGGGGCTGTTGGATGCGTTCTGGTTTATGAGTTGGTGTTTGTTTTTTCCGGTGGGCTCTGCAGCCATGAAACACGTGCAGATACACCCATGGGAACACTTCGCAAGGACTCATTTGCATCGTATTGGATGGTCACAAGCCGGGAGTAGCTATGTGCCTCTGTATACCTAATGTGTGCCTGCTCACCAGTAACACACACGGACTTTCAGGGCTGGAGCAGGGCTGCTCTCGTGTTGATAGGGCAGGCGTGGTTGGTGCATATCTGGGTCCTATCAGCACCTTCGGTGTTTATTTTTCTGCATAAGCTCCCTCCAGTGAAAGAGGATCACTTAAACATCGACGGGCAGCAAAACATGCACATATTCCAAATGTTTTCCCTAAGGGGAAGACACGTTCCCAGGAGCTGCTGAATTCAACCAGCTCATGGTCAGTTCAGGAAACAAGGTCAGACTGCAGAAGCTCGTAAAGGAACAGTTGAAAACACAAGTTGCTAGGGTGGGGGGTTAGGTCATATACTGTGAGGGAGAAACATCAGCCAACCTCAGCACTGGCGTGGCAAACGGGAACTATATCTTCAGACATCCAGAGGCTGATACAATGCTGCTCTCTGCCTATGCCACGCTCAGGACTGGGAACTACAAGGGGGCAGTAGTACTCGACAGCGAGGACACAGACGTGTATGTTCAAACAGCATATATCTCCCAACAACTCCCTGGTGATCTACTGATTAAACGCAAGCATGCCTTTATCAACTGCCGTGCCATGCTGTCAGAAGAGGTTTCACAGATCATCATACCTCTCCATGTGATCACTGGCAGTGACCACACCGCAGGGTTCTATGGTCGTGGGAAGAAGAAGGTGTTGGAGATGGTGATCATTGATCCTGAGGCGAGAGAGCTCCTGGGACGAGTCAGTGAAAGCCTTGACTTGGAGGACAGTGTTAGAGCTGATGTGAAGACCTTTGTTCTCTCCAGTGTCTATGGTGAAAGTACACATGCTACCTGTGGGCAGGCCAGAGATTCCAAGTGGCACAAGATGAAGAATAAGTGTACAATCCGCCTCCCACCTGATGACGACTCCTTGAATCTTCATGTGGAAAGGACAAACTACATCACATATATTTCATTACAGCCTGATTGACCATCCATCACCAATTGGTCATGGCTGGGAACTGGTGAATGGGAAGTGCCGAGCAGTGCGCTACACCCAACCCCCATTGCCCCAACAGCTCACACTTTGTGACTCTTCAGAGGAAAGTGGAAGTGACGATGAAAGGAGTGAGTCTGATGATTCAATAGATTCAGAAGTGTAGAGGTTCCATTAGATACAGAGGTATTCAGTATAACTTGCAAATCCACGTTAATTGTTAAGCGTTTCCATGGATTGAACTGGATGCTGATTGACTTCAACTTCAACTTCAACTTCATGTGACAAATGCATGTCAGTGTATTAATATGGTATCAGATTCCATATAACTGGCTGCATGCTAACTTTCCAAAGCAAGCAAAGAGACCTATTACATCATGGGATAGGATTTTCATCTTCAGTATCTTGAAATCCGAAAATGTGTCTCTTCAACCACAAACATTGAACTTTTTTTTTACTTCTGCGATGACCTTTGCATCCTTACTTCTACTTCTATTGTTCATAACTCAACTAAGGACAAAAAGAGCTCTCATGAGAGCCTACTATGGAGGATCTACGCTGACTTTGCAAAACTGACCGTTCGGAGCTAAAAATCGGTGGCCATCTTAGATTTGAACATAATAAATAGGTCAAAGCATCAAAATAACACCAAATATGAATTCCCCATGCTACCAAGTCATAGAAACTATGTTTTGTGCAGCACTCTAAGCCAAACCAGTAAAAAGTTGATTTTCAAAATGGCCGTTGGCGACCATTTTGGATTTTGGGCTCTCACAAGTTATGCCCACATTTTTGCGAAAGCCATGGAGGCTAATTGTTTTTATTTAGCCTTTAGAGAAGTCAAATCGACTGAGAAATGGACCTCCGCTCTCAACTCATGGAACTACTGGAGATGACCCAACTAATAGGCACTATGAGTCAAATCAAGCAAAACCAATCCAGATGAGTGAAACATGTCACATAGCAAAAGTAGTCTAAGGAAACAGCAAAGAAAGCTAAGAATAACAACATGAAGAAGAAGAAGAAAAAGAAGAAGAAGAAGAAGAAATTCAAGAATTCACGCACGACAACAATTCTTATGTTGCTTATCATTTTCAAAACTACAAAATAAGATAAATGAAGTAGGTTACTCACACATACTTTTCATAAAAGGCGCTCTCCCTACAACACCACTATACTCGCTGCTTTAACCCTTTCACCGACAAAGTTGCATTTTGGCACCACAATGGTTTAACACCCATGTCACCAAAAGGCATCAGATCAGGGCCTGTTGTCCAAAGACCCTGTTTTCTTAACTTTGGGAGGTGTGAAGTATGTGGGATCTTTTATTTATTAGTAATTGACATTGACTAGTTTTTATAATTTCGTCAAAAGAAATGACGTAAGTTTTTCTTGACGTAAAAAGAAAAAGAGATCAGAGGAGAGGGTTACGTCACCGGAGGAGGCCAGGGAGCCAGAGAATTGTGTCTAACGTTCTTTGAAGACCTTTGAAATGATAATCCCGGCTATAATCTTTATAACAGAAAAAAGGAGGAGTTTGTTTTAGTAAATCTTAATTTCATCTGGACTATGAAGTAGCGTCTGCGACGTATCCAGACAGAAACAGAAACAGAAACTGGATAAGGCTTATGAAGTTTCAAGACTAATTTATTTATTGATCTGGCCAGTATTTTATTTTCATACAATTGTGTAAACAGTATGTGTTGTCATAAAATTGTTTTATTTTACTTGTTTATTTGTTAATTAAAACTGAGTTGGGAGTTTATTTCAGTTGTTTGTTTTAAAAACGTGCGCGTGAGAAATTAGTGTATTTAAGCTTCATGACACTGGTGACCCCAACAATAACAGACTAACTGAGTAATCTCCTAACTCTTTTGCTTTCATTTGGAGAAAATATGATAAATAGCGGAATCCTCATTGGACTTTTTGTCTGCTAAAAGAAAAGGGATCTTTTATTTTTTTTATCAAGAAGATATCACTGAGACACTATGTAAGGTATGCTTAACACATGGTATTTTCTCATTCATGATGCACTTTTACTGTTAGAATTTATGTTTGCATGACACTCTTTATGAAACACTTGTGTTTTTATAGATCTATATTGCTTTGTCTACTTGTTATTTTCATGATGGATGAATTTGACCAGTACCTTGCACAAGGCCAAAAGCTTGGCCTCAAAGACGACAAAATGACCGATTATATCAATAAATGTCACGACAGGGCTCAAAGAACCAAAGAAAGACAGCTAGAAGTAGAAAAGTTAGAAGCTCAAAAAGAGAAGGACAAATTGCAGATAGAAGCGCAAAAAGAAAGGGACAGATTGGAGGAGAAAAAGTTAGAAGCTCAAAAAGAGAAGGACAAATTACAGATAGAAGCGCAAAAAGAAAGGGACATATTGCCGCTAGAAGCACAAAAAGAAAAGGACAGATTGGAACTTGAGAAACAAAGAATGGAACATGAGCTGAAAATGAAAAAAATAGAGATAGGAACCCTAGAAATAGATCAGGCAGATTCTCAGACTCATCCCAACCCAAAATCGTCCTACATTCCCAAACTGCCCCCATTCGATGAAGAAAAAGATGAAATCGACTCCTTTCTTTTTCGTTTTGAAACACATGCCACTTCCTGTGGTTGGCCCAGGGACAAGTGGCCATTGTATGCGGCTTCTCTTTTCAGAGGCAGTGCTCTGTCTCTGTACCACACACTCTCGTCGGAAGAAACAGTGAAATGGGAGGAATTGAAGTCTGAACTGCTCTGCAAATTTCAGTGCACAGAAAACGGGTTTCGCGAGAAATTTCGTTCAGTCCGACCTGAACCAAATGAATCGTTTGCTGCGTATTTGATCCGTTCAAAGCACCTTTTCAATCGGTGGATTCAGTTGTCTGAAGTTAAACAAACGTTTGAAGATATTCAGGACCTCTTCCTCCGTGAACAAATTTTGCACAGCGTGTCTAAAGACCTAGCAATATTCCTTTGTGAACGAACGTTTGAAAATGCAGAAGAAATGTGCAAACTCGCGGACCAGTAAAAAAATGCACATCCAAACAAATCGTTTGCCAGGAAAACAGACGTTCAGATTTTCGATACTAACGTCAGTGCTTCAATCGCAAACCAAAATGATCCTGAAAACCAATTTCAGAACAATGTTGGTACTCCAAGAGGTCGTGGCTTACAATACAGTCGTGGAAACAACCGAGGTTTCCAAAACAACCATGGTTTCCAAAACAACCGTGGTTTCCAAAACAACCGTGAAAATCAGTTTAGTCGAGGTAAACAATGGAACTACGAACAACAGGGATATCAAAACTATCTACAGAACCAAAGAGATGAAAACCAGACTCATTGGAATTTCAATTTCCGTGGAAATGGTAATCGGGGCAATGAACCCAGCTGTTGGACGTGTGGATGCCGTTTTCACATGAGAGACAAATGTCCATATACCAAAAATGCAGAACAAACAAACGTATCCGAAAACGTACCCATTGAGACCCCACAACATGTACTGGTGTCAGAAAATAACACACATGGGCTTTTCATTGAACAATGCGTCATAAACGGATATGGGGCTACCTTACTTCGAGATACAGGGTGCACCACAGCTGGTGTGAAACGTTCACTAGTGAACAAAAACCAGTTCACAGGTGAAACCCAACAATGTCGGTCCTTTGGAGGATGCATTGAATCCTTTCCCCTTGCCAAAGTCCATGTTAGCACCCCATATTTCACAGGAGAGATCACAGCTTGTGTAATTGATGAACCTGTGACAGACTTGATTCTTGGTAATTTACCAGGAGTGAAATCCACACATGGTGGACAAGGTGGATCCATTGTATGTGAACCACAAGCTTGTGTGACAACACGAGCATAAGAAGAAGAAAAAGGAAAACCAACAAAGCCACTAAAAGTCCAAAATGTTCCTGGCCTTGATATTACCCCAGATAAACTAGGTTCACTCCAAAAGGAAGACCCTTCCCTTGAAAGATGTTTCCAAAACGTCAAAAACAAAGTCCAGCTTTCTGAAAATCAACACTGTTTTGTTGTGGAAAACGGCATTCTGACCCGCCGTTTCCAAGAAAAATCAACCAGAGTTGAACAAATAGTTGTCCCCAAAACCTTAAGGACTGCTGTCCTTCAAGTTGCACATGATGCTCCAATGTCCGGTCATTTTGGAGTAAGGAAAACTCTAGACAGAGTCCTCTCTTACTTTTACTGGCCAACTGTCCGCAATGACGTCGCAAAATTCTGCCAGTCGTGTGATGTGTGTCAGAAAACTATCCCAAAAGGAAGAGTCCCTTGCGCCCCTCTCCAGCCCATGCCCATTATCTCAGAACCCTTCAAAAGGGTCGCCATTGACCTTGTTGGCCCTTTTGTCCCTGCCTCGTCCTCGGGAAACAGATACGTTTTGACGATCGTTGATGTCGCTACAAGATACCCTGAGGCAATTCCGCTGAAAAAAATTGACACTGTGACTGTGGCTGAAGCACTCCTTTCAGTCTTCTGCCGGATGGGTTGTCCCACAGAAATTCTGTCAGATTGTGGAACACAATTTGTTTCTGACTTGATGAAAGAGATCTACAGACTACTTTCGATAAAGTCTGTTACCACCACTCCGTACCATCCGCAATCAAATGGTATGGTGGAAAGGTTCAATGGCACATTGAAAAACATGCTCAAAAAGGTAGTCCAAGATGAACCACGAAACTGGGACAGGTTTATCCCAGCCGTTCTCTTCACGTATCGCGAGTTGCCAAACGTCAGTACCGGCTTTTCTCCGTTTGAACTCATGTTTGGTCGTTCCGCTTGAGGCCCTATGTCGATACTTTCACGAGAGTGGCTAGGCAAATCCTCAGATGAGGATAAACACATCTACCAGTATGTTTTTGACTTGAAAAACAGATTAGCAGAGACATGTTCCATTGCGCAAAAACAAGTACAACAGTCAGCCCAAACTAGCAAACACTATGCTGACAAAAGGGCGAGAGTAAGAACTCTCAAGCCAGGACAAAAGGTGTTAGTCCTTCTCTCTGACGAACAAAGCAAACTGTCAATCACGTGGAAAGGTCCATTTCAAGTTCTAGAGAAACTGAATGAAGTTGACTACAAAATTGACATGCAGGGTGTAAAGAAAGTGTTTCACATCAACATGTTGAAACAATACATTGAGCGTGAGAATGCCTGTATTTCTGTCAATATGGATGTTGTTGTTGACAGTGACAATTGTGACATGTCAGAACCTCGTCCTATGAAATGGAATGACATTATTGCTGATGAGTATGTGTCTCAGATCAATATGAAAACCCCTAAACATGATCAGATAAGTGTGCCTACTGTCAAGCATGCAATGATGGGAGTTATCAAAGAAGCTGAAGGTGATGACTCAAACATTCCCACTAGACCTTCCATCACGGGAGAAACATACAAAGATGTAAACATTGACCCCTCTCTTGACCCGCAAAGAGTTGAAGATCTAAGAAGAAGGTTAAGTCAATTCTCTGATGTTTTGACTGACAAACCAGGCTCTGCAAAGGGAGTCGAAACACACAAAGTCAAATTGACTAATGACAAGCCAGTAAGGCTAAAGCCATACCCATTGCCCTTCTCCACAAAAGATATAATTGAAAAAGAAGTAAAGCTGATGAAAGAGATGGGTGTGATTGAATAGTCAAGCTCCGCATATTGTTCCCCTGTCGTTCTGGTATCAAAACCAGATGGGTCAGTGCGTTTTTGTATTGACTACAGAGCCCTAAACAAGATAACAGAATTTGATTGTGAACCCATACCAGATATGGAAGAAATATTTTGTCAGCTCTCGTCAGCCAAATACTTTGCCAAAATTGATCTGACAAAAGGGTACTGGCAGATACCTGTTGATGAAAAAGACAAACACAAAACTGCATTCCAAACACCTTTGGGTCTTTTTCAGTGGACACGTATGCCCTTTGGCTTACAAAATGCCCCTGCCGCTTTTGCACGTATGATGAGAAAGTTATGTCTGCATGAAAACGGTGCTGTCCATTTTTTTTATGACATTTTGATTGCATGAGATAACTGGCCAGATCTTGTTCAGAATATTGTACACATCTTGTCGAAACTCAGAAACCTTGGCTTGACAGCCAGACCTTCAAAGATTTTCCTTGGATTCAAAGAACTTGAGTTCTTAGGACACACGATCAGCACATGACTGCTGAAACCAGAGGAAAAGAAAATCAACAAGATTCTGAACGTCAAAGTACCTAAGACTAAAAAGCAAGTCAGATCCCTTTTTGGGACTGTTAGGATACTACAGGAGATATGTGTCACACTTTGCTGCGTTGACGTCACCCCTCAGTGACCTCACCAAAGACAATGGTCGACGAGCCATCGTATGGACTCCTGAATGTCAGGATGCATTGAGTGCAATCCAGGGCATCTTGACATCACGCCCCATTCTCGTGCTGCCTGATTTGCAGAAAAACTTTGTGTTACGAACTGACGCCAGTTCAACAGGCTTGGGCGCTGTCCTTCTGCAAGAAAAGGACGGTCTTCTCCACCCAGTGCACTTCGCCAGCAAAAAGTTGAATGCTGCTCAGAAGGGTTACTCAACCATAGAGAAAGAGTGCCTTGCAATTGTGTTGGGAATGGAAAAGTTCTCCCGGTTCATGATTGGCAAACCCTTTGTTCTTCAAACAGACCACAGGCCATTAACATTCCTGGAAAACTCAAGGACAAAGAACAACCGACTCCTTCGATGGTCCCTGATGATTCAGGAATTCTCCTTCAATGTACAACCCATCGCGGGTGTGACAAACACCATCGCAGATATGCTCTCGAGAGATGACTGAGAACATTCTGTTGTGCTAAAGTTTGTGAATGCCAGGCAAAGAACTATGATTCCTTGAATTTTGAAAAGTCAATTGTGTGACCACCAACATAGAAAGAAAATTTTAAAAGAAAGAAAAAAAGAAGGCAAATGGTATCCTGTGTTGCTTTCTTTGATTATCAGTTTTCCCGAAGTAGACTGTTTTCAGCTAGAAAAACAAACAAACCAAAAAACTGCTGAAAATATTCATCACAAATTGCGTATGGACTGAACAAAATGATAAAGTTTTTATTGTGTGAATAGCTTAGATTATTTAATTCAGGAGTTGACCATTTCCTGGATCCAATATGAAGAAAATAACAGTGTTAAAATATTTGTTGTGTGTTATATGCTTTGTTAATATACTGTGAAATCCATTGTCCTCAAACTTACTTTTATGTGAAATGATTCAATGGATTTTCAAATTTTATATTTGAAAATTTGAAATTTCTGTTATCATATACTTTTCATTTGTTATATAATTTGGGGGGGAAAAAAAAAAACTTTGGCAATTTTTTTTTCCTCCTGAAGGCGGTTGTCAAGTATGTGGGATCTTTTATTTATTAGTAATTGACATTGACTAGTTTTTATAATTTCGTCAAAAGAAAATGACGTAAGTTTTTCTTGATGTAAAAAGAAAAAGAGATCAGAGGAGAGGGTTACGTCACCGGGAGGAGGCCAGGGAGCCAGAGAATTGTGTCTAACGTTCTTTGAAGTCCTTTGAAATGATAATCCCGGCTATAATCTTTATAACAGAAAAAAGGAGGAGTTTGTTTTAGTAAATCTGGACTATGAAGTAGCGTCTGCGACGTATCCAGACAGAAACAGAAACAGAAACTGGATAAGGCTTATGAAGTTTCAAGACTAATTTATTTATTGATCTGGCCAGTATTTTATTTTCATACAATTGTGTAAACAGTATGTGTTGACATAAAATTGTTTTATTTTACTTGTTTATTTATTAATTAAAACTGAGTTGGGAGTTTATTTCAGTTGTTTGTTTTAAAAACGTGCGCGTGAGAAATTAGTTTATTTAAGCTTCATGACAGGAGGTAAGGATAGACCTAATGTTATGCATGTCACAGAGGAATTCCCAATATTGCAGAAGATTTTTTTTCTCTACCCAGTTAAGCATAATGGTATTTTTTTTGCTGAAAAATGGCTGGCGGCAAAATGGTTAACAACACCCAAAATATTTACACAGGTATTATGAATATCACAGTACAACTAGAAGCAAAGTACATATATTAACAAATACTATACTGCAGACATCATCAGAAAGCATAAGTCTTGACCTCCGTTACCCAATTATTTAAAAGAAAAGCGTTGTGGCAACTTCTTCGCCCCACAAACTGTCCATAGCGATTCTCTGTAGCGAGTGCCCATGGCGTAATACACAAAGCTGTTGAAGGAAGGCTTGGTCAGCAAAATGGCATCCCCAATCCACGCACAGCAGAGATACAGATTATGATCACGACGCCCGTACTGTACCTCGGGGAAGAAGAGACGCACTACGTTGAAGACAGTGAAAGGCGTGGAACATGCGGTAAACAAAACGGAACTGGCAACCAGCATTTTAGTCAAAGCTACCTCCCGTGACGGAAAAGCCGACGACGTTTCCGAACGCCATTTAATCGTCTGATCCAGTTTCATAACAGTCAGTACAGTTGCTACGGTGACCACAACCATCGTTCCTCCAGTCACACCCACACCGAGGACTACCCCTTCCATGATGTTGATTAGGTCTATGTAACGTTTACCAAAGTCGTCTTCAACGGGAGACATTACGCGAAGCTTATAGAATGGGTCGTATAAGCATCCGATTCGAAATCGAAGATACAGAACGAATGAAAGCGCGTATACTGAAACGTAAACCACAAGTATCAGCGCTGCCATCGTCCGTGTCCGCAGGAGGGTTTGGAATTTCAAAGGGTGGAAAACGCAGAGACATCTCTCGACAGCGATTATGGCGGACAAGATCGGAGATGCGTAATTGAGACAGATAATGATTAATAGTTTATTGTTGATCACAAAAGCTAAATAAGCACCTATCCCTTGTCTGGAGAGGAACGTATTATAGATTTCCTCGGCTTGAAATACGGTATTGATTGTCAGGTAAAACCAGTCGGTAAAGGCCAGGGAAAACAAGCACAAGGTGACGCGATCTTTCAGGCCCTGTTTGTAAAACACCGCCATGTTGATGACGTTACCCGGTCCTCCAATCAGAAAAAGCAACAGTTGTGTGTAAGATCTAATTTTCTGAACAAGAAGTCTGACATTGGCGCTGACCATACCGTCAGGATGGTTCCAAGGAGAAAACTTCATCTCGTTGAATGAAATCACCGCACAGCCTTCCGGAATTGACCAGTTTCTAACAGGTGTGAAAGACTCTGATTGGTTCTTTGGCGTCGCCATTTTGGTTGTAAAAAACCCAGTCAGCTTAAATGAACTGTCTGGCATGATACTGACAGGAGAGGAATTCATGGTGTGACTGTAGGTATAACGAGGTAATGTATTAAAAGTAATAAATCATTAATTGCCGGTTACGGCAGGTGGACATCATTGGCAGAATAAGAAAAATTATAAGAAGAAGCACACGAGTAGATATAAGTGTTTTAGACCAGGTATGCGTTTTTGACACTCTGTCAGGATGACAAAAGTTCATCTACAATGATATAAGAACAAATATAACACTGCTGCGCGTCTGTTTCTTTTACTTATTGTTAGTACCATACGTTTTCTCCAGCACACAATACATGACCAACTCTTCCATAGAAAGGCTGAGTGGGGAAAATGTGTAAAATAATATGCCGTATATGTTTTGCATGCAGAACCCTTAGCTTATATTATAGAACATTTGGGCGGACCTATCACAGACTTGGATGATCGATCATCAACTTCAAATTAAGGAGTAGTACTCCTGGACAGGATAGGCACATATTCAGTTCTTCGACTCCATGCTCAGAAAGTCATACCCCTTCCACGGAGTTATTCGCAGCCATGCTTGGCAGTCTCGAAGAAAAAAACCGTGGAAGACTTCAAACACTTACAGTCCCGGTCCACTTGTTTGTGTCGTTTCCGGTTATGCCTGCTTCTCTTGTGGTCAAGTCGTAACTTTCAGACAAGATTGTGAAAAGTGTGGGGCCAGTATTCATTTTTTACTCATCTGTTTTGTTGAAAATTCGGGACTTTCCTGGTGTTGCACTGCCTCCGGGCATTGCCTCCGGGATCGTTCCCACCATCTTTATGTCTACTAATGTCCCATAATTATGTGTCTGTTCCAGACTGGAGGACGTTAAATAGATTTTCACAATCAAAATGCGGGGTCCTTTTTGTTTGCTCGTTTGTAACGATGCCATCTTGCAACAAAATAGTCAATCTTCCAATAAAACAATCATTTTTTTTATAGCTGTATATGCCTGGTTTACAGCGAAAATTGTCTAAGGAAGGTCAGTCAAAGCCAGCCATTTACTTCTGATTTACACTTCAGTACAAACATCACAAGAATCTGTAGAAATGAGTCAATGAATAACTAAATGTTGTATGACGTTTATAAATACATAATAGTGTGTGTGTGTGTGTGTGTGTGTCTGTGTCTGTGTGTGTGTGTTTCCGTGCGTGTGTGTGTGTGTGTGTGCGTGCGTGTGCGTGCGTGCGCACGCACGCGCGTGCGTGCGTGCATATGCATGTGTGTGTGTGTGTGTACACCGTGTGCGTGCGCGTGTGCGTGTGCGTGCGTGTGCTTGCTCTTATGAATACGTAAAGAAAACTATTGTTTCTTCTTCTTCTTCTTCTTCTTCTTCTTCTTCTTCTTCGATTGATCCAAACTACAGCAAAATGTTTTAAGACAAAAACAAACAAAAAAAGATAATAATTACGAAGTTGAGAGATTGTAAATGAGTAAGAATAAACCGATATTCAAATGATTTTTTTCTTAGTGACAATGACTCAGCCGGCCCCAATAATAGACAGTTCTCTTTAGTATAATGTCAGATGTCGGCAACAAAGAGAATAGTTTGTTGGAATATTAATGAGTTAACAATGAACCGCTTCAGAATCGAACAATCAATATTTGGCTGGTTTCTCTCACTTAGTTGTTCCCTTGTTTGTTCGATTGATTTTTTTGTTTTCTTTGTGCAGAGAGAGAGAGAGAGAGAGAGAGAGAGAGAGAGAGAGAGAGGGGGGGGGGGGGGGGGGAGAGAGAGAGGGAGGGAGGGAGAGAGAGAGAGAGAGAGAGAGAGAGAGAGAAGAAAATGTAATCAAATTAAATCAGACATGAAACAAATTATTGGTTTAAAGTGCGTTAATTACAGACACATTACTCACAGAGAGAGAGAGAGAGAGAGAGACGCTTTTGTTCCTTCCATCCGACCTTTTGGCTCACTCGTGTCAACGACACGAAATGAGTCTATGTTCTCATGCTTCTCTGGTTTTCCGTGTGTGTGTGTATCAAAATTAACCGTGTTGTTAGTGTTCATTGAGTGATGTGTTAATAGTGAGAGTAAACTGTGTTGTTAGTGTTCATTGAGTGATGTGTTAATAGTGAGAGTAAACTGTGTTGTTAGTGTTCATTGAGTGATGTGTTAATAGTGAGAGTAAACTATGTTGTTAGTGTTCATTGAGTGATTTGTGTTAATAGTGAGAGTAAACTATGTTGTTAGTGTTCATTGAGTGATTTGTGTTAATAGTGACAGAGTAAACTGTGTTGTTAGTTTTCATTTAGTGATTTGTGTTAACAGTGAAAGATTAAACTATGTTCTTAGTGTTCATTGAGTGATTTGTGTTAATAGTGAAAGAGTAAACTGTGTTGTTAGTGTTCATTGAGTGATTTGTGTTAATAGTGAAAGAGTAAACTGTGTTGTTAGTGTTCATTGAGTGATTTGTGTTAATAGTGAAAGAGTAAACTGTGTTGTTAGTGTTCATTGAGTGATTTGTGTTAATAGTGAGAGTAAACTGTGTTGTTAGTGTTCATTGAGTGATTTGTGTTAATAGTGAAAGAGTAAACTGTGTTGTTAGTGTTCATTGAGTGATTTGTGTTAATAGTGAAAGAGTAAACTGTGTTGTTAGTGTTCATTGAGTGATTTGTGTTAATAGTGAAAGAGTAAACTGTGTTGTTAGTGTTCATTGAGTGATTTGTGTTAATAGTGAAAGAGTAAACTGTGTTGTTAGTGTTCATTGAGTGATTTGTGTTAATAGTGAAAGAGTAAACTGTGTTGTTAGTGTTCATTGAGTGATTTGTGTTAATAGTGAGAGTAAACTGTGTTGTTAGTGTTCATTGAGTGATTTGTGTTAATAGTGAAAGAGTAAACTGTGTTGTTAGTGTTCATTGAGTGATGTGTTAATAGTGAAAGAGTAAACTGTGTTGTTAGTGTTCATTGAGTGATGTGTTAATAGTGAAAGAGTAAACTGTGTTGTTAGTGTTCATTGAGTGATTTGTGTTAATAGTGAAAGAGTAAACTGTGTTGTTAGTGTTCATTGAGTGATGTGTTAATAGTGAAAGAGTAAACTGTGTTGTTAGTGTTCATTGAGTGATTTGTGTTAATAGTGAAAGAGTAAACTGTGTTGTTAGTGTTCATTGAGTGATTTGTGTTAATAGTGAAAGAGTAAACTGTGTTGTTAGTGTTCATTGAGTGATTTGTGTTAATAGTGAAAGAGTAAACTGTGTTGTTAGTGTTCATTGAGTGATTTGTGTTAATAATGACAGAGTAAGCTGTGTTGTTAGTGTTCATTGAGTGATTTGTGTTAATAGTGACAGAGTAAACTGTGGGGAAAAAATCAATAATGACCTCGCCAGGCGACGGTGTACAGCTGGTTTTAGAATATTTATAAATTTAATTAACAGAACAAACAAAGACTTCGTACGCGTGTTCACACATCACTTTTTTTCTCACCACCAACCGCAACCACACAAACCTGAACAAAGAAAACCCGGATTTAAATCCAGCCCTTTTGTTTATTAAAGAAAAAAATAACTTGTTGCTTTTTAGCTCTCACACACTCTTACGCATCACAAGAAATATTCTCAAGTACATAGTTACATAAACGCTTGATAAGTGTAAGTGACAACTTTTAAAAAATACAATTGCCAAATCCAACATTGTCACTCACCACAACAACAAAATTCCACTGTGGTTTCTACAACAACCAATTCCACAACCAATGTTCATTTAGAACTCAATTCACTGTTCATCTTTTCCCACTTTCAAATTTATTATTATTATTTTTCCATTTAATTTCATCTCACATCATTAACAGAATTTTTCCACATAGCTCAAGATTATATTATTCTTTAGCGCTTCTTTTCACTTCAACTCACTTTGTCGAGTTTTCACATCTCAATGTTATATTTACTGATTACTACTCACTACCATTTTGCTTAATTTCAGTCTTTATATATTATCTTATCTCCCAAAATTATATTTTTAAAATTTCAAATATATAATAATCTCTCTCTCACAGAGAGGACGATAGTTTCGTCGAAGCACTTGACGAACAAGGGAGATCTCACCCAGGGGAAGAATAAGCAGAGAGGTCGACCGCAGTCACTCAGTGCAGGCCCAACATCGCGAATCAGCTTCGCCAACACGACTACACCTCTGGACAACGTCCCAGGTGGAAAAAGCTGAAAAACAAATATACCTCAATAAGCTTTCACCACAAAATATCTTCTCTCTTGACAACCGAATCGAGAATCGATGCACATCACACACAGAACGACTGAAACAATCCAATCCGCACACATGAAACCAACAAGCAGACGACAAGATTTATACAGACCAAAATCTTCACCAAGCTGAAAGAAAATTACGAGTGATTAAAATATAAACCTTCCAAACAACCAACCTACTAAAGCAGCTATGAAGTAGTGAGTAGTGAGTCTGGGACTACAAGCATAGGACTGGGAAATTTCGATGTCCTATCCCGAGCAAACTCTTTCCGCAGACTGACTAGAATTTGTAAAACACGCACGACAACAGCTCACAAAATATACACTTAGAATGACAACTTCCTGTTTCAAAAACGATTCAGACACCGCAGATTCGAAATAACCAAAATCGCCCAAACCAATCCGTCACAGACCTTGACCTTTCCCTTTAACGTTTAATTTTTGCTTTGGCGTTATATGTCACAGTTTTGCAATTAGAGTCCCCAGCTTGGGCATGGTGGTGTATTAGCCTAAGGTGATATGGTATCTACGGTGACTTCTACTCACTTGACCTAACCTTGACCTTTGACCTTGAACATGGTCAATTATTTGTTTTGACCATATATTTTATATCCTGGCAGATACAGTCCCCAAATTTAGAGATCCCCCGGTGTCATGTTGCTCCACCCTGGAACGAAAGAGCCTTCCCCTTCATTCAGTGCAGTGTCCCTGGAATTTTCTCCAGAATCCTGCAGAGCAGCCCTGAAAAGAAATCCTACACTCTGGAGCATCTTCAAACTCTTTTTCCAAGAGAACCCTGGACGCGCGCCTACACAGACGGCTCTGCAGAAGAAGCAGTCCGCAATGGTGGTGCCGGCATATATGTGCAATATCCAGATGGCACAGAAGAAAGGCTTAGCCTTGCCACCGGCCTCTACTCCACACATTACAAAGCAGAGGTCTAGGCCTTGAAAACTGCAGCAGCCCATGTTGAGAACAGCCCCCACACCTCCCACAACGTTGTTTTCCTGACTGACGCCTTGTCTGTCCTGCAGACCCTACAGCATGGCAAAAGCACTGATTTGAACGACCTGTCGTCAGCTCTGGCCTCCTTCAGCAGAAACCACACAGCCGTTCTGCAATTGATTCCTTCACACAGCAACGTGCAAGGAAACGAAACGGCTGACTCCCTAGCAAAGGAAAGCACCACAAAAGAGCAGCTCGACAGGTCCACCATCTTCCCAGAGGCCCAAACCATCATCAAGGCCAAACAGCAAAAGAAGTGGGCCAGACAACACCCAAAACACAACAGGGCAGACCCATATTACATGCTAACCCGCCAAGAACAGGTCTGTGTTTTCAGACTCAGGACAGGTCACAATCGTCTGAAACATCCTGATCACCTGTTCAACAAACTACGCATGGGTGAATCAGACAAGTGCCCATGTGGCACTGAGAACCAAACAAGTGACCACATCCTACAGTCATGTCCACTGTTCCAACAGCAAAGAGCAAGGAAAAAAGACATGGCCAGACCACGTCTCTGTGGCCCAGAAGCTCTTCGGAAGACTGGAGGACCTGCAACATACGGCCGCCTTCATATTGGATGCTGGAGTGTCCCTCTGACGTATGAGAAGAAGAAAAAGAAGAAGAAGAAGAAGAAGAAAACGAAGAAGAAGAAGAAGAGGAAGAAAAAGAAGATCAAATGGCATGCGAAGTGTTGTCAACCTCGGTCACCATGATCATTTTGACTTTTGACCTTGAATTTTTGTCTATCACAATATCCCATGAACCGCTGCTCGGATTCCTTTAAAACAATTGTACACATCAAGCTGGTACGTCCAGCAAAATGTTGGTATGGAGTTTATTTGAAAGTAAACGATTTGGCATTTAGATCTATCTCATGCATTTAGGTCAATCTCCAACAAAACACAGCGAGCGGAGGGGGCAGATGCTATTCTGGCGCGCGGGCTGGGCTAGAATTCGTTTATAGTGGAGATGTCTCGTCCATTCTCTCGGCCAAAGGAATTTGAGGACAGGTATCGTTGGGGGAGGTCCCCCCCAAAAATGGCCAACCCATCCCTTTGGCTGCAGTACCAGAACCGGTGCAAAGGCCCCCTCGTTGGAGAGTCATGTAGTCTTTTACAAGAGGCTAAATTGCCCTATGATTTTGAATTACTGTAGAAAATCATCAGTTGTACAGCTCTCGTGTTACTGTTGGCCCCTACTACAGGCTAATGTCAACCAATGGTAAAAGCCGTTCGAGCAAAGGCCTAATTCTCACCTTTACGCGAAAGGAAGCACCGGAAACTGTACGTGAGTAAAAGAGAACACTGAACACACTGAACGATTTTAATGAATAGGCCATTGGTCCATGTCACGAGGGATGGTTACAAACGAAAGTGGGCTAATTATCATATATTTCAAAGTACATGCATTTCAGAATTAAAATATACAAACAATTAATCAAACAGTCTCGCGCATTCGATTGAGTAAGAGAGAGAGAGAGAGAGAGTGAATGAATAGATGAGTGAATGTGTGAGTGGGTGAGTGAGTAAATGAACAGATGAGTGAATGACTGACTGACTGACTGACTGAGTAAATAGATGTGTGAATGTGTGAGTAAGTGAACGAGTGAATGAAGAGATGAGTGAATGAATGAGACTACATGGATGAGTTAGTGAGTGAGTGAGTGAGTGAGTGAATACAAAGTAATTATACTATTTAATACATCTGTATTGTTAAAAATTCGGGACTTTCTTGGTGTTGCACTGCCTCCGGGCATTGCCTCCAGGATCGTTCCCACCATCTTTTTATCTACTAATGTCCCATAATGTCTGTTCCAGACCGGAGGACGTTAAGCAGATTTTCGTCGAGTGAGTGAGTGAGTGAGTGAGTGAGCGAGTGAGTGAGTGAGTGAGCGAGTGAGTGAATGATTGACTCAGTGAGTGAAAAGGTGAAACAGTGAGTGTGCAAAAAACGAGAACTGTCTGTGGTTGTTAAGGCAGCCTAGGAAAACAATATTTCTTCTTCTTCTTCTTCTTCTTCTTCGATCGCTCAGACAGTTTTCTGTTTTCAATTACGAGCGCAGATGCGTCATGCTGCCGCTATGCGCCTAACTATGAAATAGTTAGGCCCAGCAAGTCCGACGTCGGCTGGAGGACATCTTTGCGAAAGGGTTTCTTGAAAGAAAGAAAAAGGCAGGAGAATGGACCGGCAAGGCAGAAAGATAGTAGATGACAGTAAGCAAAGGGAAAAGGCAGAGTCAAAGAGAGTGACAGATTTAGAGGAAGTTACAAGCACAGAACTTCCAGAAGGTGGGGGGAACTATTAAATCAAAAGAACCCCCAGGTATCCCCACAGGGGGAAAGAAGATTTAACAATAGGTTGTTGTTTTTTCCAATCAGTACAAGATGAATTAGAAAACTGACCTTTCGTCCGATGCAAATGGAGACAGAGCACTTATTGAACTCGTGGTTTCCCAGACAGTATTTGTTTCGAGAGGGTGATGTGTTTGTTCTGTGAAAGTCCTCTTCTCTGTCTCTGTCTCTCTTTTTCTCTTTGTTTGAATGTATATGTCTGTCTGTCTCTGTCTCTGTCTGTCTGTCTGTCTGTCTCTCTCTCTCTCTCTCTCTCTCTCTCTCTCTCTCTCTCTCTCTCTCTCTCTCTCTCTCTCTCTCTCTCTCTCTCTCTGTCTCGGTCGGTCTGTCTCTCTCTCTGTCTCTCTCTCTCTCTCTCTCTCTCTCTCTCTCTCTCTCTCTCTCTCTCTCTCTCTCTCTCTCTCTCTCTCTCTCCAAATGACAAGGAAAACTTTCTTCAAAATTTTCGATACAATGATCCAACCCATTTTGTCATACACTGCTGAGATATGGAGTCTGTTGGTAAAAGAAGACCCAACAGAAAAAATCCATTTGTTTGCGTGCAAAAAGTTTCTAAATGTAGCCCTTAGAACGCCTAATCAAATGATATATGGTGAACTTGGCAGACATCCACTTATTATAAATGGTTTTGTAAAAACTATAAAATTTTGGTTCAGGATATTAGGCATGGACGAGAAACGGCTACCTAAACAGGCGTATAAAATGTTATTAAATTTAGATGCAGTTGGTAAAAATAATTGGGTGAGTGAACTTAGATTTCTTTTGAACAGGACTGGTTTTGGTTTTGTGTGGCTCACTCAGGGAGTGGGTAATGTGAACGAGTTTTGTAAAGTGTTCAAACAGAGACTAATTGACATGAACATGCAAGACTGGGAGTCAAAGATAAACTCCAGTGAACGTTATTCACTGTACAGAGACTTTAAATCCGAGTTAAGTCCAGAAATGTATCTTGATTGTTTTAAGCAGAAATGTTTTAGAGATGCACTAATCAGATTTCGCAACCTGAAAATCCATAAAAATAGATATGTAAGATTTGATGTGCATGTTAATAATTACTGCCCCTTTTGTCCTGGTGACTTTGAAACGGAACTACACTTTTTGTTTCGTTGTAAACAGTATGATCATATAAGGCACGAGCATCTAAAGAACATAGAGCATTTTAATGAACAGAGGGAGTTTTGCCGTTTGATGGCAACTGGAAATGAAAATGTGATTCGGCAGTTGGGTTGGTTTATCTTTAAAGCCCTTCAGATTAGAGTCAAATGAAAAAGAGAAAAACTATAAGATTGTGTAACTGATGATATTTGTTCCTCTGTTCCTTGTATGATTAATTTGTATGTTTGATCTGTTTTCTTGTCGTTCTATATTGTGCCCCCCCCCCCCCCCCCCCCTTATCCGATTATTGAAAT
>JAGGCT020004225.1:142493-144370 GCA_017654935.2 Phymorhynchus buccinoides
TGTCTTTCTCTGTATCAGTCTCCAGAAAATGAAACGTCTCTGTCTCTTAAGAAATGTCGACACTAATCAGCACACTGACAGGATAGAATGATGTGGCATCGATAATGCACGTCACCTTGAAAAAATACTGTACTCTACATTTGTTTCTTTCTTACTTTGTCTTCCTTTGTCTTTCTCTGTATCTGTCTCCAGAAAATGAAACGTCTCTGTCTCTTAAGAAAATGTCTCTGTCTCTTAAGAAATGTCGACACTAATCAGCACACTGACAGGATAGAATGATGTGGCATCGATAATGCACACCACCTTGAAAAAAGACTGTACTCTACATTTGTTTCTTTCTTACTTTGTCTTCCTTTGTCTTTCTCTGTATCTGTCTCCAGAAAATGAAACGTCTCTGTCTCTTAAGAAATGTCGACACTAATCAGCACACTGACAGGATAGAATGATGTGGCATCGATAATGCACACCACCTTGAAGACTGTACTTTACTTTTTTTTTCTCACTTTGTCTTCCTTTGTCTTTCTCTGTATCTGTCTCCATAAAATGAAATGTCTCTGTCTCTTAAGAAATGTCGACATTAATCAGCACACTGACAGGATATAATGATGTGGCATCGATAATACACGTAACCTTGAAAAAATACTGTACTCTACATTTGTTTCTTTCTTCCTTTGTCTTCCTTTGTCTTTCTCTGTATCTGTCTCCAGAAAATGAAATGTCTCTGTCTCTTAAGAAATGTCGACATTAATCAGCACACTGACAGGATATAATGATGTGGCATCGATAATACACGTAACCTTGAAAAAATACTGTACTCTACATTTGTTTCTTTCTTACTTTGTCTTCCTTTGTCTTTCTCTGTATCTGTCTCCAGAAAATGAAATGTCTCTGTCTCTTAAGAAATGTCCATTTGTGGATGCTGAAGCTGATTATCCATCTCGATTCTCTGACATAATGGTCTGCAGCAAGCTGATTTGTCACCCACAACATTTGCACGAGGGAGGGGAGCTGGAGAGATTGGAGAGAGAGAGGAGAGAGAGAGAGAGAGAGAAAGAGTTAGAGAGAGAGAGAAAGCAGAGGAGAGATGAGAGGGAGAGGGGAGAGAGAGAGAGAGAGACTGAGAGAGAGATGAGAGAGAGAGAGAGAGAGAGTTGAAGAGAGAGAGAGAGACGCGTGAGTTGAAATCAAACAGATTCGAAGCACTCAGAGAGACAGAGAGAGAGAGACGAGAGACACAGAGAAGGACAAAGACAGCAGACAGACAGAGACAGAGACAGAGAGAAAAACAAAGAGATATACGAGAGTCATATACATAACTAGAGATACAAAGAGAGACAGTATCCAAGAGGCCAACAAGACAGAAAGCAGAGACAAAAAAAAAATGACAGCCACAGAAGAAGAAAAAAAACACGGGAGTGGTGGGTGGGTGGGGGGGTGGAGGGGGGGGGGCAGGGAGGGGGGGGGTGTGCGTGATGAGGAGGAGCCCCAAATCAGATAGCTCAGTGGTTGGTTGCAAAGGGTCTTTACAATCAGCACAGGAAGCAGTCTCCTTGCTGACCTTTCGCTTCTGCATGGGCAATGGAAAAAAAGGAAAAAAAAAAAAAAAGGGCCAGCCCACACGTCCACAGTTTAAAATCGCACGACTGTAAGATACGATTCGATCACGTGGTCTCCCAGAGCAAATGTGATTCGCGCTTCGAGATCACGTGATCGAATCGTATCGTACAGTCGTACGGTTTTTAGCTGACGTGTGGCTGGCTGGCCCCTTAATCCAACACACTCTGACAAGCAGAGAGAGCGATTGGGCACCGATAGTAAATCTCACTTTTTTTGTAACTATACTTCGTTTTCTGTGACATTTTAATGCCTTCTCTCTC
>JAGGCT020004225.1:144870-159870 GCA_017654935.2 Phymorhynchus buccinoides
GAGCTCTGCTGAGAAAATTGAAATATTTTTATTTAACTGGAAATTTTTGAAAAATTTTAGGCTGGGGATGGTGAAAGCACAACCTATTTGGTTTCCGTTTATTTTGGAGCCATCTGTACAAATACTGAGTTGGTGTTTAAAATTATAGATTTTTTGTTTTGCTGCTACGGTTAATTGATTTTTTATCTTCTTCTTTATTAAATTGTTGATGTAAGGAAGTGTCATAGTCTGGAGGGTCCCAGTCCCACTGTGGCACTATATGTTTAGGGTAGAAGACTATGTCTTCCATCAACATGTTTGAGTTTTCGAATACATTTTTGGAAAAATCATATATGTTAATATATTTTTTGACTGGTTTTTTTGAGGTGGCAAAGTAAGGATCTGAAAATTGAGAAAAAAAGTCCTCCTTTGTGACGTTATTTGTGCTGTGTAGTCTGGTTAAGAATGTAGCACAATTTAATTTGACAAGGTGGTGTAGGGGGAGCCAGCCTATGTCTCTATAGACTAGGTAGTTGACTGCAAAGGACGGGAGGCCCAGGGCAGTTTTTAGTGCTTTAAGTTCTATGGTTTGAAGTGATTTTAAATTAGATTTGGTTAGGTTGTAAAAAGTCTCCATACCATAAGTTAGGTGGCTACGGACCAAGGTCCTAACCAAATATGTTAAGAATTTGGGGTCCTGAGCCCATTTCTGTCTAGTTAGTACTTTAATAAAGTTAAGGGCTTTTGTGGATTTATTCACTAAATGGGTTAAGTCTCTTGAAAGATGAACTCCCAGGAACTTAACATAGGAGGTGTGGAAAAAGAAAAAGCGGGGGGGTTGGGAGTTTTTTGCTTGGTCCCAAAATTTTAATGTTAAAGTCATCATTTTTAACTGTGTTAGTATGCAAACAACTTGAATTCAGCATTTGTGCGGTGAAATGGTAAAAAGCCGTTTGACATTTAAATAGTGTAATATACTAACAGGTTGGTTATGATTCTGATGTACATTAAGTTCGGGGTCGAGAGTGTAGCTTATACATCGTGGCAGCTGGGCAAAGACCAAATGGCGATGTCAATCTTCATAACATTGATATACTTCAGACTTTCAAATTTTATTTTAGAATATTATAGGCTGCAGCATGATGTTAAACAGAGTAGGTGCAATGATACTGCCCTGGGGGACTCCCATGTCCATATGATGGCTAGTTGAGAGAGACTGGCCCACCCTAACTTTAAAACTTCTATTTTGTAAGAATGAATATATGAAGTTGTATGTGTTGCCCTCTATACCGAGCTTGCTGATTTTTTCTAATAGCCTCCCATGCCAGACGGAGTCATAAGCCCCTTTAATGTAAAAAAAAGGTGGCAAAGACTTTCCTTCGTCTTGCTAGTGCTTTTCTGACATGGGAGGTAAGCCTAACTATTTGTTCCATGCAGGATCTATGTTTTCTGAAACCTGCCTGGAAAGTGGGGATTATGTTATTTTTTTCTAAAAAGTATTCTAGTCTGCTTTTTACGATTCTCTCGTATAGCTTGCCAATGTGTGGGGTGAGGGAGATAGGGCGGTAACTTTTAGGGTCCCTTGCCGGTTTTCCGGGCTTCAGGAACCATACCACCTGTGCCTCTTTCCATGCACGTGGCACCTCCCCCTCCTCCCAACATCTGGCGTAAAATTGTTAATAGAATCTCGTGAAAAGAAGGGGGCAATTTTTTAAAGTGTTTTGTAGGAGATTGGATCAACTCCCGTGGCTTTATTTGCTTTTCTAATTTGATTAAGGGACCCAGCGAGCTCGGTCATTTTGAGGGGGGCATTAATATAGTGAGAATTATTATTAGATTTTGGTGTACTTGGTATTGTATTACTCTGTTTTGTTCTTCAGTAGGTAAATATTTAGTTTGACTAGCTTGTGTGAATGTGTCCGCAAGAACTTCAGCTGTTTGTAAATTAGTAGTTGTAGTTATATTATCTTTAGTTACTCTGGGCTCCCATACTTTACCTTTATTGTTTATTTAATTAATTTTCTTCTAGGCTTTGCCTAGGTCTCGGTAATCGATAATCTCGTCTTTGTTAAAATATTCTATTCTCTTTTAGCTAAATTTATTGAGTCCTCACAAGTTTTTTCTGCTTCAACTTTGGAGGGGTGATTGGGCGGGGTTGGATGACAATCAAAAAAGTTGCATGCGCGTTTTTTCTTATGTACTGCCTCTTTGACTGTTTCGTTCCACCAAGGTTTTGGTGATGGGCGAATATTAGTTGATTGTGTTATAGTCGTACGACGACGACGAAAATGGTGTTTTACGTCCTCATTAGGTCTGAATCGGACGCATATGGGACATTTGTAAATACAAATATGGTGGGAACAATCCTGGAGTCAATGCCCAAAGTGTTATAGTCGGAATAGATAAATTCACTTGCTTTTAAAAAATGGGATGTTCTTATGTTTTCGTAGTGGATTTCAAAGTCAGAGTTACAAATATTTTCTTTATTATATTTACTAAGAATAGACTGGAGTAAGGTCCAGTTAGCTTTATCGTAGTTAAATTTGTATTGTTGAGGTTGTGTTGTTGTTTGAATTTGAGCTTTAAAGGATATAGAAATGGGTTTGTGGTCAGATAATAAGGTATCTGACAAGGGATACCACTCGTGGTTTATTACTAAATCAGGACTAACAAGTGTTAAATCAATTGCGGTTGGTTTGTTTTTGCTAGAATCGGGAAATCTTGTGGATGAGCCATCGTTTAAAAGAATTAAGTGGGACTCGTTTATTTGTTGGATGACTGATTTATCCAAAACATCACAAGTGTTCAAGGTTTGCAGTTCAGGAGAACTATCTAAGAATGGGTTGCCCATTTCACTGATAGTCTGGATGAGATTCAGTGTGCTCTGTTTGAAAGCCTTCTGAGTGGTTAGTCCTTGTTCATGGTGAAGCTGGTTTTCATTGTCATCTTCTTTGAGAAGGTCTGTCTCAAACTCTTTTAGGAGTCGTGCTTGCTCTGGGCCAGCAAGCACCCACTTTCGAAAGGCTGAAGGAGTTTCAGTCAATCCAAGGGCACCACCTGCACCTTTCACCATCCCATTGTTTTGTTCATGAGCGTGGTCGAGGGGTAAGGCTGAGAACCGTTTGGTTGTTTTTTTAGATGACCCAGTTTCCATTATGCACAAACTCTTCCATGATGGAGGCAGGCAAGGTTTCCATGTCTCTGATGTGCACAGGGATCCAACGCGCATAATTGAAGTGGTCAAGTGCAAAGAACCACGGAGCCAAAGCCTTCAGGATTTCCACATAGAGTTGGAAGTTTCCAATACAATGAGCTCGAACGAAGATGAGAACCATGAGTTCTAGTCTGAGCACGGTATCCCAGTACTGGAAAGTTGGGCTCTTCTTGACCATTTCCTGTCTCCACGCTTCCTTTGCTTCGCTGTTTGAGGCTGGCTTGTGACAGAGAAAGCGTCATTCTGAAGTTTTGCAAGCGCAAGAGCACTAATCTGATGTGCTTGGCGTGTCCTGGCAATGTGAGAACAGTGGAGAAAAGAGTATAATGAAGATTCCCATTATTCCTACAGAAGTTAGCAATCAATTGAAACCATTGAAATAGTAAACGAAGCTCGTTCATTGACAGTCGGCTCTTGTTTAAAATGGTCGTTACTACATATATTTGTGCATAAACGAAAACAGTCACTTCAGTTCAATTAAAAAACATCAGAAAACGATTCAGCATCATCAAAAACCCATACTTAGACCCAAACTATAGAGAATTTGAGACGACGTTGGTCTCCATAGGAGTTTGTGTTCAGTGTCACAGTGAAATACAACGAAATGACGTCACGTGACCGGAAGCGCATGATGCAGATTTAAGCGCGCCACATCTAGATGTGTTCACTGGGATCTAAAGAAGTAACACACAAATTTTGGTGCTTTTGTCCGGCGTGTCCACTTCATTCCTTTTTCCCACTTCACTAATAGGACTTATTTCTTTTTCCATGGAGTGGAGCTCCTCTCTTGTTTTTTTGTTGCCTGGAGACAGGCGGGGACTGGAGGGGCTGAGTTCTGCCCCTCGGTTCCTTTTTCTAGATGGGGTGGTAGGTGTGCTGTGATTGGAGGGAACGGGACTTCCAATCTTGTGTTTATGTGGAGGGAGAGTATTCTCGATCTCGACCTCGATGAAAGTTTGGGAGCTACAGGAACTAGTGAGGCCGAGGTGAAACGCCTGCAGAAAGAGACCAGGAAGACGGTGCTGGCTGACAGGGGCCGCTTCAGGGACAGGGTGGAGAACCACTTTGCCTCCGGCAACCCCAGGCAGGTGTGGAGCGGTCTGCAGTCCATGACGGACTACAAACCAGGGAGGAAGATCCTGAGAGCTGAGGACCCGCAGGTGCTGGCCAACGACCTCAACAGCTTCTATGCTCGCTTCGACACCGCTGATTTCTCCACTGAGCGTTCAAGTGCTCTCCTGGAGCTGGCTCAGCGGGACGATGGAGAGGAGGTGCTGACGGAGGAGGAGGTGAGGAGACAGTTCCGTCAGGTCAACCCACGCAGTGCCTGCGGTCCTGATGAGCTGCCTGGGGTGGTGCTGAAGCACTGCCATGACTCCCTGGCCGCTGTGTTCAGGGTCCTCTTCCAGCGGTCCCTGGACTCCGGGCTGATCCCGTCCATATGGAAATCCTCCACCCTTATCCCTGTCCCCAAGAAACCCTCCCCCACCACCCTCAATGACTACCGCCCTGTGGCCCTGACCTCTGTCCCCTTCAAATGCCTGGAGCGGATGGTGCTGCGCAGACTGCTGGGGGCCACACGCCAGTTCCAGGACCCCCTGCAGTTTGCCTACAGCCCCAACAGGAGCACGGACGAATGCCATCATCACCGTGCTCCACTCTGTGCTGACCCACCTGGAGCGGCCGGGGAGCTATGCCAGGCTTCTGTTCCTGGACTTCTCCTCGGCCTTCAACACCATCCAGCCTCATCTGATGGTGCGGAAGCTGATGGCGATGGACGTCAACCCCCTGATCATCAGATGGCTCTGCAGCTTCCTTACAGACAGGCCAAAACACGTGATGATCAGGACGCCCACCTCATCTGTCGCCTCAACCCAGGTCCGCACCAACACCGGAGCTCCACAGGGGTGTGTGCTGTCCCCGGCCCTGTTCACACTGTACACTGCCGACTGCCACTGCACCGCTGAGGGCACCCTCCAGGTGAAGTTCTCAGACGACACCTCCCTGACCGGCCTCATCACAACCAGCGAAGACTTCCTACAGGGGCGCTGTGGAGGCGCTCGTTGGCTGGTGTGATGACAACCATCTCCTCCTGAACGTGGCCAAGACCAAGGAGATGGTTGTCGACTTCCGCAGGAAACCACCAAAGCCGGCTCCACTGGTCATCAAGGGGGAGGAGGTGGAGATGGTGGACCAGTACAAGTACCTGGGATCCATCATCGACAGCAAGCTTGACTGGTCCGCCAACTCCCAGGCCCTCCTCAAGAAGGGCAATCAGCGCCTCTTCTTCCTGAGGAAGCTGAACAAGTTTGGGGTGTGCCAGAGACTGCTCAGTCTGTTCTACGGAGCTACAGTGGAATCAGTCCTGACTTTCAACCTCCTCAGCCACTTCGGTAGCCTCAAGGAGCACGACAGAGCCAGTCTGACGAAGATCACCAAGACAGCTGGCAGGCTGATCGGTGCTCCTGTTGCCAGCCTTCAGGAGGTGTTTGAGAGGAAGGGCAGCTAGGCGTCTGAGGGCCATCCAGGGTGACTCCAGTCACCCACTGTGCGAGCTTCTACAGGCGCAGACTTCTGGCAGGTCAGGCAGGCTGATCAGTTTCAGTGCACGCACTGACAGACTGAGGCGGTCATACCTGCCGACAGTAGTGCGCCTCTTAAACAGGACATGATCGGCCTGCATCCTCACCTTCGAACAGAAAAAATGGCAGCAATGTGTGTGGGTGTGAGTGGGTGGGTGGTCGGATGTGTGTGTGTACATGTGCTGCATGGTTTGTGTGTGTGTGTGTGTGTGTGTGTGTGTGTGTGTGTGTGTGTGGTGTGTGTGTGTGTGTGTGATGTGTGTGTGTGTGTGTGTGTGTGTGTGTGTGTGTGTGTGTGTCTGTGTGCGTGTTTTAAAAGGAAATTATTTTTCTCATGAGTTATGTGATATATTTCTTGTGATATGATACTGTCTTTTGTTGTTGTGATTTGCTCATGTGATATTATTGAGTAATTTAGTAGTGTGGTTGTGTGGGTGTACGTGGGTTTGTGTGTGTGTGGGTGTGTGTTGTGAGTTTTGGTGTGTGCGTGTGCGCGTAGCATGTGGGTAGTGGTGTTTGGGTGGGTGTGAGAGAGAGAGAGAGGGGGGGGGGGGTAAGAAGAGAGGAGAGAGATGGGGGGCGCTAGAGAGGGTAACTGTGTTGCTTTGTTGATTTTTAGCATACATTATTATAATATGATCTAGCATTTTATGATGTCTCTGTTTCTTTGCTATTGCTATTATATATATTGATTGTTTATCCTTTTTCTTATGTTTTCTAGACTTATGTGTATTATCCTATATTTTAAACAAATGATGGTTTAAGCTTTGTGTGCATGTGTCTGTGTGTGTGTGTGTGATCTGTGTCTGTGGAAAAAAAAAATGAGGGGGAGAGGGGATGGAGTATTGGATTGGAGGAGGATTTGAAGGAGGAGGGCGGGAGGGAAGAGAGAGCATGGGGGGAGGGAGGAGCGAGAGGGAGAGAGAGAGAGAGAGAGAGAGAGAGAGAGAGGAGACGAGAGAGAGAGGAGGAAGAGAGAGAGAAGAGCTAGGGCTAGGGTGAATGTGTGTTGATTTTAAGCATACCTTTTATCATTGTTCTAGTATTCAGTATTGGTTTTAATAATCTAAACTTTGTGTTTGTGTATATTGGGATATTATTCATTTTAATTTAGTTTTATGCATATTGTCCATTCCCTATTAGTGTTTGTTTAAGCTGTGTGTGTGTGTGTGTGTGTGTGTGTGTGTGTGTGTGGTGTGGTGGTGTGTGTGTGGGTGGTGTGTTGTGTGGTGTGTGTGTGTGTGTGAGGGAGAGAGAGAGAGGGGGGGGGGGAGAAGGGAGAGAGATTTGGGGGAAGAGGGGGAGGAGAGTGAGGGGAGAGAGAGAGGTGGAGAGAGAGAGAGTAGAGAGAGAGAGAGAGATGAGAGAGAGAGGGAAAAAGACCCCGAGAGAGGGGGAGCGAGAGAGCCAGGTGAATGTGCTTTAAGTGTTGACTTACAGCATACATTATTTTACATTGTTCTAGTATTCAGCATTGGCTTTTATAATCTAAACCTTGTTTTTATGTACCCCTTTTATACATTTTGTTTGTTGTCCTATTATTACTTTTATACAAATTGTTTGTTTAGCTCTGTGTGTGTGTGTGTGTGTGTGTGGGTGTGTGTGGCTATATTGTATTGTAATTTAATTCTTATGATGTATTTACTGTATATTGTCTTATTGTCTCTATTTGTATATGTGTTTTATGTGCATGCCAGACAAAGATTTTCTTTATGTTTTAAAGACAATACATATTTTGATCGATTGATTGATTGATTGAGTGTTCGAAAAAAATGTTTCGAAACTGTCCTCTGCGCTCCTTTTGACTGTTGTCTTCCCCCCCCCCCCCCCTCCCTCCCTCTCTATCTTCGAGGTAACCTCACTCATGGTGCCCTATTTACATTATATGTTTAAACATGAGACAAGAAACTGAATACAAAGGAAAATAATAAAGGATGGGAAAAAATGGATGGTTAGAAAAAAATATATACAAAATATAAACTTTCTAAAATATGCCTCCCCAGGCCAAGAGATCACGCAAAATATAAGAATGTTAGGTCGGTATTGATGGGCCAGAGGCGCGACTCATGCCACTTATCTTTTAGTGGAGGAAAAGGGCCCTCGGGTGGAGGGCGAAGCTATCGGTGAAGGCGTGAGGAAGTGTTGCGTGACCCGGTGGCGTAGTAGACGAGGCAGGTTTCGAAGGTGGAAGGGTTTGGCTCTTGGCTGCCACTCGTGCTCTTCCTTTCTTCTTTCTCTGTAGTGGGCTGGAGGCGAAGAAGTTCGGGCTCCCTTTCTTTTTTCTCGCTTGACTGCTTTTCGCTCAGTTGTCGCTTCGGCGACTAGACTGCGAATGACTGAATGATTGTCGCACTTGACGAAAATGGTGTTTTACGTCCTCTTGGTCTGAATCAGACACATATATTTGGACATTTGTAAATACAAATATGGTGGGAACAATACTGGAGGCAATGCCCGGAGGCAGTACGAAACCAGTAAAGTCCCGATTTTTTAAATTAATACAGATAGGTGTAGCGGTAACCACGCCTCCGTTAAACCTCATCGAGCTATGGCACCGCCACAAAGTATTTACTGCTACTTCAAATCGCGAGGCCAAGTCAAGTCACACTTCAAATCAAGTCGCACTTCAAATCGAGGCTACACTTCAAATTGAGGCCGCTCTTTTAAATGATGTATTTTAAAGCGTACAAAATAATAAACATACGTACTACAGACACTATCAAACAGGACACGACGAGTAATGCGGTGCTTCTTTCGATGAGTATAAGTAGGATACATAGTTTTAAATGTTTTCCAAAAGTTATAAAATGTTACGAAATGGTGCAGAGATAACATTCTGGTTTACAGATTAAAATTATTGAAAAACCAGGGGAGGGTGACTCATGATTGGAGTGGTAAAATAGACCGCGTGCCACAAACTATTGCGATTTCGCGCTTGTTATATTATCCCTCCAAGTCTGAGAGTCCAACCAGAAATTTTCACACACAAAAAAGGCAAAACTGAATTGATTTTCCATTACCAACCAGAAATTTTCACACACACAAAAAAGGCAAAACTGTGAATTGATTTTCCATTACCAACTGTAGCAAAAGTCAATCATCATGCAGGTATCCTACTCTCACGTTAGTAGCGGACCAAAATGAAAGGGGCACCATGACGGATGGGTTTCTTCAACAACAAAAAACACGTCGAGATCACCAGGAAAACACCCTTTACAGGAGATCGCAACACCCACATTGCTCTGGTTTCCTAGAAGTCAAATCGGCGATTCCTCCTTGGCGGAGGTGCTGGAAGTCAAATTATTTCAGTGAAAGAGAAGGCAATGTGTCTTCTCTGTTCTAATGGCCGCCTGAGTACTTAGACCAAATCACGAAATGTCCACTGTACAAGCCTTTTTATTTATAGGTTACCAAAAGGAGTTTCGCTCACAACAAAGGAAATAGCTCTAATTTATTTGTTACTGCCCTACAAACAAGAAAAAGCTTCAACCACCCTGAGTGTCTTCCACCCCATCCCTTCGAAAATGGCTTCTCTCTCCCGCAACTGCACCAAGGAGGAATCGCCGTTTTGACGGTTTGATTTTTAGGAAACCAGAGCAAAGTGAGTGTTCCGATCCTTGAAAAGGCTGTCTTCCTGGTGATCTCGACGTGTTTCCTGCAAAACCTCATCCGTCAGGGTCCACCTTTAAGGCGAATGTCAACCAATGATAGTTCTTCTTCGTCGATCACTTTAGGCGGAGACGCCGGTTGCCCGCACGAAAGCAGCTGTCGTATGAAGATCCCTCAGGTTGCCGTGGAGGGTTTTTTCCTCAGTGGTTTTACTTGAGGCCAAGCAATGAGAAACGGGGTTTCTGAAAACGTTGAGAGCGCGCGTTTTTACGCACTAGAGCTCTCAAATCACTCCCTAGAATCTCAATCCATGCGTGAGATTTACCCTTTAAAATCTCAAGAAGGGGGTGAGATAAAATGACGAGTGTGCCTTATTAAAACAGCCGTTACTTTTCAGTAAGCTAACGACATTGCACATAGGTGAGCGGTCGCCACAAAATGAGTCGTTTTGTCTTTAGTTCACTTACCCCCTAGGGGCAATTTTAGGTGGAAGGGGGATCAAATAATTAATTTTCAGATTTTGACTTATTGTTGAACAAGAGGTCTTTCTCTACCTCACACAGAAGTGTTGAAGTGTAAAACATGATCCTTTCTGCCTTAAACGTGCGTTTTTATCAGAAGCATCTGGTTGTTTTGTACACATTTTAAAACTTTCTGGTTGCATTTTCCCATTTCGCCGATTCCTTGAGTATACGACTTCAAATCTTCATAACTTTGCAACAAATAGTCCGATTTACAAAAAATGTTTGGTTTGTTGGAAAGCTCTTTCAATGCAGAATAATGATTTGTTAATAACACAAATGTGACCCCTGAGACATTACGTCTCATTTTGTGGAGACAGGTCACATATTTCTGTCGTCTGCTCGGCCTATCTATGCTGCTGCCATAACAGTCTGCAAGCTGAATCGCCAGCCTAGGGAGTCTGAATGTCTGGGAGGGAGTCTGGCACAAGCAGATCGGACAAAGGACAAACATCGTAAAATGCTTATGAGAGTATAATGCTCAATCATAACGTCAAAATATCTGTGTTCTTCATCTCCTGTGTGAAGATTTTGTTTTTATAAAAAACTTTTTATTGTATTTTTGAGGGTCGGATGAAAGAAAACCCCAGTCGTGCTTATTCCGTTTTTTTATTTCATTTATCTCTCTCTCTCTCCTCTCTCTCTCTCTCTCTCTCTCTCTCTTCTCTCTCTCTCTCTCTCTCTTTCTCTCTTTCTCTCTCTCCTCCTCTCTCTCTCTCTCCTCTCTCTCTCTCTCTCTCCTCTCTCTCTCTCTCTCTCTCTCTCTCTCCTACACAACCCAACCCAAAACACCAATGTAAAAACACACACACACAAACAGCTCAAGTTTACTAAATGTAATGCCGTTTGATACAATTGATAAGGTGAAATGTCATTTAGCTCAAAGAAGAAAGAAAAAGGCGATCATGATTATGGTAATGTGCATAATATGCCAGAAATGGTCCCTGCCGACGTACTGGTCACGATGCAGAAGGTAGAATGGGAAAAGGCGAGTTGGAAAATGACCGTACCTCCCAGGTGCCAACCACTGCGGATTATGAGCTGTTTCCTGGACAGCTTAGCGTGACACTGGGGGAATCGGTGGGCAGACGAGACAAGCTGCCGTAATCAGCCTCCATACGTGACGTGATTATTAGGCTTACGTGCGGGATAAGTCCAGGGTGGAGTTTCTCTAGATTATGCGTACGGTCGCCGTGCGCGCGAATAACTGTTACGCCAGCAGGGGGTCTAAAAAAAGAGAAACACTTTAGCCCTTTCACCGCCAGCCACATTTAAACCAAACATTAATTTCTTTCCATTTTGAAACTTAATTCTTGGGCTACAGCTAAAGATTTTTTTTTTAAGCAATTATTGTGGGAATTTTTTCTGTGACAAATTTAGAATAGTAGGGTCAACGCCTTGCTACCCTAAGCTTAGCGGAACGCAATATTGTATCATGAATAATAAGACCCTGAATTTCAAAGGAGTTTTAATTGACATGGGTGTTTAAATCATTTGTGGTGCACAAAATGCGACATTCGGCAATGGAAAGGGTGTTTTAAAGGGTTAAAGAAGCCGTTTGCGGGAACAAATATTACAAGCTCTTGTCTGATTAGTCAACAACAACAAAAATAGTATTATTTTAACCAAACTTTCATGAACAAAGCAACAGCCTTAGAAATGTAAATTAACCCCCATATTATACAACCGTCACGTTGATAGTTCCGGATAGTTTGCCGCTTTGCATGAGAAGAAACAAACGCCACTGTGAACTATCAGCATTGGGACCAATCAACAACTAGAAAGGTATTAACCCCCTACAAGTCACAGTGATACTTCTTCGGATAGCGTGACGCTTGCTCGCTTGCTGGGAAGAACAAAACGCCACGCGAAGCTATCGGCAAACGAAGGGTTTTTCTTAGTACCGTTTTCGCCGATTTTCGCTTACGCTACGTAGTGTTAGCCCTTGTGAAACGGCCCCCAGCCTCACTGTGCTGCACTGCCAAACGAGGGGAACGGGGATCAATATTCTTGTTCCTCTCGACACGAAATTTTTCTTTCTGTCTGTTCTGTTTGTCTGTCTGTCTGTCTGTTACTCTGTCTGTCTGTCTCTCTCTCCTTTCTCTCTCAGTCTCTCTCTCTCTCTCTCTCTCTCTATCTCTCTCTCTCTCTCTTCTCTCCCTCTCTCTCTCTCTCTCTCCCGCTCTCTCTCTTCTCTCTCTCTCTCTCTCTCAGCCTCTCTCTCTCTCTCTCTGTGGCTGTGCCCCCTTTCCATAAGGGCGTATAAAATGCTAATGGCAAACATTTGAATTTGAACCTCTCACTCTCTTTCCTTCATTTTTCTTTCCACATAATTATATGATGCACACAAATCCCTTATAATCTACTGCCCCCCTTCCTCCCTATCCTTGTACCCCGTTCCTTAATAGCTTAAAGCCAGAGAGAGAGAGAGAACAATTGAACAATATTTATTTTTTCAGGCCCCCAGCCCCTAGAAATAAGGTCAAGTTAACATGAGACTAAAAGGGCACATACATAAACATACATAGCTTGCATGTGCGAGAGAGAGAGAGAGAGAGAGAGGTCGAGATGGGCAGAGAGATCTTAAAGAGAGTGAGAGGAGAGAGAGAGATCAGAAGACGAGACGAGCAGAGCTACCCGAGTCAGAGAGAGAGTGAGAGAGAGAGAGCGAGAGAGATGTATTTTGTGATAGAGAAAGAGAGAGTGAGAGACGTGAGAGATGAGAGAGTGAAGAGAGAGAGATGAGAGAGAGAGTGCTATAGGTCAGGACTGAGATGAGATGAGAGAACGTGCTCTAGAACGAGAGAAGAGAGAGAGAAGAGGGAGCAGAGGATGAGAGAGTGAGAGTGAGAGAGAGTGAGAGGGTGAGAGAGATAGAGAGAGAGAGAGAGAGAGAGAGAGAGAGAGAGAGACAGGGAGAGAGAGAGAGAGGAGAGAGAGATGAGCTGGTTGAGAGGTTGAGAGCCTCAGATAGATCTGATGAGAGAGAGAGAAGAGTCTCTAACGACGGACGAGAGAGAAGATGCGCTAGTTCATAGAGTGAGCGAGGGGCCGCAGTGAGAGATGGAGAGAGAGAGAGAGATGTTGATGCTTTAGTCAACAGTTTTGTATCATGTATTGTGTTTCTGGGTGTAGTGGGTGTGAGTGGTAGTGATTGTGGTGATGGTAATAGTGTGTGTATGTGTGCGTGTGCGTGTGCGTGCGCGTGTGTGTGTGCCTGAGTACCTGTGTGTGTGTGGTTGCATGTGTATGCCTATTTGTATGTGTATGAGCTATTATAATGTCTCTGTTGGATTTCTTGCGTTTTAATTTTTGTGTTGTTGTTGTTAAGCGCATAGAGCTCCACACATTTGGTGGAGGAATGCGCTATATGAATGCTTTATTATTATTATTATTATTATTATTATTATTATTATTATTATTATTATTATTATTATTATTAAAGCCATTTCCACATTCCCTCCCACTGGATCACACGTGCCGTGCGTGCGTGTGTGTGTGCGTGTGCGTGTGTGTGTGGTGTGTGTGTGTGTTGTTGCGGTCCGTGGTCTAATCTCCAAACTTTAACGTTGGCATTTTGTTCTGGAAATAGAAGGCGTTCATTGTTGAAACTTTCAAAACACATATATGTTCATGCAAGCTTTCAAACAATAATGATTTGAATAATTAATAAATACTTAAAAACAACACTGTAAACAGACAGGCAAACAGATGACATTTTAGATTAGTATAGGGTAGTTAGAGAGTATTCAACAGGCAACATGAGTTAAGAAACTCATCAACACTGAAAGCTTCGATAGCTCATTGGTAGAGCGTCTGTCTCTCATGCCAATGGTTCCGGGTTCCGAATTCTCGGCACGCAGGCACTTTTTTTTAGTCACCCGGGGAGCTATTGTTTTTGGTCTGGTCCCGTTAGTTCCGTCCGTCCGTCCGTTCAGTCCGTCCGTCGGGTCCGTCCGCCGGTGTCCGTCCTCCGTCCGGTGTCCGTCCGTCCGGTGTCCGTCCGTCCGGCGTGCCTCCGTCCGTCCGGCTCTCCTTGCTTAAATACAGTTTTTCAGTGTTCAATGTTCCGTGCTACCTCCCTCGTCCGAGACCTCTCTCTCTCTCTCTCGTCCGCCTCCCTCCTCTCTCTCCTCTCTCTCTCTCTCTCTCTCTCGTCTCTCTCTCTCTCTCTCTCTCTCTCTCCGCTCACTTCTCTCTCTCTCCTCTCTCAGTCATCATCTCCATTCCTCCCCATTGACGTATTATTGATTTATTACAAAAACTAATAACTTGTATCAAACAGTGACTGCAGAAATATAAAAAGGCAGATTTGCTTTTTATGTTTCAGCTGTCTTTTTTTGTGTATGCGGTTATTAGTTTTTCGTAATAAGTTCAATAATATGTCAATGGGCCATCTAAAGATAGTCCGTTTTGATTCCAAGCCATCGAATTAATTATTTATTTATTTATTTATTTAAATGTATTGTATTCCATAAGCGATTTGCTGCATTCTAGTCTTGCTCCATGCACTCAATAATCTTTCTTCAGAATGAAAAGGCAGAAGAGGCCACTGGTGGTGTAGAGTGGCACAGTGGTAACGCGTTCGCTTCGTGTCAAGTAAACCCGAGTTCGAACCTGGGTACAGGGGATTTTTTCCTCTCACTTTGCACTAGGCCTTAACGGTCTGAACGTGGAGTCTTTCGGATGAGACTATAAACCGAGGTCCCGTGTGCCCATGCACTTAGCATACGTTAAAAAACCCAGTGGCAACGAAAAAAGTTGTCATTTGGTCAAAATTTACCCCCGCCCCCCCTCCCTCAGTGACAAAAAAATCGCATGCAAAAAAATAAAATAAAAAAAGAATTGGGTGGCGCGCCTCTGGTTGCGACGCGCTCTCCAGGTGGGAGCAACCCGAATTTCACACTGAGACGCCTCTAGTGATCTGTGACTATAGATCTTTGATTAAAGTACCTAATACCTAATACCAAACTCCTGACATTTGTTATGTAGGTGGATGGGTACGTGGAAGTTGGTAGTGCAGAGGGTATGGGGGTGGGGGGTGTGGGGGGTTGGGTTGGGTGGGGGTGGGGGGTGAGTGTCGGTCTTCTTTGTG
>JAGGCT020004225.1:167370-207577 GCA_017654935.2 Phymorhynchus buccinoides
CAGATACAGAGAAAGACAAAGTAAGACAAAGTGAGAAAAAAAAAGTAAAGTACAGTCTTCAAGGTGATGTGCATTATCGATGCCACATCATTCTATCCTGTCAGTGTGCTGATTAGTGTCGACATTTCTTAAGAGACAGAGACATTTCATATTCACGAGAGCGTTTCTGGAGACAGATACAGAGAAAGACAAAGGAAGACAAAGTGAGAAAAAAAAAGTAAAGTACAGTCTTCAAGGTGGTGTGCATTATCGATGCCACATCATTCTATCCTGTCAGTGTGCTGATTAGTGTCGACATTTCTTAAGAGACAGAGACATTTTCTTAAGAGACAGAGACGTTTCATTTTCTGGAGACTGATACAGAGAAAGACAAAGGAAGACAAAGTAAGAAAGAAACAAATGTAGAGTACAGTATTTTTTCAAGGTGGTGTGCATTATCGATGCCACATCATTCTATCCTGTCAGTGTGCTGATTAGTGTCGACATTTCTTAAGAGACAGAGACGTTTCATTTTCTGGAGACTGATACAGAGAAAGACAAAGGAAGACAAAGTAAGAAAGAAACAAATGTAGAGTACAGTATTTTTTCAAGGTGACGTGCATTATCGATGCCACATCATTCTATCCTGTCAGTGTGCTGATTAGTGTCGACATTTCTTAAGAGACGACATTTCTTAAGAGACAGAGACGTTTCATTTTCTGGAGACAGATACAGAAGGAAGACAAAGTAAGAAAGAAACAAATGTAGAGTACAGTATTTTTTCAAGGTGGTGTGCATTATCGATGCCACATCATTCTATCCTGTCAGTGTGCTGATTAGTGTCGACATTTCTTAAGAGACAGAGACGTTTCATTTTCTGGAGACAGATACAGAGAAAGACAAAGGAAGACAAAGTAAGAAAGAAACATTTGTAAAGTACAGGGTTTTTTTTCATTCACGGTGATGTGCATTATCGATTCTCTCAAATCATTCTCTCCTGTCAGAGCGTTGATGAAAAAGTTAGAGGTCAGTGATCAGGAGACTTGTGGCAGCGCAACATGTTACAACGCGGCAAAATGTTACAATTGTAACAAATTGCGTGAGGTGCCCGGGGCTCCTCGCGCAAAATGTTACAATTGTAGACATTTTGACGCGTTGTAGCATTTTGCACGGAAAGCCTGCGGCAAAATGTTACAATTTTGTTAGAATTGTAACATTTTGCGCGAGGCGCCCCGGGCAAAATGTTACAACGCGGCAAAATGTTACAATTGAAAACTTTCAATCAAAGGTGGGCGCCTCGCGCAAAATGTTACAATTCTAACAAAATTGTAACATTTTGCCGCAGGCTTTCCGTGCAAAATGCTACAACGCGGCAAAGTACTTTCCACGCAAAAAGTGTAACAACTGTAACATTTTGACGCGTTGTAACATTTTGCGCTGCCACAAGACTCCTTCCTGTAGTACTGATGGCAAAGACTACTAAGGCTTTGATGGACCCTCCCCCCCCTCTCCCCCCGCTGCCGGTGGCGCCCTCGCTGATTTGGGGCGCTCACTCCACTTTCTATGCCCCCCCCACAAACACACACACCCACACAAACCACAGACCACCATCCTCTCCTCCTCCATTCACCCCTCCCGCCTGTCTTTCTGTGTCTGTCTGTCTGTCTCTTGTTTTTTTTGTCTCGATCACTGCTTCCTTCTGACTTCCGCCTATGCAGCCGCTTGCTTGCAATCTCTCTCCTGTATCTCTGCCTTTGTGCTCTGCAGGATGCTCTGTCTGTTTCTTCTCTCCTCCTCTCTCTCCATCAGTCTCCTTCCTGATGCGAACTCCCTCTCTCTCTCATCTCTCTCTCTCTCTCTCTGTCTATCCTCTTCTCATCTGTCCTCTCTCTCTCTCACCGAGTACTCTCTCGTCCATCCTCTCTCCTCTCTGTCTCATCTCTCTTTTCTGTCTCTCCTCACCTCTTCTCTGGTCTCTCTCTCTCTCTGTCTCTCTTCCGTCTCCTCTCTGTCTCTCTCCGTCTCTGTCTCTCTCGTCCTGTCTCCTTGTCTCTCTCTCTCTCTGCTCTCTCTCTTCAATCTCTCTCTCCTCCTCTCTCTCTCTCTCACTCTCTCTGTCCCCTCTCTCCTCTCTCTCTGTCTGTCTCTCTCTCTTTATTTTTTCTTCTTCTTCTCTTTCTTTCTTTCTCTCTCTCTCTCTCCTCTCTCTCTCCTCTCTCTCTCTCTCTCTGTCTCTCCCTCTCTGTCTCTGCTGTCTCTCTCTCTCTCTCTCTCTCTCTCTCTCTCTCTCTGTGTCTTTCTGTCTCTCTGCCCTCTCTTTGTCTCTCTCTCCGCTCCTTCTCTCTCTCTCTCTCTCCCCCACACTCTCTCTCTCTCTCTCCATCTCTGTCTCTCTCTCTCTCTCTCCTCTCTCTCTGTCTGTCTCTCTCCTCTCTCTCCCTCTCTCCTCTCCCTCTCTCTCTCTCTCTTTTTTTGTCTCTCTGTCTCTCTCTCTCTCTGTCGCTCTCTCTCCTCTCTCTCATCTCTCCCTCTCTCCATCGGGCTCTCTCCGTCATCCCGTCCCCTCTCTCTCTCTCCCAGGCTCCGCCCTGATTGCTGTTCGCTCTCTCCCTCTTCTCTCCATCTAGTCTTCTCTCTCTGTGTCTCCTCTCTCTTTCGACTCTCTCTCTCCTCTCCTCTCTCCCTCTCTCTCTCAAGACAGCTCAATCTCTCCCCTCTCTCTGCATGCTTCGTCTCTCTTCGTCTCGTGCTCTCTCGTCTCCTCCCTCTCGTGTATTCGTCAAGTCTCTCACAGTACGTTTCTCTCTCCATTTTTCTTCCTCCTCTGGTTATCCTCTCTTCTCTTCTTCGCTCGGTTCGCTCAAGTTCTCTTCTCCTCTGAGTGTCTCTGCTCTTCGTCTCATCTGTTTATAAAAAGCATCTCTCCGTGATTTCTTCTCCGTCTCGTTAGACATCGTCGTCGGCAGGTCTCCTCTCCCAATCGCGGCTCGATCCCTCGCTGTTGGTCTCTCTCACTCGGGTCTCTCCCAGGCTCGTCTCTCGGGGTCTCGTCCTCTTCCTCTCGGTGTCTCTCTCTACGTCTCTCTCTTCTCTCTCCCCTCTTCACCTCCTCTCGATCTCTCTCAGTCTTCTCCGTCGGCCGATCTCTGCTTCTCAATTTTCAAATAGAAGCAACCCTATTTAGTTTGATACCGCAAAGTCTCCCGCTGTTTTGGGATATGGATAGGGGTCTCTCGTGTGATGTCTCATAACCCAACCTCTCCTCTCTCTTTCAAAAAAAAAAAAAAAAAAAAATCTCTGTCCTCTCCTTCCATCCCAACCTCCAACCCCTCTACCTCCCTCTGTTAATGTACATGACTTTCACAATACTTGAATCTGTTGAAATTACTTACTCACCGCTAAAGCTAAATTGTGTCAGACTAAATCAATGCTGCAGACTCCATTTTTACAGTATAAATTATACATGTGTGCGCTATTAAATGAATACACAGGGAATGCTTGCGTGTATGACTTTTACTACCTTATGTTTGTTAACTGTATCATCTTTTTTCATTTTTAAAAAATGTTCGTCCGCTGCAACATGCGTGTGCATATAAGATTTGTGTTTGATTGTATTATTATATACTATGTATGTATGAATGCGTTTTGTATGCTCTTTATATTGGTTTGTTTGTCCATTTTCATTATTTTTTAAGAGGGCTGGATGTAAAAAAAAAAAGCATGTACTATTTGCTTTTTATTACCTCTTTTATAAATAAAATTCATTCACATTCATTCAATTATCTCTCTCTTCACTCCTCTTTCTCCTCTCTCTCACCTCTCTCTCTCTCTCTGTCTCTCTACCACCCTACTCTACCCCGCTACAAACTAGACCCCATCTCTACACCCCCCACCCCCTCTCTACTCTCTTCTCCATCTTCTCTCTTCTCTCAATCCCACTCTCTCCTCTCCTCCTCTCTTCTCCTCTCTACTGTGTCTGTCTACTTTTGCTCTCTTTGACTCTAACCTTGAAATAAATTAAATACCACCCCCACCATCCCTCTCTCTCTCTCTCTCGTCCTCTCACTCACGTCTCTTCTCTCTCCATCTCGCCTCTCATCTCGCCATTCCTCTCCATCTCCTCTGCTCCTCTCATCGTCTCTCTCGATCTCCGGCTCTCTCTCTCTCTCTCCATCATCTCTCTCTTTTCTCTCTTTGACTCTAACCGGACAACAAAATAACAAATCTGTTTTGAGTTCAATTAACGTCTCTGCCACTGGGATACTCTTCTTTCTCTATGCCCCCGCTCTGTCTCTCTGTCTTTCTGTCTGTCTACTTTTCTCTGTCTCTGCTTTCTGTCTGTACGCTCTGTCTCTCTCTCTCTCTCTCTCTTTCTCTCTCTCTCTCTCTCTCTCTCTCTCTCTCTCTCTCTCTCTCTCTCTCTCTGTCTCGGTCTATCTGTATGTCTGTCTGTCTGTTCTCTCTATCTCTCTCTCTCTCTCTCTCTCTCTCTCTCTTTCTATCTTCTCTCTCTCTCTTCCCCCTCCCACTCGGTATTTGAATATCTCCGTCTCTCTGGGATCCAAATGGCCAGTTAAAGTCACCAAGCCACAACAAAAAGTATTGTCACAACATTCTCAATAAGCTGTTAAATTTCTCTTTTTTTTTTAACCTTTCACGCCAAAGTAGCATTTTTTAGCACACAGTGATTAAACCCATTGTCACTAAAAGCATCACATGGGGTTATTATCAAAGACCTATTGTCTTACTTTTTTGAGGAAAGTAAGGATAGAACCTTATTTTAATATATGTCCACAGAAGACATCCCCCCAAAAATACTGCAGATGGATTTCGTCTCTACCCAGGTAAATTAAGGACACATTTTGGTATGAAATAGGCTGGCGGTGAAAGGGTTTAAAATCAGCATTTCCCCACTATTAAGGCCATAAGTTGATCAGGTCATGCGTTTGTTTAAAAAAAAAAAAATTGGCAGCGACGAAGAAAAAGGGAAAGCGAACACAACAAAGACAGAATAAGGAGCACCCACACCAAAAACTAAAAATTAACCAACAAACCATCCAACTAACCAATAGCCAGCAGGCAACCAACCAAACAAGCAACCAACCAACAACCCACGACAACTATACTGAAGGGATATCACACACAAAACGTAGCAAAAGACAAAAGAAGAACACATAAAAATCGCTAATTTACAAGACAAGCCACAGGCAGAGAAGCAGAGGAGAGAAGGACGAGAGGAGAGAGAGAGAGAGAGGAGAGAGAGAGAGAGGAGAGGAGAGGAGAGAGAGCGAGAGAGAGAGAGAGAGGAGAGAGACAAGAGAGGAGAGAGATGAGGAGAGAGAGATAGATAGATAGATAGATAAGGATATATAGAGAGAGACAAACAGACAGACAGACAGAACGAGACAGACAGACCGAGCAGAGAGAAGAGAGAGAGAGAGAGAAGCGAGAGAGGAGAGGGAAGAGGAGAATGACCGAGAGAGAGAGAGAGAGAAGCGAATTGCGAAGCGAAATGGTTTAAGAGTCAGGCCTTGGCATATCATGATTTGACATTTTACATCAAGATCATTTACAATAATCGGATAAGGGGGGAGGGGGGGGGGGGCCACAATTATAGACGACAAGAAAACAGATCAAAATACAATAATCATACATAGGAACAGAGGAACAAATATCATCAGTTACCACCATCTTATAGTTTTTCTCTTTTTCATTTGCCTCTAATTGAAGGGCTATTAAAAAGATAAACAACCAAACCGCCGAACTCACATTTTCGTTCCAGTTGCTCAAACGGCAAACTCCCTCTGTTCATAAAAGCTCTATGTTCTTTAGATGCTCGTCGACTTATATGATCATACTGTTCAACCGAAACAAAAAAGTGTATTTTCGTTCAAAGTCACAGGACAAAAGGGGCCCCCCCCCAGAATATTAACATGCACATCAAATCTTACATTATCTATTTATGGATTTCAGGTTGCGAATCTGATTAGTGCCTTCTCTAAAACATTTCTGCTTAAAACATCAAGATACATTCTGTTAGACTTACTCGGATTCAAAAGCTCTCTGTACAGCGAATACGCACTGAGAGTTATCTTGACTCCCAGTCTTGCATGTCATATCAATTAGTCTCTGTTTGACATTTACAAAACTCGTCAATTACCCCCTCCCTGAGTGAGCCACACAAAACCAAAACCAGCTGTCAAAAGAAATATAATTCACTCACCAATTATTTTTACCACTGCATCTAAATTAATAACATTTTAACGCCTGTTTAGGTAGCCGTTTCTCGTCCATGCCTAAATATCCGAACCAAAAATTTATAGTTTTTACAAAACCATTTATAATAAGTGGTATGTCTGCCAAGTTCACCATATACATTGGATTAGGCGTTCAAGGGCTACATTTAGAAATTTTGCACGCAAACAAATGGAATTTTTCTGTGGGTATTCGTTTACCAACAGACTCCATAATCTCAGCAGTGTATGACAAAATGGGTGGATCATTGTGTATCGGAAAATTTGAGAAAGTTCCTTGTCATTTGGACGAGAGAGAGAGAGAGAGAGAGAGAGAGAGAAGAGAGAGAGCGAGGAGCAGAGAGAGATAGACACGGAGAGAGAAGACGACCGAGGACAGAGAAGAGAGAGAGAGAGAGAGAGAATGAGATGAGAGAGGAGAAGAGAGACGAGAGAGAGAAGAGAGAGAAGAGAGACAGACAGACAGACATGACAGAACCGAGACGACAGACATATACATTCAAACAAAGAGAAAAAGAGAGACAGAGACAGAGAAGAGACTTTAACAGAAACAAAACATCACCCTCTCGACAAACAAATACTGTCTGGGAAACCACGAGTTAATAAGTGCTCTGTCTCCTTTGCATCGACGAAAGGTAAGTTTTCTAATTCATCTTGTAACTGATTGGAAAAAAAAAACACACCTATTGGTTTAAATGTCTTCCCCCTGTGGGATACCGGGCCCCCGGGGGGTTCTTTGATTAATAGTTCCCCACCACCTTCTGGAATTCTGTGCTTGTAACTCCTCTAAATCTGTCACTCTCTTTGACTCTGCCTTTCCCTTGCTTACTGTCATTACTATCTTTCTGCCTTAGCGGTCCATTCTCCTGCCTTTTTCTTTCTTTCAGAAACCCTTTCGCAAGATGTCCTCCAGCGACGTCGACTTGCCTGGATGGGCCTAACCTATTTAATAGTTAGGCGCATAGAGGCAGCATGGACGCATTGCGCTCGTAATTTGAAAACAGAAAACTGTTCTCTGAGCGGATCGAAGAAGAGAAGAAGAAGAAGAAGAAATATTGTTTTACTAGGCTGCCTTAACAACCACAGACAGTTCTCGTTTTTTGCACACTCACGGTTTCACCTTTTCACTCACTGAGTCAATCATTCACTCACTCGCTCACCACTAACTCACTCGCCTCACTCACTCACTCACTCACTCACTCGACGAAATCTCTTAACGTTCCTCCGGTCTGGAACAGAAATTTATGGACATTAGTAGATAAAAAAGATGGTGGAAACGATCCGGGAGGCATGCGGAGGAGGCAGTGCAACACCAAGAAGTACCCGAATTTTTAACAAGACAGATGTTATTAAATAGTATACTTACTTTGTATTCACTCAACTCAATCACTCACTCACTCCACTAACTCATCCATGTAGTTCATATCATTCACTATCTCTTCATTCACCGTTCACTACTCACAATTCACACATCTATTTACTCAGCAGTCATTCAGTCAGTCAGTCACTCAACTTTCAGTTACTCACTCACCCACTCACACATTAAGATCATACTATTCATTCAATCTCTCTCTCTCTACTCGCTTACTCAATCGAACGCGCGGAGGACGGTTTGATTAATGTTTGTATATTTAATCTGAAATGCATCACTTTGAAAATATCATGATAATTAGCCCACTTTCGTTTGTAAACCATCCTCTTGACATGGACAATGGCTATTCATTAAAATCGTTCAGTGTGTTCAGTGTTCTCTTACTCACGTAAGTTTCCGGTGCTTCCTTTCGCGTAAGGTGAGAATTAGTCCTTTGCTCGAAACGGGCTTTACATGGTTGACATTAGCCTTCGGTAGTAGGGGCCAACCAGTAACACGGGGAAAGCTGTACAATGATGATTTCTACAGTAATGCAAAATTCATAGGGCAATTAGCCTCTTGTAAAAAAGACTTACATGACGCTCAACGAGGGGCCTTGCACCGGTCTGGTACTGCAGCCAAGGGATGGGTTGGCCATTTTGGGGGCGGACCTCCCCCAACGATACTGTCCTCAAAGTCCTTTGGCCGAGAGACTGACGAGACATCTCACTATAACGAATTCTAGCCAAGCCCGCCGGCGCCAGAATAGCATCTGCCCCCTCGCTCGCTGGTTTGTTGGAGATTGACTAATGCATGAGATAGCATCTAATGCAATCGCTTTACTTTCAATAAAAACGCCATACCAACATTTTGCTGGGACGATACCAGCTTGAGTGTACAATTGTTTTAAAGGAATCGAGCAGCGGTCATGCGGATATTGTGATAGACAAAAGTTCAAGGTCAAAAGTCAAATATTGATCATGGTGACCGAGGTTGACAACACTTCGATGCCATTTGATCTTCTTTTTCTTACCTCTTCTTCTTCTTCTTCGTTTATTCTTCTTATTCTTCTGCTTTTCTCTTCTCATACTCAGAGGGACACTCCAGCATCCAAATATGAAGGCGGCAGTATGTTGCAGGTCCTCCAGTCTTCCGAGAGCTTTGGGCTCACAGGGGACGTGGTCTGGCCAATGTCTTTTTTTCCTGCTCTTTGGCTGTTGGAACACTGTGCGACAGGACTGTCGGATGTGGTACACTGTTGTTCTCAGTGCCACATGGGCATTCGTTGATTCACCCATGCGTATTAGTTTGTATGAACAGGTGATCAGGAGTTCAGACGATTGTGACCTGTCCTGAGTCTGAAAAACACATAACTGTTCTAGGCGGGTTAGCATGTAATATGGTATGCCCTTGTTGTGTTTTGGGTGTTGTGGCCCATTCCTTTGCTGTTGGCCTGATGATGGTTTGGGCTCTGAGGAAGATGGTGGACTGTCGAGCTGTCTTTTGGTGCTTCCTTCGCTAGGGAGTCAGCGTTTCGTTTACTTGCACGTTGCTGTGTGAAGGAATCAATTGCAGGAAACGGCTGTGTGGTTTTGCTGAAGGAGGCCAGAGCTGACGACAGGTCGTTTCAAATCAGTGCTTTTGCCATGCTGTAGGTCTGCAGGACAGACAAGGCGTCAGTCCGGAAAACCAACGTTGTGGAGGTGTGGGGGCTGTTCTCAACATGGGAGCTGCAGATTTTCAAGGCCTAGACCTCTGCTTTGTAATGTGTGGAGTACGAGGACGGTGGCAAGCTAAGCCTTTCTTACTGTGCCATCTGGATATTGCACATATATCCGCCACCACCATTGATGGAGCTTTTCTGCCAGAGCCGTCTGGTAGGCGAGGTCCAGGGTCTCTTGGAAAAAGAGTTTGAGATGCTCCAGAGTGGTAGATTTATTTTTCAAGGGCCTGCTCTGCAGGATTGGAGAAAATTCAGGGACACGCACTGAATGAAGGGAAGGCTCTTTCGTTCCAGTGTGTGGAGCAACATGACACCGGGGGATCTCTAAACTGTGGGGAACTGTATCTGCCAGCGAATTAAAATATATGTCAAAACAAATAATTGACCATGTTCCAAGATCAAAAGGGCAAGGTTAGGTCAAGTGAGTAGGAAGTCACCGTAGATACCATATCACTAGGCTAAACACCACCATGCCCAAGCTGGGGACTCGAATTGCAAAACTGTGACATATAACGCCAAGCAAAAATTAAACGTTAAAGAACAGTCAAGTCTGTGACGGATTGGTTGGGCGATTTGGTTATTTCGAATCTGCGGTGTCGAATCGTTTTGAAAAGGAAGTTGTCATTCTAAGTGTATAATTTTGTGAGCTTGTTGTCTGCGTGTTTTACAAATTCTAGCAGGTCTGCGGAAAGAGTTTTGCTCGGGATAGGGACATGAAAAATTCCATAGTCCTATGCTTGTAGTCCAGACTACTACTCACTACTTCATTAGCTGCTTATAGGTTGGTTCGTTTGGAAGGTTTATATTTTTAATCACTCGTTAATTGCTTCGTTCAGCTTGGTGAAGATTTGCGTTCTGTATAAATCTTGTCGTCTGCTTGTGGTTTCATGTGTGCGGATGGATGTTTCAGGCGTTCTGTGATGTGATGTGCATCGATCTCGATCGGTTGTTCAAGAGAGAAGATATTTTGTGGTTGAAAGCTTATTTGAGGTATATTTGTTTTTCAGCTTTTTCACTGGGACGTTGGCCAGAGGTGTAGCGTGGTGGCGAAGCGATTCGCGATGTTGGGCCGCACTGAGTGGACGCCCCCCCCCCCCCCGGTCGACCTCTATGCTTATTCTTCCCCTGGTGAGATCTCCCATTGTTCGTCAAGTGCTTCGACGAAACTATCGTCCTCTCTGTGAGCGAGAGATATTATATATTGAAATGTAAAAATATAATTTGGGAGGATAAGGATAATATAATAAAGACTGAAATTAAGCAAAATGGTTAGTGAGTAGTAATCAGTTAAATATAACATTGAGATGTGAAAACTCGACAAAAGTGAGGTGAAGTGAAAGAATGCGCTAAAGAATAATATAATCTTGAGCTATGTGGAAAAATTTGTTAATGATGTGAGAGAAATTTCCTTGGAAAAAATAATAATAATAAATTTGAAAGTGGGAAAAAGATGAACAGGAATGAGTTCATAATATGAACATGTGGTGGAATGGTGTGTAGACAACCACAGTGGAATTTTGTTGTTGTGTGTGAGTGACAATGTTGATTTGCAATTGTATTTTTTTAAAGTGGTCACTTCATTATCAGAGTTTATGTAAAACTATGTACTTGAGAATATTTCTTGTGATGCGTAAGACGTGTGTGAGAGCTAAAAAGCACAAGTTTTTTTCTTTAATAAACAAAAGGCTGGATTTAAATCCGGGTTTCTTTGTTCAGGTTTGTGTGGTTCGGTTGGTGTGAGAAAAAAGTGAGTTGTGAACACGCTACGAAGTCTTTGTTTTCTGTTAATTAAATTTATAAAATTCTAAAACCAGCTGTACACCGTGCCTGGCGAGGGCATATTGATTTTTCCCCCAAAGTTACTCTGTCATTATTACACAATCACTCTATGAACACTAAAAACAAGTTACTCTGTCATTATTAAACACAAATTCACTCAAGGAACACTAACACACGTTTTACTCTTTCACTATTAACCAACCCACATCAAAAAAAACATCATCAATGAACACTAACAACACAGCTTACTCGTCATTATTAAACACAAAGCATCAATGAACACTAACATACAACAGTTTACTCTTTCCTATTAACACAAATCACTCATGAACACTAACAAACACAGTTTACTCTCACTATTAACACATACTCAAATTGAACACTAACAACACAGTTTACTCTTTCATATTAACCATCACTCAATGAACACTAACAACACAGTTTACTCTCACATAACACATCACTCCGATTGAACACTAACAACACAGTTTACTCTTTCACGTATTAACACATCACCAATGAACATAAACAACACAGTTACTCTTTCACTATTAACACAAATCACTCATGAACACTAACAAACACAGTTTACTCTCCACTATTACACAAATCAATCCAATGAACACTAACAACAAAGTTTATCTTCACTATTAATAAAATTCATTTCAATGAACACTAAAACACAGTTTACTCTTTCATATTAACACAAATCACTCAAGAACACTAAACAACACAGTTTATCTTCACTATAAACACAAATCACTCAAGAACACTAACAAATTAGTTTACGTCTTCACTATTAACACAAATCACTCAATGAACCATAACAACAACAGTTTACTCTTTCACATAAACACAAACTCACTCAATGAACACTAACAACACAGTTTACCTCTCACTATAACACAAATCATCAATGAACACTTAACAACACAGTTTACTCTTCATATTAAACACAAATCCACTAATGAACACTCAACAACCATAGTTTACTCTTTCACTATTACACAATCCATCATGAACACTAAAACCACACAGTTTACTCTTCACTATTAACACAAAGCACTCAAGAAAACACTAAGAACATAGTTAATCTTCACTGTTAACACAAATCACTAAATGAAAACTAACAACACAGTTTACTCTGTCACTATTAACACCACCAAATCACTCATGAACACTAACACATAGTTTAATCCATATAACACAAATCACTCAATGAACACTAACAACCTAGTTTACCCACTATTAACACATTCACTCAATGAACAATAACAACACAGTTTACTCTCACTATTAACACATCACTCAATGAACAATAACAACACCGTTACTCTCCACTATTAACACATCACTCAATGAAACAATAACAACCACCGGTTAATTTGATACACACACACACGAAACGAGAGAAGCATTGAGAACATAGACTCATTTCGTGTCGTTGCACGAGTGAGCCAAAAAGGTCGGATGGAAGGAACAAAGAGCTCTCTCTCTCTTCTCTCTCTCGTGAGTAAGTGTCTGTAATAACGCACTTTAAACAATAATTTGTTTCATGTCTGATTTAATTTGAGTACATTTTCTTCTCTCTCCTTCTCCTCTTCTCTCTCTCTCCCTCCCTTCTCTCTCCCTCCCCCCCCCCTCTCTCTCTCTCTCTCTCTCTCTCTCTACTGCACAAGAAAACAAAAAAATCAATCGAACAAACAAGGGAACAACTAAGTGAGAGAAACCAGCCAAATATTGATGTTCGATCTGAGCGTGTATTTGTTAACTCATTAATATTCCAACAAACTATCTCTTTTGTTGCCGACATATGACATTATACTAAGAGAACTGTCTATATTGGGGCGGCTGAGTCATGTCACTAAGAAAAAATCATCTTGAATATCGGTTTATTCTTACTCATTACAATCTCTCAACTTCGTATATTATCTTTGTTGTTTGTTTTTGTCTAAAAACATTTGCTGTAGTTTGGTTATCAATCGAAGAAGAAGAGAAAGGAAGAAGAAGAGAAGAAGAAGAAAACAATAGTTTTCTGTACTATTCATAAGAGCAGGCACACGCACGCACACGCACACGCGCACGCACCACGGTGTAAACACACACACACACATGCATATGCACGCACGCACGCGCGTGCGTGCGCCCGCACGCACACGCACGCACACACACACACACACACGCACGGAACACACAACACACAGACACAGAACACCACCACACACACACACACTATTATGTATTTAAAACGTCATACAACATTTTAGTTTATTCATAGACTCATTTCTACAGATCTGTGAAGTTTGTACTGAAGTGTAAAAATCAGAAGTAAAATGGCTGCTTTGACTGACCTTCCTGTCGACAATTGTCGCTGTGTAAACCAGGCATATACAGCATAAAAAAATGATTGTTTTATTGGAAGAGATTGATTATTTTGTTGCAAGATGGCATCCGTTACAAAACGAGCAAACAAAAGGGACCCCGCATTTTTGATTGTGAAAATCTATTAACGTCCTCCAGTCTGGAACAGACACATAATATGAGGGGGAATTAGAGACTAAAAGATGGTGGGAAAACAAAAAAAACGATCCCGGAGGCAATGCCGGAGCAGTGCACACCAGGAAAGTCACGAATTTTCAACAAAACGATGAGTAAAAAAGAATACTGGCCCACACTTTTCACACATCTTGTTGAAAGTTACGACTTGCCACAGAAGCAGCAGCATAACGGAAACGACACAAAACAAGGGACCGGGACTCGTAAGTGATTTGAAGTGCTTCCACGGTTTATTTCTTCGAGAACTGCCAAGCATGGCTCGCGATAACCCGTGGAAGGGTATGACTTTCTGAGCATGGGTCGACGAAACTGAATATGTGCCTATCCTGTCCAGGAGTACTACTCCTTAATTTGAAAGTATGATGATCGATCACAAGTCTGTGATAGGTCCGCCAACATGTTCTATAATATAAGCTAAGGGTTCTGCATGCAAAACAGAATACGGCCAATATTTTACACATTGCCCACTCGGCCTTTATATGAAGAGTGGTCATGTATTGTGTGCTGGAGAAAACGTTTTATGGTACTAACAATAAGTAAAAGAAACAGACGCGCAGCAGTTTATATTGTTTTATACATTGTAGATGAACTTTTGTCATCCTGACAGAGTGTCAAAACGCCATACATGGTATAAAACACTTATATCTACGCGTGTCGCTTCTTCTATAATTTTTCTTATTCGCCAATGATGTCCACGCCGTAACCGGCAATACTGATTATTACTTTTAATACATTACCGCGTTATACCTACAGTCACACCATGAATCCTCTCTGTCAGTATCATGCCAGACAGTTAATTTAGCTGACTGGGTTTTTTACAACCAAATGGCTACGCCAAAGAACCATCAGAGTCTTCACACCTGTTAGAACTGGTCAATTCCGGAAGCTGTGCGGTGACTTTCATTCAAAGAGATGAAGTTCTCCTTGAACCATATGACGGTATGGTCAGCGCCAATGTCAGACTTCTTGTTCAGAAAATTTAGATCGTACACACAACTGTTGCTTTTCTGATTGGAGGGACCGGGTAACGTCATCAACCATGGCGGGTTTACAAAACAGGCCTGAAATGATCGCCGTCAACCTTGTGCTTGTTTTCCTGCGCCTTTACCGACTGTTTTACCTGACAATTCAATACCGTATTTCAAGCGAGGCAATCTATAATACGTCCTCTCCAAGACAAGGGATAGGTGCTATTTTAGCTTTTGTGATCAACAAAAAAACTATTAATCATTATTGTCTCAAATTACGCATCCCGATCTTCGTCGCCATAATCGCTGTCGAGGAGATGTCTCTGCCCGTTTTCCACCCTTGAAATTCACAAAACCCTCTGCGGACCACGGACGATGGGCAGCGTGATACTGTGGTTTTACGTTCAGTATACGCGCTTTCATTCGTTCTGTATCTTCGATGAATCGGAGCTATACGACCATTTCTATAAGTTCGCCTAATGTCTCCGTTGAAGACGACTTTGGTAAAACGTACATAGACCAATCAACATCATGACAGGCGTAGTCCTCGGTGTGAGGTGTGAATGGTAGGAACGATTGGTGTGTCACCGCTAGCAACTGTACTGAATGTATGAAACTGGATCAGACGATTTAAATGGCGTTCGCGAAACGTCGCGGCTCTTTCCGTCACGGGACGGTAGCTTTGACTAAAATGCTGGTTGCCAGTTCCGTTTTGTTTAACCGCCTGTCCAAGCCTTTCACCTGTCTTCAACGTAGTGCGTCTCTTCTTCCCCCGAGGTACAGTACGGGCGTCGTGATCATAATCTGTATCCTGCTGTGCGTGGAATTAGGGGATGCCATTTTGCTGACCAAAGCCTTCCTTCAACAGCTTTGGTATTACGCCATGGGCACTCCGATACGAGAATCGCTGATGGAACAGTTTGTCGTGTGGGAGCGAAGAAGTTGCCACAAAGCTTTCTTTTAAATAATTGGGTAACGGAGGCAAGATTATGGCTTTCTGATGATGTCTGCAGTATAGTATTTGTAATATATGTACTTTGCTTCTAGTTGTACTGTGAATTCTAATACCTGTGTAAATATTTTGGGTTGTTGTTACCCATTTTTGCCGCCAGCCATTTTTCAGCAAAAAAAATCCATTATGCTTAACTGGGTAGAGAAAAAAATCTTTGCATAATTGGGAATTCCTCTGTGACATGCATAACATTAGTCTATCCTTACCCCTGTCATGAAAGCTTAAATAAAAAACTAATTTCTCCACGCGCACGTTTTTAAAACAAAACAACTGAAATAAACTTCCCAACTCAGTTTTAATTAAGAATAAACATAGTAAAATAAAACAATTTTATGACAACACATACTGTTTACACCAATTGTATGAAAATAAAATACTGCCAGATCAATAAAAATAAAGCGTCTTGAAAAGTTCATAAGCCTTATCCAGTTTATGTTTCTGTCTGTTGCTACGTCGCAGACGCTACTTCATAGTCAGATTCCTAAAACAAAACTCCTCCCTTTTTTCTGTTAAACGATTATAGCCCGGATTATCATTCAAAGGACTCAAAGAACGTTATTTAGACACAATTCTCTGGCTCCCTGCCTCCTCCCGGTGACGTAATCCCTCTCCTCTGATCTGTCTTTTTTCTTTTTACAGCAAGAAAAACTACGTCATTTCTTTGACGAAATTATAAAAACTAGTCAACGTCAATACTAATTAAATAAAAGATCCCACATACTTGAAACCGCCTTCAGGAGGAAAAAAAAAATTGCCAAAGTTTTTTGTTCCCCCCCAAATTATCATAACAAATGAAAAGATATGATAACAGGAAATTTCAAATTTTCAAAATATAAAATTTGAAAATCCATTATCATTTCACATAAAAAGAAGTTTGAGGACATGGATTTCACAGTATATTAACAAAGCATATAACACACAAACAAATATTTTAACACTGTATTTCTTCCATATTGGATCCAGGAAATGGCAGAACTCCTGAATTAAATAATTAAGCTATTCACACATAAAAACTTTATCATTTTGTTCAGTCCATACGCAATTGGCTGATGAATATTTTTCAGCAGTTTTTGGTTTGTGGTTTTTCTAGCTGAAAAACAGTCTACTTAGGGAAAAACTGATAATCAAGAAACGCAACCCGGAACCATTTGCCTTCTTTTTTCTTCTTTAAAATGTTCTTTCTATGTGGTGCACACAATGACTTTCAAAATTCAAGAATCATAGTTCTTTGCCTGGCATTCACAAACTTTAGCACAATAGAAGGTTCTCAGTCATCTCTCGAGAGCCTATCGCGATGGTGTTGCACACCCGCGATGGGGTTGTTACATTGAAGGAGAATCCTGAATCATCAGGGACCATCGAAGGAGTCGGTTGTTCTGTCCTTGAGTTTCAGGACTGTTAATGGCCTGTGGTCTGTTTGAGAACAAAGGGGTTTGCCAATCATGAACCGGAGAGAAACTTTACTAGTCACCAACACAATTGCAAGGCACTCTTCTCTATGTTTAGTAACCCTTCTAGCAGCATCAACTTTTTTTGCTGGCGAAGTGACTGGGTGGAGAAGGACCGTCCTTTTCTGCAGAAGGTACAGCGCCCAAGCCTGTGAAATGGCGTCAGTACGTAACGCAAGTTTTCTGCAAATCAGGGCAGCACGAGAATTGGGGCGTGATGTCAAGATGCCCTGGATTGCACTCAATTGCATCCTGACATTCAGGCGTCCATACGATGGCTGTCGACCATGTCTTTGGTGAGGTCACTGGGGGTGACGATCAACCAGCAAAGTGTGACACAATCTCCTGTAGTATCCTAAGTCCCAAAAAGGGTCTGACTGCTTTTTAGTCTTAGGTACTTGACGTTCAGAATCTGTTGATTTTCTTTTCCTCGGGTTTCAGCAGTCATGTGCCTGATTCGTGTGTCCTTAAGAACTCAAGTTCTTTGGAATCCAAGGAAAATCTTTTGAAGGTCTGGCTGTCAAGCCAAGTTTCTGAGTTTCGACAAGATGTGTACCAATATTCTGAAACAAGATCTGGCAGTGATCTCATGCAATCAAAATGTCATAAAAAAATGGACAGCACCGTTTTCATGCAGACATAATTTCTCATCCTACGTGCAAAAGCGGCAGGGGCATTTTGTAAGCAAAGGCGATCGTGTCCACTCTGAAAAAGACCCAAAGGTGTTTGGAATGCAGTTTGTGTTTGTCTTTCATCAACAGGTATCTAGCCAGACTCTTTTGTCAGATCAATTTTGGGCAAAGTCTTTGGCTGACGAGGAGCTGACAAAATATTTATTCCATATCTGGTATATGGTGTTCACAATCAAATTCTGTATCTTGTTAGGGCTCTGTAGTCAATACAAAAAACGCACTGACCCATCTGTTTTGATACCAGAACGGGCAGGGGACAATAGGCGGAGATTGACTATTCAATCACACTCCATCTCTTTCATCAGCTTACTTCTTTTTCAATATATCTTTTGTGGAGAAGGGCAAGGTATGCTTTAGCCTTACTGGCTTAGTCATTAGTCAATTTGGACTTGTTTGTTTCGACTCCCTTGCAGAGCCGGGTTTGTTCAGTCAAAACATCAGAGAATGACTTAACCTTCTTCTTAGATCTTAAAACTCTTTGCGGTTCAAGAGAGGGCGTCTCAATGTTTACATCTTGGTATGTTACACTCCCGTGATGGAAGGTCTAGGGGAAGTTTGAGTACACCTTCAGCTTCTTTGATAACTCAATCATTGCAGGACTTGGACCATTAGGCACACTTATCTGATCATGGTTTATGCGGTGGTTTCATATTGATCGAGGACACATACTCCATCAGCATAATGTCATTCCCATTTCATAGACGAGCGTTCTGACATGTCACAATTGTCACGTCAACAACAACATCCAATTGACAGATATACAGGCATCACTCCACGCTAATGATTGTTTCAAACATGTTGATGTGAAACACTTTTCTTTACACCCTGCATGTCAATTTTTTAGTCAAACTTCATTCAGTTTCCTAGAACTGGAAATGGACCTTACCACGTGATTGACAGTTTGCTTTGTTCGTCAGAGAGAAGGGACTAACAACCTTTGTCCTGCTGAGAGTTCTTACTCCGCCCTTTGTCAGCATTAGGTGCTAGTTTGGGCTGACGTGTACTGCTTTTTGCGCAATGGAAATGTTCTCTGCTAATCGTTTTTCAACGTCAAAAAACCTACTGTTAGATGGTTATCCTATTGAGGATTGCCTAGCCACTCTCTCGTGAAAGTATCGACTAGGGCCTCAAGCGGAACGACAAAACATGAGTTCAAACGGAGAAAAGCCGGTTACTGGACGTTTGGCAACTCGCGATACGTGAAGAGAACGGTGGTAAACCTGTTCCAGTTTCGTGGTTCATCTTGGACTACCTTTCCAGTTGAGCTGTTTTGCAATGTGCCATTGAACCTTTCTCCACCATTACCATTTGATTGAGGATGGTACGGAGTGGTGGTAACAGGAAATTTATCGAACGTAGTCTGTAGATCTCTTTCATCAAGTCAGAAACAAATTGTGTTCCACAATCTGGACAGAATTTCTGTTGGGACTAAACCCATCTGCAAGACTGAAGGATAGTGCTTCAGCCACCGTCCCCACCCCCCCCCCCCCCCAGTGTCAATTTTTTCAGGCGGAATTGCCTCAGGGTATCCTGTAGAGGACATCAACGATCGTCAAACGTATCTGTTTCCGAGGACGAGGCAGGGACAAAAGGGCCACAAGGTCAATGGGCGACCCCTTTTGAAGGGTTCTGAGATCATGGGCATGGGCTGGAGAGGGGCGCAAGGGCTCTTCCTTTGGGATAGTTTCTGACACACATCACACGACTGCAGAATTTGCGACGTCATTGCGGACAGTGGCCAGTTAAAGTAAGAGAGGACTCTGTTAGAGTTTTCCTTCTCCAAAAGACCGGACATTGGGCATCATGTGCAACTTGAAAGGAAAGCAGTCCTTTAAGGTTTTGGGGACAACATTTGTCACACTCTGGTTGATTTTTCTCGGAACGTGGTGTCAGAATGCCGTTTTCCACAAACAAACAGTGTTGCATTTCAGAAAGCTGACTTTGTTTTTGGACGTTGTCGGAAACATCTTTAAGGGAAGGGTCTTCATTTTGAGTGAACTAGTTATCTGGGTAATATCAAGGCAGGAAACATTTGGAACTTTAGTGGCTTTGTGGTTTCCTTTCTTCTTCTTATGCTCGTGTTGTCACACAAGCTTGTGGTTCACATACAATGGATCCACCTTGTCCACCAGGGGATGTTATAAGCCTGGAAATTACAAGAATCAAGTCTGTCACGGTTCATCAATTACACACGAAGCTGTGATCTCTCCTGTGAAATAGGGGTTGCTAACATGGACGTTTGGCAGGGGAAAGGATTCAATGCATCTCCATAGGACCGACATTGTTGGGTTTCACCTGTGAAGGTTTTTGTCACTAGTTAACTTTCACACCAGCTGTTGGTGCGAGCAGAGTATCCTCGAAGGAAGGTAGCCATATCCGTATGACGCATTGTCAATGAAAAAGCCCATGTGTGTTATTTTCTGACACACAGATAATGTTGTGGGGTCTCAATGGGTACGTTTCGGATACGTTTGTTTGTCTGATTTTTGGTATATGGAATTTGTCTCTCATGTGAAAACGGCATCCACACCGGCCAACAAGCGGGTCATTTGCCCGATACCATCTCTCCACGAAATGAAATTCCATGAGTTTGGTTTTCATCTCTTGGTTTCTGAGATAGTTTTTGATATCCTGTTGTTCGTAGTTCCGAGTTTGTTGATTTACCTCGACTAAACTATTTTCACGGTTGTTTTTGGAAACCACGGTTGTTTGGAAACCATGACGTTGTTTGGAAACCTCGGGTTTACGACTGTAGTAAGCCACGACCTCTTGGAGTACCAAATGTTCTGAAATGGGGTTTTTTCAGGATCATTTTGGTTTGCGATTGAAGCCACTGACGTTAGTATCGAAAATCTGAACGTTGTTTTCCTGGCAAACGATTGTTTGGAGTGCATTTTTACTGGTCCGCGAGTTTGGCAATTTCTCTGCATTTCAAACGTTCGTTCAAAAGAATATTGCTAGGTCTTTAGACCATCGCTGTCGCAAAATTTGTTCACGTGAGAAGAGGTCCGAATATCTTCAAACGTGTGTTTAAACTTCAGACAACTGAATCCACCGATTGAAAAGGTGCATTGAACGGATCAATACGCAGCAAACGATTCATTGGTTCGTCGGACTGAACGAATTCGCGCGAAACCCGTTCTCTGTGCTCACTGAATTTGCAGAGCAGTCTTAGACTTCAAATTCCTACCATTTCACTGTTTCTTCGTACGAGGAGGTGGTAGACAGAGACAGAAGCACTGCCTCTGAAAGAGAAGCCGCATACAAGGCCACTGGGCCGGGCCAACCAACAGGAAGTGGCATGTGTTCAAACGAAAAAAGAAAGGAGGGTAGGGCGGGCAGGAAAGTCGATGTCATCTTTGTCTTCATCGAATGGGCAGTTGGAAGTAGGACGATTTTGGGTTGGGATGAGTCTGAGAATCTGCCTGATCTATTTCTAGGGTTCCTATCTCTATTTTTTTCATTTTCAGCTCATGTTCCATTCTTTGTTTCTCAAGTTCCAATCTGTCCTTTTCTTTTTGTGCTTCTAGCGGCAATATGTCCCCTTTCTTTTTTGCGCTTCTATCCTGTAATTGCCTGTCCTCCTCTTTTTTTTAGCTTCTATCTCCTAAACTTTTTTTTTCCCCTTTCCTGCCAAATCTTTCCCCCTTTTCTTTTTTGCCGCTTCTATTCTGCAATTTGTCCTTATCGCTACACTCTTCCCCTCTTTTTGGGCTTCTAACTGGTTTTTACCTTTTCTACTTCTAGCTGTCTTTCTTTGGTTCTTTGAGCCCTGTCGTGACATTTATTGATATAATCGGTCATTTTTTCGTCTTTGAGGCCAAGCTTTTGGCCTTGTGCAAGGTACTGGTCAAATTCATCCATCATGAAAATAACAAGTAGACAAAGCAATATAGATCTATAAAAACACAAGTGTTTCATAAAGAGTGTCATGCAAACATAAATTCTAGACAGATAAAAAGGGCATAATGAATGAGAAAAAAAAAAAAATTTTTTTTTAAAAACCATGGTGTTAAGCATACTACATAGTGTTCAGTGATATCTTCTTGATAAAAAAAAATAAAAGATCCTTTCTTTTAGCAGACAAAAAGTCAATGAGGATTTCCGCTATTTATCATATTTCTTCAAATGAAAGCAAAGGATGTTAGGAGCTTACTCAGTTAGGTCTGTTAGTGGTTCGGGTCACCAGTGTCATGAAGGCTTAAAACACTAATTTCTCACGCGCACGTTTTTAAACAAACAACTGAAAGTAAACTCCCACTCAGTTTAATAACAAATAACAAGTAAAATAAAACAAGTTTATGACAACACATTACTTGTTTTAAACAATTGTATGAAAAATAAAAATACTGGCCAGATCAATAAATAACATTTAGTTCCTGTGAAACTTCATAAGACTATCCAGTTTCTGTTTCGGTTTCTGTTCTGGATACGTCGCAGACGCTACTTCATAGTCTCAGATGAATTAAGATTTACTAAAACAAACTAATCCCTTTTTTCTGTTATAACGATTATAGCGGGATTATCATGCAAAGGTCTTCAAAGAACGTTTAGACACATTCTCTGCTCCCTGGCCTCCTCCGGGGACGTAACCTTACTATGATCTCTTTTCTTTTTACGTTCAAGAAAAACTCAAACCCCCCTACGTCAATTTTTTTGACGAAATATAAAAACTAGTCAATGTCAATTACTAATAAATAAAAAAGATCCACATACTTCAACCACCTCCCAAAGTTAAGAAAACAGGTCTTTGGAAAACAGCCCTGATCTGAGCCTTTGGTGACAATGTGTGTTCAACATTGGGATGCCAAAGCAACTTTGTCGGTGAAAGGGTTAAAGCAGCGAGTATAGTGGTGTTGTAGGAGACGCCTTTTATGAAACGTATGTGGGAGTATGGAGTAACCTTACTTTCATTATCTTATTTTGTAGTTTGAAAAATGATAAGCAACATAAGAATTGTGTTGGGCGTGCGTGTGATTCTTGAATTTCTTTTACCCTCTTATTCTTTTTCTTCTTCTTCTTCCTGTTGGTATTTCTTAGCTTTCTTTGGTGTCCTTCGACTACTTTGCTAGGGACATGTTGCACTCATCTGATGGGTTTTGCTTGATTTGATCATAGTGCCTATTAGTTGGGCATCTCCAGATTAGTCCATGAGTGGAGAGCGGAGGTCCATTATCAGTCGATTTGACTTCTCTAAAGGCATAAATAAAAACAATTCAGCCTCCATGGCTTTCGCAAAAATGTGAGGCATAAAAATGTGAGAGCCCAAAACCAAAATGGTCGCCAACGGCCATTTTGAAAATCTAACTTTTTAGCTGGTTTGGCTTAGAGTGCTGCACAAAAACATAGTTTCTATGACTGGTAGCAGGGGATTCAATATTTGGTGTTATTTTGAGCAGCTTTGACCTATTTATTATGTTCAAATCTAAGATGGCCACCGATTTTTAGCTCGAACGGGCAGTTTTGCAAAAGTCAGCGTAGATCCCCATAGTAGGCTCTCAGAGAGCTCTTTTGTCTTAGTGAGTATGGAAAACAAGAAGTAGAAAGTAAGGATTACAAGGTCAGCGACAAAGTAAAAAAAGTCAATGTTTGGTGGTTGAAGAGACACCATTTTCGGATTTCAAGATACTGAAGATGAAAATCCTATCCCATGATGTAATAGGTCTCTGCTTGCTTTGGAAAAGTTAGCATGCAGCCAGTTTTATATTGGGAATCTGAATACATATTAATACACGACATGCATTTGTCACATGAAGTGAAGTTGAAGTTGAAGTCAATCAGCATCAGTTCAATCCATGGAAACGCTTAACAATTAACGTGGATTGAAAGTTATACGCATACCTCTGTTATCTATGGAACCTTACTACTTCTGAGTCTATTGAATCATCAGACTCACTCCTTTCATCGTCAACCTCCACTTTCATCATGAAGAGTCACAAAGTCGTGACGGTGTGGGAATGGGGTTGGGTGTAGCTGCACTGATCGGAATTCCCATTCCCATGTCCCAGCCATGACCATTGGGATGGCATGGTCAATCAGGCTGTAATGAAAGATATGTGAGTGTAGTTTCTTTCCACATGAAGATTCACGCGAGTCGTCATCAGGTTGGAGGCGGAATTGTACACTTATTCTTCATCTTGTAGCCACCTGGAATCTCGGCGCGCCACAGGTAGCATGTGTACTTTCACCAAGACACTGGAGCTGGTGTAGAAACAAAGGTCTTCACATCAGCTCTAACGTCCTCCCAATGTCAAGGCTTTCACTGACTCGTCCCAGGAGCTCTCTCGCTCAGGATCAAATGATCACCATCTCAACACCTTCTTCTTCCACGACCATAGAACCCTGCGGTGTGGTCACTGCCAGTGATCACATGGAGAGTATGATAATCTAGTGAAACTCTTCTGACAGCATGGCACGGCAGATGATAAAGGCAGATGCTTGCGTTTAATCAGTAGATCACCAGGGAGTTGTTGGAGATATATGCTGTTTGACACATAACAACGTCATGTGTCCTCCTGTCGAGTACTAATGCCCCCTTGTAGTTCCCAGTCCTGAGCGTGCATAGGCAGAGAGCAGCATTGTAAGCCTCCTGCGATGTACTGAAATATAGTCCCGTTGCCACGCAGTGCGGAGGTGGATGATGTTTCTCCCCTCACAGTATATGACCTAACCCCCCCACCTCGCAACTTTGTTTTCAACTGTTCCTTTACGAGCTTCTGCAGTTCTGACCTTGTGGTTCCTGAAAATGACCATGAGCTGGTTGACTTCAGCAGCTCTGGGAAAGTGTCTTCCCCTTAGGGAAAACATTGGAATATGTGCATGTTATGCTGCCCGTCGATGTTAAGTGATCCCTTTCCACTGGAGGGAGCTTATGCAGAAAAATAAACACGAAGGGGCGATAGGACCCAGATATGCACCAACCACGCCGCTGCCCTATCAACACGAGAGCAGCCCTCGCTCCAGCCCTGAAAGTCCGTGTGTGATTATGGTGAGCAGGCACACATTAGGTATAACAGAGGCACCATAGCTACCTCCCGGCTTGTGACATCAATACGATGCAAATGAGCCTGCGAAGTGTCCCATGGGTTGTATCTGCACGTGTTCAGACTGCAGGAGCCCACCGGAAAAAACAAACACAACGCATAAACCAGAACGCATCCAACAGCCCCCCAACCAAGGAGAGGCGAGGCCAGTGCATTCCAGACAAAGAGAGAGGGAGAGAGACGAGAGATGGAGGAGGAGAGAGAGAGAGAGAGATGAAGAGAGAGAGAGAGAGAGAGATGAGAGAGAGAGAGAGAGAGAGAGAGAGAGAGAGAGAGGGGGGTCTATTAGACCGAGTGAGGATGAACTACCAAATGGAAGGAAGGAACATAGACGACTGAATGAAATTAACGAGTGAGTGAAAGAAATGCATGGATTTATCACTGTAATGTGTGCAATTCATTAACGTAAAGACTTATTTTTGACTGTTTAAGCTACACTCACACGCGCGAGCGCGCACGCGCAAGTACGCTGCGCACGCACAGCACACCCACCCACCATACGCGAACGCATGTGCGCGTGTAGCACGAGCAGACAGAGCGAGAGAAGAGAGAGAGAGAGAGAAAGAGAGAGGAAGAAGAAGAGACGAGAGAGAGACGGAGAAAGAGAGGGGGGGGGGGTGCAAAACCGCAAAGGGTAGTTCACCAATAAGCGGATGAAGGAATGAAAATAGGGGGTTTTAGCCCTATCGGCTTTCGGCCATGTCGGGCATTGTAAATAAAAGATGGTGGGAACAATACGGGGGGCAATACCTGGAGGCAGTGCTTATCCAGTAAAGTCCCGATCTTTGTTTTTAATACAGATATGGAGTAGCAGTAACCACGCCTCGGATCAACCTCATCGGCTATGGTACTGCACACAAGTTATATGGATGAAGGAAAATGAGTTATGCTGAACTTTATTTTGTATAAGTACAAAAGTACAAAATATTGATACACAGAATATTAAACACAATATTTTTATAAACGAAAAACAGACAGAGCAAAAACCAGCATAGCAAAAGTACTTTTTCCACACGAAGTGTCTTTGTTCATTTTGATGAAGCATTATAGTTATTCAAATCCGTCTATGTTGTCTGATATGCACTTTTTCTTATACTGAGCCACGCAAAGCCTAGCTTGTTGTTGCTTCAGGTTTAGTTGCTAGTATCTTTTAGTAAAGACAATAAAAACGCTTAAACCAGATATAGAGAGATAAGAGAGAGAGAGAGAGAAATGACGCAGAGAGAGAGAGAGAGAGAGAAGGAGAGAGAGAGAGAGAGAAGGAGGGGGGAGAGAGAGAGAGAGGAATGCATATGAAAAAACTTCTAACCACAAATAAACAAAATGGTAACAGTGTTTGCAGGACTGTCCATTTCCTCATACTTGCTGTTTAAAACAAGAAACACGAAGACAAAAACTCAAGATAAAATGGAGAAAGACACAAAGAAGGGAACAAAATACACACAAAATAGTTATCATGATCTTAAAAACACACATCCACTGAAGAATATTCATAAAAAAGGGAATATGTGTGGTAGGGTGTAAAAGGAGGAGGATAGGACAGGGGGAAAGGAAGGAGGCTCGCTCTCCCCACCAATCTCAGTAACAGCAGACCACATGGGTGGTGATACGTGTTTGATCTCGTTTATTTACATCTCAGCAAAACAGCACACCTGAAAGCATATGAAATGCACAAACCCAGAGTGAACAATAAGCAAAGCATGCCTGAACATGTGCTTATCAATCGACCAAGTTAGTCACAGTACGACATGGCCAAGCCACCATATCCCCCACAAACACAGGCACAGGGCTGCATCATTGGCTAGCAGACGACAAAAGTCACTGGATGATTAATACGGCTCAGCAAGAAACTACAAACTTTGTCTATAGATCGACAATTGGAGTCCCAAAATTGTCATACAAAATAATGACATTAACTCTAGATCAAACACAGAAACAACTGACTTGCGGCAAATAGACCTAGTAAGTTAGTTAAGATATCAGTGGATCAAAGTCCACATAATGGCCGTACGCAAATCTCTCCCCAACCACTATAAACATTAGCAAATGCTGTCAAAACAACACCACACATTAAATAAAAAGATTAAAATTGTAGCCATAAACAATGATAAATGAATAATATGATACTACAGCCCCCATTGTGTATTGAAAGGCCAACAATTCAAAATGCAGATCTTCTCGCTCTCCTCTCTCCAGGGCATTAGAAGGAAAAGAAAAGAAAATTTTAAAAGCAAAACTGAGCCACGGTTGGCGCGGACAAAAGAAAGAAATCAAACTGGCAATTTCAGGAAGTGGATTAGTGTGCGCGGTCGCGGACAGTGCAATGACCGGCAGGGTCATCTGACTGAGAATATGCAGGTTAACGACGGCACTTCTTTTGTCTCAGAAGTGCAAAACTTACCCTATAAACATATGAAAACAAATAGCTGCAGGAAAGGTACACATTAACGCCATGCATACAAAGAACATAATTTATATAAACGAACACCAGAGTGCGAAGCAATTATAAAGTACTTGATAAACAATTGATATGTGCCAACATAAATCATTTCAAGAGGGGAATGGATCACAGAGAGAGGGAAGAGAGAGAGAGGATGAGAGAGAAGAGAGAGAGAGTAGAGAGAGATGAGAGAGAGAGAGAGAGAGAGAGAGAGAGAGACTGAGGAGAGTAATCTAGAGGGAGACAGGTGGGCATATTATGCATGCATACAAACCTACTTATGTCAACATGTGAACCACAAACACACACCCACACACCACACACGAGCCACACACACACACACACACACACACACAAGAGAGATGAGAGGCGTGTGCGCTTTTTTAGGTTATCAAAGTGACTGGATGGAATTGGTGTGGAGGTTGGTGTTAGAAGGGGAAAGTGTGCGTAAGGGGCGCAAAAAAATGATGAGCATCAAACGTGGAGTTCTCATTCGCGGGATCTCCTTTATCTGAAACACATTACATTGTTACATATAGTGCATAAAAATGGGATGGTGTAAATTGATAGTCTTGCGTTTGTGCAGACATTCAGAAAATCAGACATTCAACAAATTTGCATTTCACAAGACGTTCTTTTGTCTTTAAAATAAAACCAGTTTAAAAATATAACAGTACTAGGTACATACTGTTTTTGTATCAAGCAAAAAATGGAGAGAGCGAGAGAGAGAGAGAGAGAGAGGAGAGAAGAGACGAGAGTAGAGAGAAGCGAGAGAGAACAGAGAGAGAGTAGAGAGCGAGTGAGAGAGAGAGACGACGAGGAAGAGAGGATGAGAGACGGATAGAGAGAGAGAAGAGAGAGAGAGAGAGAGAGCTGCTTAAACATCAACATTATAAATACAATGGCCGTTTAGACTAAACATTATCAGTAAAAGATGGTTTTGCGTTTTGTCCTAAGTCAAGACAATACAAACCGGAAGCAAGCCCATGCGGTAGAACTCCAAATCATCGCCCACTAATATTCCTTAATCTCACAATAGTAAAATTATGGTTTTAATATTAAATCGAGTCTTTCTACGATTTGTACTACCCTACCCATATGACACTGACTAAATAGACCCCTTCATATATAGAGTATAACAGAGTGTAAGCCCTCATTTTATTTTTGGCAAACAATTAAATTGCGAAGTACTTATACACCAAACTTCAGAAAATATAGTGACCAATCCCCCCCGCCGGGTGTGAGGGGGGTCTATGGACACTGTAGGTCTAATAATCGCCCGACGGCTCAGTTCAGTGTTCTCCTTAAAACATAATGCACATCGAGATTCCAGAGTCCAATCTGTGTGATTAGTCCCTATTGCCTGAATTCAGCAATAGCCGGTACCACACAATCATCCCTGCAGAAAGCCAAACATACAAGAAAGAGAAGAGAATGCTCACGGCTTACAGTATTCTGTCTTCGAATCACCCTTTTGGTATTCCATTTATCAATGACTGGGGCGTGTGAGCTTACAGCACTTTCTTCCGTTTTCAGGACAGGGGCTGTGAGCTTACAGCACTTTCTTACCGTTTATCAGGACAGGGGCGGTGAGCTCCCCCCCCCGCCACTTTATCCGTTTATCAGGCAGGGGCTGCTGAGCTTACAGCACTTCTTCCCGTTATCAGGACAGGGGCTGTGAGCTTACAGCACTTCTTCCCGTTTATCAGGACAGGGGATGTGAGCTTACAGCACTTTCTTCCGTTATCAGGACAGGGGCTGTGAGCTTACAGCCACTTTCTTCCCGTTTATCAGGACAGGGGATTGAGTTTACAGCACTTCTTCCCGTTTACAGGACAGGGGCTGTGAGCTTACAGCACTTCTCCCCATTTATCAGGGACAGGGGCTGTGAGCTTACAGCCACTTATTCCATTTATCAGGACAGGGGCTGTGAGCTTACAGCACTTTTTCCCGTTTATCAGAAGGGGCTGTGAGCTTACAGCACTTTCTTACCGTTATCAGGACAGGGGCTGTGAGCTTACAGCACTTTCTTCCCGTTTATCAGGACAGGGGCTGTGAGCTTTACAGCACACTTTCTTCCCGTTTATCAGGACAGGGCTGTGGTTTACAGCACTTCTTCCATTTAATCAGGACAGGGGCTGTGATGTATACAGCACTTCTTACCATTATCAGGAAGGGGCAGTGAGTTTACAGCACTTTCTTCCCATTTATCAGGACAAGGTGTGAGCTTGCATTATTGGTTTCCATTTATCAGGACAGGGTGTGAGTTGCAGCACGATCTTCCCTTATCAGGACAGGGGCTGTGAGCTTGCCATGCCACTTCTTCCCATTTCATCAGGACAGGTGGCTATGAGTTGCATCAGTTTCTTCCATTTATCAGGACAATGGCTGTGGAGTTTGAATACTACATCCCATTTATCCGGACAAGGGCTGTGAGTTTGCAGAACTTTCTTCCAGTGATCAGGAACAAGGGATGTGAATTGTACAGCACTTTCTCCATGTATCAGGACAAGTGCTAGTGAATTTACAGCACTGCTCTTCCCAAAATGTTATCAGGAAAAAGTGCTGTGAGTTGATACTTTTAACATTTATCAGGACAGGGGCTGCGAGCTGCATCAGCCATTTCTCCCCATTTATCAGACAGGCGGCTGTGAGTTTGCAGCATTTCTTCCCATTCATCAGGACAGGGGCTGTGAGTTGGCAATACTATATTCCCATTTATCAGGACAGGGGCTGCGAGTTTGATCCTTTTCTTCACATAATCAGGAGAGAGTGGCTGTGAGGTGCATCATTTTTTCCATAATCAGGACAAGAGCTGTGCGTTGCGTTTTTATCTTCCAAATTATCAGGACAAGAGCCTGAGACTGCAGTATGTTCTTCCATTATCGGATAGGGGTTGGAGATTGCAGCCTTCTTTCCATTTATCAGACAGGGGCTGTGAGTTTTGCAGTATATTCGTCCCATGCACGACAGGGCTGTGAATTGCCAATAATCTGCCCATTTATCAGGACAGAGCTGTGAGTATGCCAATATTGTCTACCTTTTTTCAAAAAGGGCTCATAGTGAGTTTGCAGTAGGATATTCTCCTTTTTATCAGTACAGGGGTTGTGAGTTTTGCAGCATAATTCGTCCATTTATCAGACATGGGCTGTGAGTTTGCAGCATATTCGCCATTTCAGGACAAGTACGTGGAGTTGCATTTTTATTCCCATATCAGGACAGGGCTGTGAGTTTGCATATTTATTCCATGTATCAGGACAGGGGCTGTGAGTTTGCTAGTATCTTCTTCCAGTATCAGGACAGAGCTGTGAGTCCTGCAATATTGTCTACCTTTTATCAAGGAAAGGCGGCTGTGAAGTTGCAGTATATTCTTAATCTTACTTTTTATTCAGTACAGGGGATGTGAATATGCACTCTTTTTCTCCTTTTACGAGGGAAATGGTCTGTGACTTTGCAGCATTATTATACCATTTATCAGGACAGGGGCTGTGAGTGTGCGTTATTTATTCCCAGTTATAGGATGGTGGCTGCGATGTTTGTGTTCATTTTTATCCCATTCATTAGGATGGTGGATGTGGGTTTGCAACACTCTCTTTCCAGCCACACACGCTTACGACACTTTCTCCCAATAGAGTTTAGTTTCAAAACGTTTCGCTCACGCCGACACAGCGTTTTTTAAACTATGATTATAAGTGTTGAGTCACGGGTGAGTGTGGAGGGTGTGTGGGGGACAAGGGAAGGGAGTAAGCATAAGCAATAATATTCGAGTAGCGACCCTTTCTTGCCCATTACGTCTTTAACCCTTTCACGCCAGCCATATTTCCGCACCCAAATACCATTAAATTCAAGGGGGAGAGAGGAGAGAAAAAATCTGCCAGTATGGGAATTCCTCTGTGACATGTATAAACATTAGCCCTATCCTTAAAATCCCAAAATTAAGAAACTAGATCTTCAAATAACAAGCCCTGATTTGATGCCTGTTTAGTGCCATGGGTGTTAACCCATTGTGGTGATAAATGCGACATGGCGGGGAACAGGTTAACTGAGTAAGATGGATTGAAGCACACGGGAATCGGTTTATCATCTCTTCCGAAGAGTTGGCTCTATACCCACATATGTCGAACAGGGAAGCACTAAGAAATGCTGAAGCCTTGGGATTGATGCAAAGACGTTTGCTTGCGAGCAAATGGATAACAGCAGACCAACCTAAGCCAGGCAAAAGAGTTATAAAAAAATTTTTATTAGAAAGAAAGAGAAAACAATTAAAAAGAGCATTGCAGACAAGTGGGATACATAAGAGCCCAGTACTAAACAGACTTCTTCTTCTTCTTCTGCGTTCCCAGGCCATATGCGCATATTACGTTTCCATCACACCTTAGTGTTATTTTAAAGGCTGTTAAGTGGCCAAATTAGCCGTACATTAGTATGTTCTCAACGGCATCCAGGGTGCTTATTTAAAATCATGTGAAATGCATTGTGAACTGGTGAATAGATTTTCCCTTCACAAGATCACAGAAAAGTTTCAATCCCCCACTGTTGCGCGGATGATACCAATGCACGTCGTTTTCTACTTCGGTAACTATGGCAGATTGCTTGGGCATAGGCTAAGTCCTCCTAGTCTGTAGCAGCATCGGGAGTAAAATGTAATTACGTGCGTCGTATCAAGAAAAAGAAGTATTGATTCTTTGAATTCACGACTCGACCACTTACTCTTTTAGTGCTTGGAAATTTGCATACGATATATTGGAAGTTCCCTATGTAGGAGAGCATTAAAACTCGTCTATACAACCTGCGCTCTCGTCGCAGGGCTATGCGCACAACGCCTCGTTACTCAAGGTAACGGAATCGCCATGTGATTAACGTTGAATTTAGAATAAATTATATTTAAATATCGGGCCTTATCGCATTGCACTGGAAGAATGCTTTGTTAGCCTAGCAAAATGTGAAATGAGCTCATAGCGTGCCTTATGATTCGCTTGGCTTGTCAGTGGCAAGCAGCGAGCGCGCAAGTGCTGGGAGGAAGGGACTTGTTATCCTTTCAAGAAGAAAACCAAGACTGTTGAAATGGCGAGAAAAATTAAATACAGGATTGAATAATAGGGCTACTTACCGACGGCGGTGGGAGATGCTTTGACAGAACACGGCTTTGATCTGGCTTGCCTTATCGAAACGCAAAGTAGCAAGGACATTCGGAGTTACCACTGAAACCGGGCCACGTAGTGGCTTATACTGCGATGTTGGCGGATTTGCAGGCAGAGAACAAAGGCGGTGTGGAGAGAGCATAATGCAGCAACAGCAGAAACGAGAGAAGACAGCAGCCACCACCCCCTTACATTGACAGCTTACTGCAGCAGACGCTGCGGAATGGCTCGGCAAAGCAGAAAAGAAAGAACAGTCAGGGAGGACGAGTTGACCTTGCACACGAGGTTTCCTGACCATATACGAGCAGGTGAGGAAGCGTTTCCAAGTTCCGGATTATGTTACTTTGTGACGAACAGGCGTCAGAAGACATTGTTATAAGTGAGGGGGTACTCTCCGACTGTTCAAAATCCAAACCAAACCTGACAGTGTGTTCACCTGCCTCTAGTATCTGGCTAGCAAACGGCAGGAATCATGGCAAAATTGTGAAACGGGGCGACTGTTCGGGCCAGGCATCCTCGACTACCTAGCCTACACAAGCCAAGTCGGAGAAATGGCAACACGCTACAACGTGGGCGTCAGTGCTGATGTCGACCAAGAGTACAGGGCCAGACAGGCAGCGTACGGTTTCAGTGGGCTGTGACTCCCAGCACATGGCTATGTGCCCTGAGAGAAGCGCTCCAACATACCCCACCCCCACAACGCTCCCAAGAAGAACCTCACACTTCCCCACCCGTATTCCCAACAGGAGGAGGGGGCCAGTGGCAGGGAGTGTGTGTGTCCAGTGGAATCGGGCCATTGCTCCTTCTCCCGCGGTGCAGTATGAGCACTGCTGCGCCCTGTGCTTCACGCTGACCACCTGCCTCTGCACAATCCATCTTACAGTCACAACCAACGTGGGTGCGTAGCAGCTAGGACAGCGTGCAGGCCAGCTCGAGAGTAAGGTGAGGCCACAACCTGACTAGGCGTCCCTTCCCCCCCCAGATCCCTTCCAAGTCAGTGGCTAGGTCGCAGTAAGGATGTGTCAAGTATTGCTAATCACCTAGAGCTTGAATAGCAGAGTTAAAAGAAGACCCCGCATCGGGATTTTCTGCTTACGTGCATAGCGGAAGGATTTCGAATAACAGACAAGGGCGTTCAAGTAGGGGAAAACTGAAAACTAGAACCATAAATCGGCACGTGAAAATTATGTTGGCAGTAGATAATCAGGTTGCGTGCCCCAAAGCAGAAGGGAACTACATTGTGGCAGTATGAAAACCCCCCCTGATAGTTAGCCCCCCTGGCAGCCATTCAAAGGGGGGGGGTGGTGGGGGGGTGGGGGGGGGGGGAAACCCAAAAAAACAAAACCCAAAAAAACGGGGGGCCCCCCCCAGCGATAGTGTGCGTATCATTCACGTATGGTGTCGGCCATTCGGTAGCGCTATGAATGATTACTCAACATTGCATAAAGAACGTTTTCCAAACCATAGCGGGACGCCTTGTAACATGCTTAAAAAGGTTATGTGGCTAACTTGACTTTAAAGGCCGATATCGCTCTGTGCGCATCACTTGACGACTATAGATGACAGGGCTTAAGTGTTTTAAACTCCCCTTTTGGCGTCTAAGTGGCCCCATTCATTTCCACGTTTGTCTCAGGCCATATAGGCGGTGTTGGAAAAGGCGAGGTTTCAAAGGGTCTAGTGGTATATATGACGATTCTAGTTGTGGCGTCAAACATAGACGATTCGCAATGCGACTCTTCACTGTTAATTCAACTTGTGGAGAAAGCTAGGATTTAACATTGAGTGGGACAAAGTTTTGGCCCCACCCAGCGATCACGTTTTTGGGCATCGACATCAACACAGACTGTACTCTTCGCGTTGGCAGGAGAAGCTGAGCAAGATCAGAGGGAGAGCTTCGAGGTTTTCTCAGGCAAAAGGAGCAACCAAGAGGCAGCTGCAGCAGTAGCAGGCTTACTGAATTGCTTGCCCAGGAGCGTCCGCGGATGGCAAATTTTCATGCGCGCCAGCTGGATCCATTCAGCATTCTGCGGCAAACAGCATCACAGATTATAAGGCTAGTAGTAAAGAGTTTAACAGAAAGACGTAATGGTGGGGCTCATTCATGAAACCATAACGTGTAATTGACTATAATTGTGACCAAACTCATCACTTGCATGGGGACGCCTGTAACATGCCAGTGGTGCTCTGCGGCAAGAGATTGTGTACTCTGGTTTAGCAAGGTGCCCCAGTATCCAGCAAGCTTCACATTAACTACAAAGGAGGGGTGTGCGGTGTAGCCGGGGTGCAGAGATGCGGCCGAGTTCTGGCAGGACAGCACGGTGCATTATACACACTGATAGCGACGGTGACTAAGGCGTTGATAAATAAAGGCAGGAAGTAGGCACCAGTATGTCAAATGTCTTCTGCGAAAAAGATTCTGTTGTGCGTAAAATATAATTTTACAGTCAGGGCTATGCATGGCCGGGTATGCTGAACACCATCCAGGACACTGTGTCTCGCTTACATGAAAACCCCTGTTAAAAATGTGAGCAGCTGCAGTTTTGCTTGCAACGGTCGCACTCTAGTTGTAAGGGCTTGTTAAATGTAGAGGGTGACATGTCTTTAAAGTCATTGCTGTTTCTATTGCCTAGGAATGGGCTTCATTTCAAGAAGAGCTAGAAAGGAACTCGCGCATTTCAGAGGCCAAACGTTTGCACAGAACCTGTCAATACGCGACGTAGCATTTGGTAGCCTATTGGAATTTGTATGAAGATGGCTATTCCACCGTGCCTTGTGACTGAACGTTGAGGTGCACTTTTGCTACTACTTAGCAAGACCCTCAAGCCTGCATCAGTGAGAACAATACATTAACATTATTAGAATAATGCCACTTAGAGTGTGGTCTTCCGACAACCATTTGAACAATCATGGCTTGTAAAAAACTACATGCGGGAATAGAGAAGAGAGAAAGGATGTGAGAGTGTGCGAAAAGCCCCGATTACCCCCTCTTTGTTGTACTATTAGAAAGCATAAAATCTGCTTTGCAAATGATGCACTCTTTTGGGCGGCCTGTATGGTCAGTTCCATGGATTATTGAGAAGATCCAACCGTTAGTGATGGGAAAGATGACAAAAACTGATATAAAAAGCTGTCAAGGATTTGCTCTTGTTGTAGAAGACGACCATATCGTTTTCTCAACATTGCTAGTGAGGTGGTCACAAATAACCAGTTGAGTGTGGAAAAGTTCACAAATTCGACGCTGTGCTCGACCCCACCAGCCTGTGTCCTGTGGCGGCGGTTTTGAGCGCCTTCAGTCTTAACAGGCCTCAGTCCTCCCCAGTTCTCCCCGCATTTCTATCAGCCAGAGCGTTTTGCCGGCGCCTGCGCCTTCTGTTGCTGCCGTGCAGATATTCAGCCACAGTTTAGACGTGGGGTGCCACAGGGCCTGTCGTTGTGGGGTGCCGGGCGAAGTGAGTATCAAAGTGATGGAGAATGGAAAAGCTACGAGTATCTGCGTTACGTAGACCTAGATCCCCAGCTCACCTGACTACTACAGAATTAAAAGTGTACAAACCTCCCTACCTCTTGGACCTAAACCCAAAGTTTGGGCGGTTGAGGGGTTACTGATGGTTAACAACGTACCCCCCCCATTCTTGGGTGGATAACCTGTAAAATATTTGTGTTTGTATGAAGTGTTTTAATGTTAGTCTGAATAAAAGAAATTGCGTTTGGCAATTTTAACGCCAAACATTGTGGTTATCTCTTTATGGTTTTGTATGCCATGATGTGGGAAAAAACAAGTAATGCAGCGGCGCGCGGCGCGCGCGCGCGGAGCGCGGTGTGTGTGTGTGTGGTGTGTGCTGTGTGTGTGTGGTGTTTGTGTGTGGGGTGTTGTATGTCTGAAGTAGTGAATATCAACTGGTTACCAGTGCTTGGGCTTTTAAGAGAAAGATTTAAGTTGAATTAGATAAATTATATTTAAATATTTCGGTTGCCTTATAGCATTGCACGGGTAAGAATTGTTGTTAGCCTAGCAAAAAGTGAAAAACTGAGCTCATAGCGTGCCTTAGTATTCGCTTGGCTTGTTCAGTGCAAAGCAGCCGAAGCGACAGTGCGAGGCAGGACTTGTTTACCTATGGCACATCGCATGGATTAAGTGTTGTATATTTTAATTCTGAAATGCATGTACTTTGAACTATATTGAAATTAGCCACTTTCTTGAAACCATCCCTAGTGACATGCAGGGACAATGTGCCTATAATCATTAAAATCGTTCAGTGGTTCAGTGTCTCTCTACTCACGTTCAGTTCTCCACGGTGCTTCCTTTCGCGTAAAGGTAGAATTAGGCTTGCTCGAATGCTTGTATATCATTGAAGTGACATTAGCCTGTAGTAAGGGCCAACGTAACCACGAAGAGTTGTACAACTGATGATGGTCGTAGCAGTATTGAAAATCATAGTACAATTGAGCTCTGTAAAAGACTACATGACTCTCAACGAGGGGGCCTTTGCACCGACGTTCTGGTACTGCAGCCAAAAGGGATGGGTTGGCCCATTTTGGGGGGGGATCCCCCAACGACACCTGTTCAAATTCTGCTCGGCGCCGAGAGAATGACGAGACATCCCACTATCAAACGACTCTAGCCCAGCCCGCGCGCCCAGAATAGCATCTGCCCCCTCTGCTCACTGGGTTTTGTTGGAGATTGATCTAAATGATGAGATAGATCTAAATGCCAAATCGTTTACTTTCAAAAGAAACTCCCTACCAACATTTTGATGGCACGTAAAGATGAGTGTACCAAAGTTTTAAGAATCCGAGCAGCGGTTCAGGGATATTGTGATAGACAAAAATTCAAAGTCAAAGGTCAAATATGATCATGGTGACCGAGGTTGGGACAAAACACTTCGTATTGCCATTGATCTTCTTCTTCTTCTTCTTCTTCTCGTACGTTCAGAGGGACACCCCAGCATCCAATATGAAGGCGCCGTATGTCGCAGTACTCCAGGCTTCCTAAGGTCTTCTGTGCCACAGAGACGTGCGTCTGGCCATATCTTTTTCTGCTCTTTGCTGTTGGAACAGTGACATTGGACTAGGATGTGGTCACTTGTTGGTTCTCAGTGCACATGGGCACTTTGTATGATTACACCCATGCGTAGTTTGTTGACATGTGATGTTTCCGACGATTGTGACCTGTCCTGACTGTCTGAAAACACACACCTGTCTTCTTGGCGGGTTAGCATGTAATATGGTGGCTGCCCCTGTTGTGTTGTGCGGTGTTGTCGGGCCCATTCTTTTGCTGTTTGGCCTTGATGATAGGTTTGGGCCTCTGGGAAGATGGTAGGACCTGTCGAGCTGCTCTTTTGGGTGCTTTCCTTTGCAAGGAATCAGCCGTTCGTTTCCTTGCACGTTGCTGTGTGAAGTGAATCAATTGCAGAACGGCTGTGTGGTTCTGCTGAAGGAGGCCAGGAGCTGACGACAGTCGTTAAATCAGTGGCCTTTGCCAGCTGTAGGGCTGCAGGACAGACAAGGCGTCAGTCAGGAAAAACAACGTTGTGGGAGGGTGGGGCTGTTCTCAACTTGGGCTGCTGCAGTTTAAGGCTAGACCTCTGCGTTGTTATTGTGAGTAGAGGCCGGTGGCAAGGCCTAAGCCTTTATTCTGTGCAATCTGGATATTGCACATATATGCCGCGCACCACCATTGCGGACTGCTTCTCTGCAGAAGCCGTCTGTGTAGAGTGCTTCCAGGTTCTCTTGGAAAAAGGTTTGAAGAGCTACAGAGTGTAGGCTTTCTTTTCAGGACGCTCTGCAGGATTCTGGAAGAAGAAAATCAGGGACACTGCACTGAATGAAGGGGGAAGGCTCTCGTTCCAGTGGTGGAGCCAACATGACACGGTGGATCTCTTTGGAGGTCATGGTTAAAGAGTGTCCGGGTGCTGTCGCTCTAGTACCCTGCTTTGGGCACAAAGCTCCCTCGTTTCAGTCGTCCCTTGGTTGGCGGGACAGTCGTGTTTCATGGGGCTGGTCTTGTAGCTTTCAGCCTTGCAGTCTGAGTGGGGCTTGGTGTCTCTCCCCTCCGCGGGTTCCTCCAAGAGGTCTGGAGCCCTGTCATTAGATCAAGCTCTGATAGGCGTTTTGACTTAATGGCCCCTGTCATGATGGGGGGCTGCTTGATTCTGCACTGTGCAGAAACGTCCTCGAAGTTGTGAGTCTTGGCAGTAGTGCCCATGCTGTCATACATATTTTGCCATTTGATTCTTAGCTAGTCTACCTGCTGCCAAATTTGGGGGGAACGTATCTGCAAGGAGATAAAATATGGTCAAAACAATAATTTGAACCATGTTCAAGGTCAAAGGTCAAGGTTAGGTCAAATGTGAGTAAAGTCAACGTTCAGATTACCTATCCACCTTAGGCTAATAACCACCATGCCAAGTGGGGACTTAATGCAAAACTGTGAAATATAACGCCAAAGCAAGAATAAACGTTAACGTGCAAGGTCAAGGTTCTGATGACGGATTGTTTGGCAATTTTGGTTATTCTAATCGCGGTGTCTGATCGTTGATTGAAACAGGAAGTCGTCATTCTAAGTGTATATTGTGAGCTTGTGGTCGTGCGTGTTTACAAATTCTAGTCAGTCTGCGGAAAGAGTTTGCGGGGATTAGGACATCGAAATTTCCCAGTCTATGACGTAGTCCCCGACTCGCTACTCACTACTCATAAGCTGCTTAGCAGGCTGTTGTTTGGACGGTTATTATTTTAATCACTCGTAATTTCTTTCAGCTTGGTGAAGATTTTGGTCTGTATAAATCTTGTCGTTCTGTTGTATGGTTTCATGTGTGCGGATTGGGAGTGATTTCAGTCGTACTGTGTGTTGTGATGCGCATCGATTCTCGATTCGTTGCAAGAGGAAGGATATTTTGTGGTGGAAGTTATGAAGAAAGTTGTGTTCAGCTTTTTGCACATGGGACGTTGTCCAGAGGTGTAGTCGTGTTGGCGAAGCGATTCGCGATGTTGGGCCTCGCACTGAGTGATTGCGGTCGACCTCTCTACTATTCTTCCCGGGTGAGATCTCCCTTGTTCGTCAAGTGCTTCGACGAAAATATCTGTGAGAGATAGATAGAATCTATTTGAAATTTTAAAATATAATTTTTTGAGGAGATAAGGACAAATGAAGACTGAAATATACGCAAAATGTATGTGAAAAGTAATAAGTTGAAATATGAAATGAGATGTGAAAACGCGACAAAGTGAGTTGAAGTGAAAAGAAGCGCTAAAGATAATAATCTGAGCTATGTGGACCACATTCTGTAATGATGTGAGATGAAATTAAAGGAAAAAATAAAATTAAAAAAATTGAAAGTGCGAAAGATGAACAGGAATGAGTTCTGAAATGAACATTGGTGTGGAAATTGGGTGTATAGAAACCACGTGGAATTTGTTGAAGGTGCGTGAGTGACAATTTGGATTGGGCAATTGTATTTTGAAAAGTGCACTTACACTTATCAAAGCGTTATGTAACTATGTACTTGAGAAATTTCTTGTGATGCGTAAGAGTTATGTGAGAGCTAAAAGCAACAGTTAGTTTTCTTAATAAAACAAAGGGCGGATTTAAATCGGTTTTCTTCAGGTTTGTGTGGTGCGGTTGGTGGTGAGAAAAAAAGTGATGGGTTGAACACGCGTCGAATTCGTGTTCTTTTAATATTTATAAATATGCTAAAACCAGCGTAACACCGCCGCCTGACGCGGTCATATGATTTTTTCCCCCCAGTACTCTTCCACTATTAACACAAATCACTCAATGAAACACTAAACAACACAGTTTATCTTTCATATAACACCTAATCA